>VXBP01003842.1:37074-183047 GCA_013400115.1 Rhinopomastus cyanomelas
TGCCCGTGCACCCTGCTAGAGACGGGGCGGTCCGGGTCGGACCTGCCGGGGAAGGGGGGTCTGTGCTGGGATTCCGCAGAGCCCCCCAGCCCTCACCTGCCGCGCAGGGTCTCCCCCCGGTACGTCCCGCCCAGCCCCTCCATGGCCGCCCGACAGCGCGTCCCCGTCCCCACGGCAACGGCGGGGCCGAGCTCCGCCCGCGCCCTCCCTCGGCCGGCGCCTGCGCAGTGCNGGCCCCGCCGACGGTCTGGGCTTGGGTCCTAGGAGGAACTTCTGCACCGTGAGGGTGCTGAGGCCCTGGAACAGGCTGCCCAGGCAGGTTGTGCCCAGGCTCCGTTGCTGGAAGGGCTCAAGGCCGGGCTGGATGGAGCTCTGGGTACCCTGGTCTGGTGAGAGGTCACAGAATCACTCAGGTTGGAAAAGACCCTTGGGATCATCGAGTCCAACCATCATCTCTACTCTACAAGTTCTAGATCCCCCAGCACCGCATCTAAGTGTCTTTTAAACTCATCCAGGCACTCAGCCACCATCCTGGGCAGGCCCGTTCCAGTGGTGCTGCTGCCCGTGGCAGGCGGTTGGCACTGGGTGGTCTTCAAGGTCTTTTCCAGCCTCAACCATTCTAGGATTCTGTGGTCATCAAGTCCAACTCTCTGCCCTGCAAACTCCAACCTCTAAACCATCTCCCAAAACACCCTGTCTGCCTGGTGGTTGAACCCCTCCAAGGATGGTGCTGCCACCCCCTCCCAGGGCAGCCTGTTCTCATAGAATCACAGTCTGCCAGGGGTGGAAGGGACCTCCAGGGATCACCACTCCAGCCCCCCTGCCAGAGCAGGATCCCTGAGATCCAGTCTCACAGGAACATCTGGGTGGGGTTTGAACATCTCCAGAGCAGGAGACTCCACAACCTCTCTGGGCAGCCTGTGCCAGGGCTCTGTCACCTGCACAGTGAAGAAGTTTCTCCTCATGTTGAGGTGGAACTTCCTGTGTTCTGGCTGATCCCCATTATTCCCTGTCCTGTTACTGGGCAGCACTGATACGAGCCTGGCTCCTTCTTCTTGACCAGCACCCCTCAGGTATTTACAGACACCAATCAGATCCCTCTCAGCCTTCTCTTCTACTGGCTAAACAGTCCCAGTTGTCTCAGATTTGGGAGAAGGTGGCCACCGGCTTTGGGCAGAAACAGTGATGAGGATTTACTGGTTGTCAAACAGTCCTGGGCTCCCCAGTTTAAGGACAGGTCGCTACTGGAGCGAGTCCAGTGCAGAGCCGCTGAGAAAGGAGCACCTGCTCTCTGAGGAGAAGCTGGGAGGGCTTCTTCACAGAAGAGAGTGGCCTCCAGGTGGGAGCAGGTGAGGCTGAGGGTGAAAGTGGTCGATGCTGCTCGGGGTGCCACACGGATGTGACTGGGCACCGAATCCATTGGCTGGACAAGACCCTTTCAGGTCAAGTTCAGCTTCAAGTACTGACTCCTCTGAGGGCTTTAAATGCTCCTGAGGCCTGCGAAGGACCAAAACCCTCTGTCCCAAGCTGAGGTTTGAAGGAGAAGCTGAACAGAGCATCCCTTGCTAATGGTTTCCCTCGTGTGGTCCCCTGCAGGAAGGTGAAGGCTCACTGCGCCGAGCCCTTCACCGAGTACTGGACGTGCATCGACTACTGCAACCTGCAGGAGCTCCGCCGGTGCCGCAAGCAGCAGGCGGCCTTTGATGAGTGTGTGCTGGACAAGTTGGGCTGGGTGAGACCCGACCTGGGAGAGCTCTCCAAGGTAACCCCTGCCTTTCTAACCTCGCCGCAAGGTTCTTTTCTCCCTTCTTCTGGATGTTTTGTCCAGATCTCAGACTCCAACTGGATCTAGGGGATCCTGCTGTGGCCGGGGGATTGGACTGGATGATCTTTTGAGGTCCCTTCCAATCCCTAATGACTGGATCTAGATGATCCTGCTGTGGCAGGGGGTTGGGACTGGGTGGTCTTCGGAGGTCCCTTCCAGTCACTAATGTTCTGTGACTCTGTGTGAGCTGCCCTGCCCCTCCCTTCCAGGGGCGTTGTGGCAGTGGGAGCTCCCGGCAGGTCCTTCCTGTTGTGGTGCACGGGATTGCTCTTCCCCCAGGTCCTGGCTCGGTCCAGTCAGGCTGGGAGGCTGGTTCATTGCTCCTTTCTTCCTCCCAGGTCACGAAAGTGAAGACAGACCGCCCGCTGCCGGAGAACCCCTATCACTCGAGAGAGCGGCCGGAGCCCAACCCGCCCATCGACGGCGACCTGAAGCCCGCGGCCTACGGCAGCAGGTTCTTCTTCTGGAACTGGTGAAGCAGAGGGGCTTGGCTTGCGCGCGCGTGCTGCCCGCTATGCCTCGGGGAGGCTTTGGTGATTAAAGAACCCCAGACCGTACCACGGCGTGGTGGCCTTCTTTAAGCAGACACCCCCGTCGCAGCAAGGGGAGGAGAGACGCGTTTCCCTGCCTCACCCGGCGCTCTCTGCAGCCCTCGGGACCCTCTTAGCTCTGGTGACGTCGGCCGCGTGATGCAGTGTCTACGGGTGCAGCCCCAGGCTCTGAGTGCGGCCTCCATCGATCAGAAACTGGGGGGGGGACTTTGTTTTGGGAGCTTGGGTCGAGGAAGCTTTGAGAACAGGGACTCCTTTCTGTAGGAAGTTGAACCTGGAATCCATCTTGGAGCAGCCCAGCTGCTGCTAGACGTGAGGTCACCACTGTTTCTGATCCTCGGAGCAGCGACCAGCTCCTCAGGCAGGCTGGCAGCTTCTGGGGTTTTACTTTTCATGGGGGGGACACAAATGACTCCATCAGAAAAATCCCACCTTCAAGGGAAAACTACAGCTTAGAGGAGATTTGGAATCACAGAATCCTTCCCACTAAACTGTAGGAAGGTGCTTTCTGCCTCAAGGCTCTGATTGAGGGGTTCAGGGACTGGATCTAGGGGATCCTGCTGTGGCAGGGGGATTGGACTGGGTGATGGTCCCTTCCCATCCCCGATGTTCTGTGATGATCTCTGACACTTGCTCCAGGCCGGGCTGTGTGGTCTGGGCAGCGGCAGAGGCTCGAGTCGCGTTTTGCTCCTGGAGCAGCCCAGGCCCTTTGCAGGATCTGCAGATTTACCTGGTTTAGGGGAGGATTAAGCTGTCGTGGGGCTGGAGCTGCAGCATGTGGTTCTGATCTGGGGCAGCCGGAGGGGAAGGCTCCGAGAGTGGCTCCTGCAGCGGGTGGCCCCGGGGTTCTCTCTGCGTTCGGCTTCGGGCTGCAGCTGCAGGTACCTGTCTGCGATTTGACGGGCGTCTCGGCCTCTCCTGGCAGCTCTTTGCCTGCAGCGGGGAGGCGGCCGCAGCCTGGCGGGTTCTCCTCGTGGATCTGCCACACGTTGCTGAAGGGAGAGAACCAGCCCCGTGTCTGCAGCGATGGAAACCGGGACGGGCCCGAGGTCTGATTGCGTTCAGCTGAGCGAGTGAAATGAGGTTTGGCCGAGCAGGGAGAAGTTGTTCTGGGACGTTAACACGTGTCACATCCCATCTCGAGCGGCTGAGCCGCTCCGACAGTCGGGCAGCCTGCGGCGAGACCTTCCCCGTGTTCCTGGCTGCGCTTGCCAGGTTGTCAGCAGGACTGGTGGGGCTGCTCTGGAGCAAACAGCCCCAGGCAGTCTGGTAGTTGGCCCCTAATCGCCCTCAAAGAGCTTTTCCCCCTTCCATGGCTTCTGAGAGAAGGGCGGCGTGGAGAGAGCGGGGCAGGCTCCTCTGGGAACCGCCCTGGAGGTGGCTGGTGCTGGCAGCAGAAGAGCCTCGTGAAGCAGAGTGCGGGGATGGGGATGGACAGCGCTCGGGTCACTGACCTCTGTGAGATCCCTGCTCGTGGTCTTGATCGCTCGGCCAGATCTCTGCCAAACCCGCTGCGCCGGGTCTGCCGGGCGCGTCGGACGGCACCTGTGTGCGGCTCGTGGCGCTGGAGGTGCTCACGTGGCCTCGCGCCGGCAGCGGTGGCCCCTCTGGAGCCGTGATGTCCTTCTGGGAAGCTTCACAACGAGGGGGTGTTGGGGCTGAGCAAAGACCAGAGAAGAATTGAGGGGGAAGGCGTCCTGAGGGATGCAGAGCAGGGGCGCATGCGGGTCTGACGTGGACGGTTCCCCGGTCCTGAGGAGTGTTGCTGGGTGGGCTGTGGGCTCTGCGGCTCTGCCACAGCTTCTCACCACCTGTGTCCAGGTGACACCAAAACCAGCGTCGTGGTAGCCTGTCCTGGAGCGGACTGGGGGAGGCAGAGCCTGCTCTGTTCTTTCACGTTGGGGATGGGAAGAGGAAAACCCTGCCGTGACTCTCCCCTGGATGAGGGGCAGGGTGCAGCAGAGCTGGGTGGCCCTGGCACAAGGGCTTCCTGCCGGAGAGAAGGGCCACAGCAGCCCAGACGTGGAGCCCCGATGTGCTGGGAGCGGCAGGACCCATCGGGCACCGACGGGAGATTCCAGACTCCCTCTTGTGGCTGCGAGAGGCTGCTCGTGGGCAGCTCTGGGGGGTTCTGCCGCCGTCCAGGTCCAGAGGCTGCTGCTCCTGGAGCCTGCTGGGGTTGGTTCCTGTCTGCTTCAACAAGGGGTTTCCCCGCTCCCTCAAGGGTGTCGTGAGCCTGGGGTGTGCCTGGCCGCGGGCTCCTGCTGCGTGAGAGGGGAGCGGTGCCGTGATGGGGACAAGGGAGCTGCCTCTGCTCCAGAGCTGGGACTCGGCGAGAAGCTGCTGGGGCGTGAAGAGCTTGGCTGTTCCTGGCCGGATCCGGCCCCGTCTGGCTTCGGCTTCGCTCCTGCTGCCTTCCCTTTGTGTGGAACCTACCCCATCGCTGGGAGAACGGGGCTGGATGGAGCCCTCCGACCTGCATCAGCTGGCTGCCTGTCACCTGCTGTCCTGCCTGTCCCCAGGTCCATGGCTTCGTAGAGTCATAGGATCCCAGGTGGCTGGGAGGAACCTCAGGGATCATCCAGTCCAACCCTGAAAACAGAGGTGAAGCTCCCTGTCCCGGCAGCCTGTCCCGCTGGGTCTGAGAACTGGCCCCTGGAGGGCAATCGACCCCTTCCCTCGGGGGATGATTCCAGGGGTTGACTGTTCTCCTGGGGGAGAATTTCCTTCAGGACCCCAGTGGGGATCTCCCCAGCAGTTGACTTAGATCCGTGCCCCCTTGTCTTCTCACTCCTTCTGGAGAGGGGGTCTCCATCTTCTTGGCAGCCACCCTTTGGGTCCTGGGCCATGGGGACGAGGTCCCCCATGGGTCTTCTCCTCTCAAGACTGAGCAGATGCAGCTCCCTCAGCCTTTCTCCACAGAGAGAGCTTCTGGAAGCTCCAGAGCACTTCTAGCCGCTGCCCATCCTCATGACCCCTCTCTGGTCCTCCCCAGGCTCCGTCGGCCGAGCCCAGCCCTGCCTGAGCTCCCGCGGGACGCGCTCAGGAGTGGCCCCACTCGGTTCTGGCTGGCCAGAGGCTGCCGCCAGCGGCGCTGACCCCTGGCTGTGCCCTCGGTGGGAGCCCCTGGCTGTGCCCGGGCGCCGCCTCGGCTGCTCATGGCAGGGCTCGTGCTTGGGGTGAGGCAGAGGAAGGCGAGGGTCAGGGCGAGAGCTCAGCCCCAGGCTCAGGAGGGGCGTTCTGGCCGAGGAAAGAAGCGCAGGAGGGGAGCTCAGCCTCCATCCAGCCCCTTCCAGACGCTCTCGGCTCCCCCACTGCTGGTCGTTGTCACAGAGGGTCTGTCCTCCATCCCTTGAGACCAGCGAGTTGTCTGGTGAGGAGAGGCCGGGGAGAAGGGGAGGCTGGGGCGACCTCTTGTCCCCGGGGACTGGCGATAGGAGCAGAGGAAGTGGAAGAGAACAGAGCGACACGGACCAGAGGGTAGGGCCCTGCGCTGGGGGCCAGGGCAGAACCAGCCTGGCTTCCCTTTCCTGCCCGTGTCCCTCTCATTGTGTGGCCGTGGGCCGTGGCACTTCCCTCGCCAGGGGCTGCTTCCACCCGCAGGGCAGCTCCGCTTGTTTACTTGGCCCCGTCCTTGAGGACGGGCTGGGGAAGCTCCGGCGGGCAGCCCCGGCGCTCGAGGCCACGGCAGCAGCGCTCCTGGCCGCTCTGAGCTTGGGGACCTGCTTCCTCGTGGCCCCATCTAGCCGCTGCTGCTGCTGCCCGTGGAGCCTTTGCTGTCCACCCCAGCGTCTCTGTGCTACCCACAGAGTCAGCAGTCTTGGTGAAAGATCTTCAGGACCATCGAGTCCGACCTACAACCCCCAGCCCCTGCCCCAGCTCCTCAGACACCCTGGGCTGCCCGGTTGTTGAACCCCTGCAGGGACAGTGCCTCACCCCATCCCTGGGCAGCCTGTGCCAAGGGCTCCCCACTCTTGCTGGGAAGAAGTTTCTCCTCAGATCCAGCCTGACCCTCCCCTGGCACAGCCTGACCCCTTTTCCTCTGCTCTTGTGGCCAGTCCCTAGGGAGAAGAAGCCAACCCCAACCTCCCTGCAGGCAGCTGCAGAGAGCAGTGAGGTCTCCCCTCAGGCTCCTCTTCTCCAGGCTGAGCAGCCCCAGCTCCCTGAGCCCTGCTCTCCAGACCCCCCATCAGCCTGTGCCTGCCTGTCGCTCTAGCGCTTGTTCCTGCTGTGCACAGGTCTGCAGCCCCTCGTGGCTCCCAGGGGCTGTCCTGGGGTCACCCACAGTCTGGGGTCGCTCCTGTGGCCTTGGTGTCCACGGTTCATGGTCGCGAGCTGCCCAGAAGCTGTAGGCGCTGAGTCCCTGGAGAGGAGAGCAGGGTCTGGGCTCAGCTGGCAGCTGCAGGTTGCAGGGTGACCCCACTCCTGAAGCTGTGGAGAACCTCAAGAGCCTGGAGCCCTCCCTTGAGGAGGTTTCAGCCATCACCAGCCGCTGCCCCATGGACTGATGGAGGCGTGAGGCCGGAGCTCCGTGTCCACCTGCCTCCAGCATTCCCAGAGCACCAGCAGCTCCACCCAGGGTCCAGCCCGCTGTGGGTGGGACGTGGGGGGCTGCGCCCCTGGGCTGTGGGGACAGAACTGAATGGACTTGATTCTTTCTCCACCCTCGGAGGGAGGCAGAGGGCTCTCCCTCGAGGCAGCCTTTCTCCATTTACTGTAAGACAGGGCCCTCGGCAGCGCTGGAGGGCTCTCCGCACGTTAAATAAACACGAGTGGGTCGGAGGCCGGCGGCGGTGCAGGGTGCTGGCCCGGCACAGATGTCAGCAATTTGGCCGCTGTGTCTGCTGCTCTGGCTTCTAAGGAGCCCTGCAGAGTAAACAGCTCGGGGAGGCTCTGGCAGCTGGGTTTGCAGGCAAATTGCTTTCAGCTGATGGACCCCGTTCCCAGCCGCTCGGGCAGCAGCACCCAGCCGCTCCGGTGAGGAGAGCGCGCGGTGCCCAGGGAGAAGAGTCCGAGCGGGAGACACAACCAAAGCAGGGGAGTCCTGGGGGGTTCAGTCTCCCTTTTCCTTCCTTCTCCCTGCCTGGTGCTGCCCTCGTGCCAGGTGGCAGGGTTGGTGCTGCCGGCAGCTCCATCGCCTGCTGCCCTGGCCCTGCAGAGCTGGGGATGGGATCATGGAACTGGGGAGTCACTGACCGGCTGGGGCTGGAAGGGACCTTATGGATCATCTGGTACCAGCACCTGTCACCAGAGCCCCGTCCAACCTGCCCTTGGACACTGCCAGGGATGGAGCAGCCTCAGCCTCCCTGGGCAGCCTGTTCCAGGGCCTCAGCGCCCTCCCAGGGAGGGATTTCTGCTCAATCTCCCCTCTTTCAGCATCAGCCCATTGCCCCTCATCCTGTGACCACAGACCCTTGCAAAAAGCCCTTCTCCAGCTGCCCTGTAGTCCCCTTCCTGCTGGATGGGACGGGAGTAGCACCCCTGGGACGGGAGTAGCACCCCTGGGACGGGAGTAGCACCCATGGGATGGGAGTAGCACCTCTGGGATGGTGTCTGTCGTCAAAGCCGAGCCTCACCCTCCTCGGTGACCTCCAGCGAACCCTAAACCCTGCTGCTGCCACGGCCGGAGATCGTCACCCTACAGCCCCCAGCCCCAGATCCCGGCGGGATGGGTCCATCCCTCGAGGGTCTGTGCCGGCGCTGCCAGCCCAGGGAGGGCATCACCCCTGCGCCGGCGGAGGGAAGCGGCGCTGGAAACGGCAGAGATAAGAGAGTCATTAGAGGAGCTGGGGCTGCGACAGCCCTGCTCCTCCGGAAGGGCCTGGCGCATCCCCCCGAAGGAGGGGGCTCGGCAGATGCTGACAGACGGCAGCGAGGTCCCCGGCCGGACAAAGGCGGGGGGCGGCGGGGGTCACGGCGGCCGGGCTGCGGGCTCCTTGTGCTCGGAGCCGCGTTTCCTCGAGTTTATAAAACTCTCTGCGCGCTGGTTCGGTGGGAAGGGCAGAGGAAACTGGAGGGTCTGGAGTCCTGCGGGTGTGGGGCTGCCCCCAGCCCCCAGCACCCTGCGAGCAGCAGCCGCCCCGGTGACCCCGGTCTGGGGACCCTGTTCTGGCAGGGGGATGGGACCGGATGGTCTTTCGAGGTCCCTTCCAGCCCCTCATGTGCTGGGATCCTGGGCTCCCAGCGGTGACGCCGGCTCCTGCTGCGGTTCCTCTGGGGTTCAGCGCTCCCAAGGGACCCGAGTGGAGCAGGGGCAGCGTGGGGTGGCCTTGGGGTGGGCAGAGAGCCTGGTGGCCCCGCAGGGCAGAGCACCCAGCCAGCGAGAGCTGTCTGTGCGGATGGCCACGGTGTCAGCCCGTCCTTTAGGGACCAGGGCTGTGCTGCCAGGCTCAGAAGGTGCCCCTCGGGCATCCTGATGTCCCCGCTCTGTGCTGCCAGAGCTGGCCCCTCTCCCCGCGTCCATCCCGCGCTGCTCCTCGTGAAGGAGGAACGAGACCGAGCCCCCCAACAGCTCTTCTCCTCCCTGTCCTGCAGCAAAGGTCCCCTTTGCCAGCTCAGGAGCGGGATCCTCCAGAGGAGCCACCCCGTAACCCGCAGGGCGGGTGGGTGCTGCGGAAGGGGGCTCAGCCGAGCCCTCGGCACTCGCTGCCGCCCGTGGTGCCAGCTCGCCCGGCTGTGCCTGCGCTCTGGCACCACGCTCGCCAGCCCTTGGCACGGGAGGGCCCTGGCACGGGTGCTGGGAGCTGGCAGCGCCCGCACGCACCTGCCAGCAGCCCCCGGCTCACCGGCAGCTCCTCAGCTCTGGCGGGTGTGATGAAGGGGCATTTGCAGGCTCTTTCCCCTCTGGCCCCCCGTGAGGGCTCCAGCCTCAGGGCTGCCGAGCTCTGCTCCAGCCTTGGGGGGGGTTGTCGGTGCCTCCGGGTCCCACTGCTTCCCCGGGTGAGAGGGGAGCAGCCGAGCGGGGCCCCCAGACCCCTCACATGAGCCTCAGGGCACGGGGTGTCCTCCGGGCTGGGAACAGCTGCCCTGCAGCTGCAGCAGCTCTCGGAAACTCACTCTCCCCCCGGCACTTTGCTCCCCGTCCTTCTCGGGGGCTCTGAGCTCTCCTGCTCTGGCTGGAGCAGCCGTGGCGGTGCCCAGCAGGTGACCACCTCCTCCAGACAGAGCTGGGAGGAAGCTGGGAACCAGTCGATGTGGATGAGTGTGGACATCCCCCGCCGAGCTGACCTCGCTGGGTCCTTTGCTGAGCTCAGAGGTCGGACAGACACAGCTCGAGCGGCCGAGGGGGCGGTTGGTTGTTCTCCTCCTGAAGGGAGGGGAGCAGCTGTGGTGCGGGGTGGGGATGGAAGCCAGTCCCAGTGAGACAGTTGCTCTGGGTGTCCCAGTGATAAAGGGGGACCCTATGCAGATGGATGCGGCTGTCGCAGGAGCTTCAGCTGGGGATGGGGAAGGCAGAGCCCAGCCCAGGTCGGGATGTGTGTTCTGGGCTCAGCAGCACCTCACACACCCCACCAGTGCCACCCCTGTGCCACCACTGTGTCCCCAGCATGGGCAGAGGGACAGTCCTCCAGCTGACTTCTCATGGGATGGGGATGCTAGGGATGCTGAGGATGCTAGGGATGCTGAGGATGCTGAGGATGATGGGGATGATGTGCACAATGCTGAGGATGGTGGGGCTGTGGGGATGATGGAGATGGTGGGGATGATGGGGATGGTGAGGATTATTGAGATGATGGAGATTATAGGGACAACGGGAATTACGAGGATGATGGGGATGATGGAGATGCCTAATGTGCCTGTGACCATCCTGCTCCAGGTGCATCAAATCCCCAGGACCACCCAGCCCAGGTGGAGGAGAAGCCCTTCCCAGCAGCTCATTTCTGGCTGATCCTATAAAACTGGGAGAGACAAGAGGTTTCCCCCTCCCACCCCAGAGCCTATGGATCCTCCCTCCCTCCCTCCTTGCCTGCAGCTCTGGTGAGTGTGGGGTGATGGGTTGGGCTGGGTCTCACCTCATGGCAGTTGCCTCCAGCCCCTTGTCCCTCGGTGGGTGTCATGTGCTGTTGGCAAGTGGCCGTGCCCCTGCACGAGCCCTGCGCCCTGGACGGTGCTGGGGAGCCGCAGCCCTAGGGTGAGGTGAAGAGCTGCTGGTGCTGCAGCCCTCAGACCCGAACATTCCTGACCACCTGCAGCTCAAAGGGGGCTTAAAGCTCTGCTCGAGGGCCTCTTCCCCTGTAGACTGGGACTCACAGGTGTCAGGGGCTTGGCTGTGGGCGTTGTTGCCAGATCATGGCCCTCCTGGCCACAGGGTTGCTCAGGGGTGGGTTTTGTGCTGAAAGGGCTCCTTTTGCTCTTCACTCTTCAACTGTTTTACAAACCCGACTTCAAGTCCCACCCAAACCAAGGTCTAAATCCCAAGCTGAAGCCCCTCCAGGTGGGGTCAGGCGGTGCCAGCTCAGGGACCCCGAGGGGCAGGGTGAACCCTCTCCCCACAGCTCCACCCTGAGCTGGCTGTGGGTTTCTCTGCTGGCCAAGGGCTCAGCTGTGGCCGACAGGGCTCTGCGTCCGCTCTCTCCTTTATAATTTAAGAGCCTCCCCCACATTAATCTTTTTATTTGTATTTTGACAAATGTTGGTTTCCAGGAAGTCGCTGGGGTCACAGCAGCATCTGTTGCTCGTTATTTTGGGGGATGCAGAGGGTCTTTGGGAGGGTTTCCAGAGCAACAAGGAATTAAGTGGTTTGTAGGGAGCGGGGCAGGAGCGAGGGGCTGGGGCTTCCCGAAAGGCGGCCGAGGATGCTGATGGGAATCGGCTCAGTTGCCTCTGTGCTCTTGGAAACTTGAGCTGTTTGTCTTGTGCTGCTGTCAGTCCCACTCTCGTGTCTCCAATCTTGGCCACCACAAGGTGCTGGGATTAGGGTGGCCACAATCTTTCCTAGTGAGGAGCAGCTGTGGGGTTTGCCCAGTGAGACTCCTCCCCCAGGATGGCCACTGTCCCCTTGGGATGCCCTTCATAGGGGATTGGACTGGCTGATCTTTCCAGGTCCCTTCCAGTCCCTAATGACTGGATCCAGGGGATCCTGCTGCAGCAGGGGGCTGGGACTGGACGATCTTTCGAGGTCCCTTCCAATGGTCCCTTCCAATCCCTGATGCTCTGGGGTTCAGAGTGACCCCACCAAACCCCCCATCGCGGTCCCTGTGGCCCGAAGCAGCGCCGGGGGCTGCGGTGCCGAGGGGAGGGCTGCGCGGCGCCCGGGGAGATTTATGGCTGAGGAAATACTTTCTCCGGCGAGGGCCGGCAGGAACAATGGGGGCTCCGCAGCGGGAACAAAGCTGCTCCCGTCCTTCTCTTTATCGAAGCCCTCTCCTTGCGGATCCTCCCTTCCTGGAAGTGGGAGATGCGGCTTCCCCCGGCGCACGGGGCGCGTAATCAGCGGGAGCGGCCGCATCCTGCCTGGGACGGGAGCTGTGAAACGCTGCCGCCCGCCGTGATTTATGGGCCCGTGGCAAGGGCCACCCGGGGCCGAGGTGCCAGGGCGCGTGCAACATCCACCTATTCTTCGCGCTGCTCGCCGCGGTCCCCCGGGGGGCGGCCGGAGGAAGCCGATGGGTTCGACGCGCACGTTCCGTCGGGTTGTGACGGTTTTATTGCCCGGGCTCTCCAAATGCCTTTCGCAGGCGCCGGAGCACAATGGGGGGCGAGCGGCGAGTGGCCGCGGCTGGGCCAGGCAGCGGGGCGGCCGCCAGCCCGCCAAGGTCAGCGCGGAGCGCGGCGGCTGGGGGACCCGGGACGGCCTGTCCTCGGCAGCTCCGCTCCGTCCCCTCGGGGAGAGGCAGTACGAAGGCGATTCCAGCTCCCTGGGGCATCGCTGCACCTTGCCCCGGCAGGGCCCTTAGTGCCCATCCCAGGCAGGCAGTGCCAAGCTGACCTCTCTCCCTGCATCCAGAGGTGCCCATCCCAGGCAGGACTGAGCTGGTCTCTCTCCCTACATCCAGAGGTGCCCATCCCAGGCAGCCCCAAGCTGGCCTCTCTCCCTACATCCAGAGGTGCCCATCCCAGGCAGGCAGTGCCAAGCTGGCCTCTCTCCCTGCATCCAGAGGTGCCCATCCCAGGCAGCGCCAAGCTGGTCTCTCCCCACATCCAGAGCTGGGATGCCCTTCCCACAGAGGGACTAACCCTTCCCGGCCTCACCCCGCGTTCCGCAATCCTCCCCCGATCTGGGGGGAACGTGAGCTAATTATTCCGATTTAATTATGCAGCCCGGCGGATGATTATCGTTGGGCAAATTGGTGCCGAGTGCTCCGCTATGCGAGATGCCAAATTTAGTGGGTCCCATTATACCCAGTGGGAGGCCTCAGACAATCAGGAAGTAATTAGTTGTTGCGGGAGGTAGTTTGCCGCCCGGGCTCGCCGCGCTGGCTGGGGAGCGTCGTGCTGCGTTCGGCGGACGCCACGTGGCCACCGGGCTCGGCACCGGCTCTTTGTGACGGGCTAATGAGCCGCCTGCGCTCAGCGCTGCCCGTGTTCCTTTGGGCACGGAGAAGGCGCCAAGTGGCTCCGCTGCCGGCGGTTCGGCCCTTTGTCGAGGAGCTTGGACGGTCCCTCTGTGCCGGGAGGAGCGGCGATGGGTGCCGAGGGATGAGGATGAGGATGGGCTGTGCAGCACCCTTGGGTTCTCGCTGAGGGGAAGCACTCAGCTGGGAGGGAAATGAGCACCTGAGCCCCAAACCCTGCCTGCCAACCTGGCCTCGTCCTCCTTGGGATGCTGCTGCCGGGGTGTCCTCCTGCCTTGTCCTCTGGTGCCACTGGGAAGGCAGCTGGTGTGGAGGGGATAGGGATGTGCAGGAGGCTTTGGCTGCTCTCAGGGGACCCCTGAGCCTCCCCCACAGGTGGCTCTTGGGGATCTCTGGGTGTGCCTCAGGGACCCCTAAGCATCCTCCGTGTGGCTTTCAAGGATCCCTAGGTGGTTCTCAGAGATCCCTGAGCATCCCCCTGGGTGACTCTCAGAGATCCCTGAGCATCCCCTCAGTGGCTCTTGGGGATCCCTGAGCATTCCCATGGGTGGCTCTCGGGGATCTCTGGGTGTCTCTCATGGACCCTTAAGTATCCCCTGGGTGGCTTTCAAGGATCCCTAGGTGGCTCTTGGGGACCCCAGAGCTTTCCCCCGGCCGGGGACTCCTGAGCATCACCAGGCGACGCCAAGGTGCCGCACGACCCCACCTCCCCAAGCAGCCTGATCCAGCAGAGCCCAGGCTGAGCCACAGGGGCTACCAGGAGGCCGCTGGCCCAGTGGGCGCTGGGAACCGCGGGCATCCGCCCTAAGAGCCAGGATGTGGCCGATGGGAATCGCCCGAAGTCTGGGCGCTAACTTTCACCTCGGCCACACAAAGGAAACTTTCCCGGGCGTTCCGCGGGGAGATGCTCTCTCCATCGAGATGATTGGCACGCTGGAGAGCCGGGGAGCTAAATTGTTTACACGCTAATGAATAGGAGCTTGATTGCAAGATCCTGTTTGGAAAATTATAGTGCAGGATTGAAGCCGCACAATTACATCCAGAGTGCTGCATATTCATTTCATCTGCTTTGCATAGAGATTAACGAGCGGGGCCCGAAGCAGACTCCGAAATTAAAGCTACCACCAGATTTAGTCACAGGTTACGAGCGCGGCGGCATTGTCTGATGGATGGGAATCTTTACCACCTGCCTGCCCGCTGATTGCTCGCGGCCGCCAGACAGCGCCGGGAAAAGTTTCTTCCACGATGGAGGAATAATAAGGTGCCGGGATGGAAGCGGCCCCTCCTGGCTCGGAGCAGCTCCCCTGCCCCAGGCAGATGGCTCCGGTGGGACTGGGGAACGGGGGCTCTGGCTCTGTGCTGGTAGTGGAGAGGGGCCCTGAGTCACAGCATCACGGAGCGTGAGGGATTGGAAGGGACCTCAAAAGAGCATCCAGTCCCCCTGCCAGAGCAGGATCCCCTAGATCCAGTCATTAGGGATGGGAAGGGACCTGGAAGGACCATCCAGTCCAACTCCCTGCTGGAGCAGGATCCCCTAGATCCAGTCGCACGGGAAGGTTTGAAATGTCTCCCCCTGCAGAATTTCTGGGTGCTGGGTCCATTCACCCCACTCATGAGTCCCTGTGGCCAGGTGCCACTTCCTTCAGGAGGGACCAGTCTTATCGGGGCCCTTGTCTGTTCTGGATCAGCCATGGGTTCCCTCCCTCATCCCCAAGAGGTCAGGGTGCTGCAGGGGGTGGGGAGCTCTTGCTTGTCCTGGCTGTGGGCAGCCCTTTGGGGATCCCAGCACCTCCAGTGTGTGACTGATGTCACCCCAGGCTTTGCCACCCGCCTCCTGCTGCCGTGGTACCCTGTGTGTTGGGGCTGGGATTGGTTTTGGGGACAGGACAGGGCTAAGGGGTGTGTGGGGAACAGGACCCTGCCCGGGGCCTGTGGCAGGCAGCAGCACTGGGTGCCAGTGCAGCAGTGTGGGTGCTGATGGGCTCGGGACAGGGGGTCTGCAATGCAAACAGGCCCCCAGCCCTGACCAGGGGGCTGCAGGGCGGGGAGGGCGCAGGGGAGCAGGCTGAGGCTCGTCTCCAGCAGCGAACGCTCTCCTTTGGGAAGACGGAGGTCTCCAGTCTGCACCCGGGGCTCTGGGCTCCCCCCAGGACAGAGACCCCAGCTCTCGCTCTGCAAATCAGACACTTTATTCTTCTCTTCCTTTAAAAGCCGGTTACCGAACGGCAGTGACCTGCGTCCTACGGGCAGGCTGGGCTTCTACGGCTACGGGACCGCCCGGCCACAGCGGTGCCAGGCCCAGCCACCGCGGTGCTGCCAGCTCCCACCCCGCTCCTCCTCCGTGGCCGGGTCTGGGTGGGTGTCCCAGCCCTGCGACAGGAACAGGCTGCTCCAGGTCTCCACTCCTGCTCGGCACTTCCTCAACTCGACCCTCGACTTCCCCAACGCTCTCACGAACAGCCGAGGCGGACGAGCGCCTCCCCGGTCCCTCCCCAACACCTGCCCGGGCTGAAGGGGGTGCTGGCACCGCAGGGCTCTCGCCTGGCCCCTTCACCCAGGGCTCAGCTGCTTCCTTAAACCGTGACTCATCCCGGGACTCTCACGCATCCGAACCCAAACCTCAACACCCTGCAACCTGCGATGGAGCAGCCTCCTGCCTGCAGCCTCCAGCTGCTCACAGGGACTTTCCCACCCTGGCCCCAAAACGTGGGGGGCACCTTCCCTCAGAGGAGTCGCCCCTCGCAGCAGCGGGCTCCCAGGGTCCCCCAGCCCGTGTGGTGAGTGCTGGGACGGGAGAAAAGGCACCTGTGGAGGGAGGCAGTGGTGGCTTCCCCATGTGGGGACACCGAGGTGGGGTCTGCTGTCCCCAAGGGGCAGGCTGGCTGGGCACAGTGTGGTGCTGGTGGGCACAGGCTGCCCTGGGGACACCTGGCCTGTGGCAGTGTGGTGGCAGCCTGGTGCCCACCTTGGGGGCAGCTCCGTGGCTCAAAGTGGCGACAGATGAGGACAGTGACAGCCCCTCGTGCTGAGGCTCCTGGGTATGTCTCGGAGATGGAGCATCCCAAGGGAATGTTGGGTGGGTGGGTCCTGGCCTTCACTGGCATCACTGGGGCCATCTGCCAGCTCCTCACCCTCCCGAGCTGCCAGCGGCTGCCGAAGGCACCAGTCTGCTTCAGCCAGGCTGGGGCCACCTGCGGCCACCTGGCCAGCAGGAGGGGTGTAGTGGCAAACACAGCCACAGCCTGTGCCTCTGCCAGCCAGCAGCAGGAGCTGCCCGGGGACAGGGACCCTGCCGGCACCCGCAGCCGTGTGCGCGGGGATGGGGCAGTGGGAGCTGGTGTGGAGCTGGCTGGGTTCCGTCCTGCGTGGCAGCCCCATTCGTGGTGGGGGAGCTGCTGTGGGGCAGGATGTGGGGACAGGAGCCCCCAACCCCACTGTGGGCTGGCGGAGCTGCTGTGGCTGCTGCCAGCCAGCTGCCTCCTGCTGCAGCCCTGCTAAGGGGGCACCTGGCTGGGCCTCCCCGCAGCGCCCAGCTCTGGCTCGAGCAGCTCATCCTCTGAGAAGCTGATGTGCAAGCGGGTGTCGTCCGCAGGGGAGAAGGGCAACGCCCTGTCCGTGGGGCTGGCCAGGACAGCCAAGTCCTTGGCCAGGGCCTCGCTGGTCACGGGGTCGCGGCTGCTGGCCAGGGGGGACATCTGCCCGCTCTCTGCAGTCCTGTCCTTGCCCAGAGGGCGTTGGCAGGTCCCAGAAGGGACAGACTCTGTGCCGGAGGCAGTGGCCTGGGCGCAAGTCCTTGCCTCGGGGTCCAGGAGGGTGAGCGAGGTGGCGGCGATGCTGGAGATGCTGGGGCTGGGCAGGCTCGCGGGGGCAGAGCTCTCGGGCTTCACCTCCACCTCCAGGCTCGGGGAGGTCTTGCTCGACCTTTTGCGCAGGATGGGGGGTGGGGGGTTCAGCTTGGGAATGGGCTGCTGGCGCCTGCGGAGCAGAAGCAGAGAGAGATGGTCACGGGCGGGTGCTGACCCACGTGGGAGGCTTGGCTCGGGTCCCAGCGGGGCATCCGGTGGCCTGCCAGCACTGGAGCTGGGGTGAAATGATGGGGCAGTGACCCTTCCGTGTGTGGGGACAGGGGCCGGGCAGGCAGTGACCCCACAGGTCAGTGCACAGCCCCTGGGCTGCTTGGCCCAGCCCCTGAGTGCCAGAGGACCACCCTTGCTGCAGCCTCTGCTGCCTCCAGCCCTCCAGAAGGTGGCCTCTACCCTGCTGGGGCTGTAGTGGGGAGCAGGAGGGTCTGCTTGGGGTGTTCCCACTCCAGCCAGCAGGCGATGGAGGTGGCTCATCCTACCTGTCCTCATCCCCTCTGTCTGTGTCATCCGCCTTCTGCCGGCCGCCCCCGTTGAGCAGCGCGAACTCGCCAACCTCGGAGCCCTCCACGCGCCGGCTGAGCCCCTCCTGCCCCTCCAGCACTGCCAGGCACTCGTCCCCCTCCTTGCTGCCGCAGCGGTGGCCACCCTTCTCCAGGCCAATGAGGTTGAGGTAGGAGTCCCCAGGGCCCAGGGCTGGCAGTGAGCCGGGAGCCACGGGGCTGCCCAGGACGCTGGCGGGGGTGGAGGTGGAAGGCAGGTGGATGTCCAGGCTGTAGTGGTTCTTCAGGTTCAGGGAGAGGGACTGGGCCAGGGACAGGTTTTGCAAGGAGCGGTCAACTGGAGAGAGAGAGAGAGACAGAAGGGGACACGGAATGTGTGAAGGGCTGTGGGTCTCCTCCAACCCCTGGGACCATGAGGACTGCAGAGATGTTCCAAAGCTCCATTAGAACCTGGCAGGTTGATGCTGGGAGCATCCCAGCTGCTCTCCAGGACCACAAGGGATTGCAGAGATGCTCCAGAGCCCCACCAGTGCCTACTGGGATGGCACTGGGAGCACCGCAGCCGCTCTGCGGGGCACAAAGCTGGTCCATCGGGCTGTCTCAGGTCGCAGCCCAGTCCCCCCACCGCGATGCCACGCAGGGCTCCTCACCCGGCTGCCGCTGCTGCTCGCGGGCCTCCAGCGCCGAGAGCTGCCGCACCAGCAGCGCCACGTGCTGCAGCAGGTCGCGGTTGGTCAGCAGGAGCTGCCGCACCCGGGCCTGGGCCTCGATCCGCGCCGCCGTCTCTGCCGCCAGCTGGTCCTTGAGCAGCTGCACCTGCGGGGCCATGGGGCTCGGTGAGAGGCTGCTGCGGGGCTGGGAAGATGCAGTGCGGGGCTGGGGCGGTTCGTTGCGGGTCCCGCTGTCGACGGCCCTCGAGCGCCGCCTGCTGGCCCCGCCGCCACACCCTCCACCCTGCGCAGCTTCTCCCCCCGCAACCAGGACTCTCTCAGGCTGCGGCTGCACGCCCGGCTGGGCTAGGAGGGGGCGAATAGCAGAGGGGGCTCCGCTTTTAAACTAGAGGAGAGAGATTCACAGCAGAGACAAGGAAGCAGTTGCTCGTGCTGAGGGTGGGGACAGCCTGGCCCAGGTTGCCCAGAGATGTGGGAGAAGTCCCATCCCTGGAACCATCCCAGGTCAGGTTGGACCTTGGGGGGCTCTGAGCAACCTGCTCTGGTTGGGGATGTCCCTGCTCACTGCAGGAGGTGGGTCTGAGTGAGCTGGGAAGGTCCCTCCCAACCCAATATCTCTGCGGTTCATGACTCCATGCTGCAAGCGGTGCTGGGAGCTGAGCTGTGAGCAGTGCTGCCAGGATCGATGGGAGCCCCCCAGTACGGCTCCCACATGCCCCCAGTGTCTGCTCAGCCTGGTCCCGGCAGGAACAGGGCAAGGAGAAGGGCTGGTGGCACCCCAGGGGAGGGCAGGGCGCGTACCTGGGCCACAGCCACCTGCGTCTGCTGCTGCTGCTGGAGGAGCTGCTGCTGGAGCAGCTGGAGGCAGTGCTGGGAGGCCAGTGGGGTGATGGAGGCTGAGGAGCAGGGGCTGCTCGGGCTGAGCAGCTGCTGGGAGCTGGCAGGGTGGAGGGAGAAGCTCTCGGTGTCCTGGGCGCAAAGAAAGGGGGGGTGAGCAGATGGGCAGCTGGAGATGGCATTTGGATCGTGGCTCCCCATGGCACTGAGCCCATGGCACCGAGAGACTGCTGAGGGGGCAGCTCTGAGCTTGGTGCTGGGCGCTGTGCGACTTCACGATGCCAGGACAGCATGTTCTGGAGCAACTCCCACTCCAGAGACACTCTGCACCGCCTGCACCCAGCTGCAGCTTGGAACAGGGTGGGCAGAGATGGCAGAGAGCGACCCCAACACCCCATCACGCAGCTGCCCAGCCTGGGCGGGGGGTTTCCTGTTGCCTGAAGCATGTGCCGGTGGCAACAGCAGAGCAGCAGTGGGGCCACAGGGGTCCCAGCCCTTGCAGACACCCCCTGCGAAGGGCGCTGGACTCTGACTGGTCTCTGCATGCAGCGCAGAACCAGCAGCCTCCCCCCGTGGCAGCAGGGCTGGGCTGGGCTGGTTCCCCTGGCGGTGTCTCCCGTCCTCCCAGCCCCCATGCAGAAAGCAGAGGGGGAAGAGGGGCCTTTCCAGCCGCAGCCGCGGAGCCCATCGAGCACATTGCACTGCAGCTGTTTGCAGCCAGGCCCTGCGAGAGAGATGAGTGTGGGAGATGGAGCGATACCATCCTGGCTGCTGGGAAGCTCTCACCCAGCAGCTCTGCAAAGCCATTAGTCGTTATGGCAAAACCACTGCTCGAGCCAAACAAGCCCTGGGTGTCTGTGAGGGCTGGGGATCGCTGCCGGGCTAGGTGGGTGAGTGGTGGCACTAGGGTCACAGAAATCCAGCCAGCACAGAGGGAAATGGTCCCCTGGCCAGAGATGTCTCCTCTTAGCTTCTGCTGTGGGTGCTTCCTCAGTTCTCCTTTCCAGCACCGAGTCTGCGATGGGGTCCCCACAAGAGCCACTCCAAGTCAAGCCACACTGCAGTGACCCCCAGCAGGGGGACCCTGCAGTGGGAGCGTGTGAGGACCACCCCCCTGTTACCTGGCAGCTCTTATCCTTCGGGGCTTGCCCAGGTTTCAGCATGCCGAGGTCTCCCCTGGCACTGGGCAGCTCCCCGGGTCCCCTCTCGGTCACACAGACGCCATCGGAGTCGATGCCAACCTCATCCACATCCGTCACCTTGGAGCCCTTTATCTGATGAACTTCAAACAAGATGGATAAATAAACCCAAGGTTCCCCCCACCGCTGCAGGATCACTCCTGCTGGGGTGGCAGCTCAGGGACCACAGAATCATTAGGGATTGGAAGGGACCTCGAAAGATCATCTAGTCCAATCCCCCTGCCACAGCAGGATCCCCTAGGGCTTCGAGCCTCAGGGTGCGGTGGAGGGGCAGGGAGAAGGGGTTGGTGCCTGCTGGACATGGTGGGGCTCAGCCTCCACCTCCAGAACTGGAGGGCTGACAGGGCAGATTCCCCCTGCCCCCCATCCAGAGAGTCCCAAAGCTCTCACTGCCCCTAGAGCTGGTCCATGAAGGACAGCTGCAGCTCCCCACCCCGGAGCTGAGGGAGGGGTCTGCCCGCACCCCTGAGGCCCCTCCTGTCACCTTCCAGCGGCTGCTCCTCGGCCGACTTGTCGCTGGCCCCGTCCGCCTGGCCGTCAGCGTTCTGCAGGGCGTGCTGCAGGCTCAGCTTGTGATACCTGTAGAACGCCTGCCCCACCGTGCGCACCACGCGCATCGCCTGGCTCTGCGGAGCAAAGCACCGCTGAGCCGCGCCGGGGCAACGGGGAGGCTCCCCCCAGCTCCCCGCACGGGTCACCCAGCCGGGGCTCTGCGCTCTGGGGGAGCTGCGAGGTCCCTCAGGGTCCTCTCGCCCACCACGGCCCCAGGAGCATCCTACCTTCTTCTTGGATTTGAAGACGTTGCACCTGAAGGAGTTGTTGGCGCCGTCCCTCGCGATGTAGCTGAATATTTTGAGGTCCTGTGAGTCGTGCGACACGTAGAAGATTCTAGGTGGGAGAGAGACAAAGGGAGTTAGCCCCCCAGGAGCACCCCTGCCCCACAGGCAACCTCGAGGCTCCCGGGACGGGCTGGAGGAACGAGGCGGTGCCAGCGCGCAGCAGCTCCTCCTGCAATCTCCAAGGCAGGAGGCGATGGATTTGGAGTGATTCTGGTTTGATGGAAAAAACCCTTCTCCTTTCTGCAGCAGGCAAAAAGCTTTTTAAAGGATGGGAAGGCGTGTGGCTATTCTTAGCCCCAGGAATTAACTCCTGCCCGGGCTGCAGTGTGGCACAGCCCCCTGCACAGCTCCCGTCCTGCCCTCCTCAGTGCTGCCAGCCCGGAGACCCAGCTTTGGGCTGCTCTCAGCAACAGGCAGAGGCACCCAGCACAAAACCCAGCAGCCCTGGGTGCCTCCGCCAGGGATGCTCAGTGTACCCAGAGGACTGTTCCCTCTCTCTCTGGTGTTCAGGCTCATTCTTTCTCCTCCTTGTGCTGTGAAACTCTTTTAAAAGCCCTTTTTAAAGGTTGGATTTAATTGGGTAGCGATGTGGTGAGTTGAGCTCTGAATAGAGAAGGAACCAAAGGGGTTCCTGCAGTGGTTTTTTCCTGTCTTTGGGGGGTTTCTGAGGGTTGAACTTGCACTTGGAGCAATTACTGCCCGGGTACCACACCCTGTAATAATCTCTACAGGATGCCAGCAGCCAGAGGCAGGCTCAGTGCATCAGCACATCCTCTGCTTCCCAAGAGCACTGACTCAGAAAACCAGTGCTGGTGGTCCCAGCCCTGGAGCTCACGGCAGAGCTAAGGGCCTGGGGTGCAGCCTCTGCTCTTCGTGGTGCCTGCAGGATACACTCCACCACTGGGGCTGCCTTCAGGGAAGGCTCCTAGGTGCCAGGAGATGGGGCTTGTGGTCTCCAAATTACACGGAGATCCCACAGCAGGTGCTGTGAGAAGCTGAGGTGGTCTCACCAGGTGCTGGAGGGGTTAATTTCCTGTAAGCACTTAAACCTCAGAGCCAGGCTCTGCTTCAGAAGCCCGGGGGGAGCCAGGCTCAGGGAGGAAATCTGCAGGAGGTCTGCCTTCACAGTCAGAATGGGACCAGTCATTTGGGTTGAAGGCATCTCTGGGGGTCATCTAGTCTAACCCTGCTCAAAGCAGAGCCGGCTTCAAAGCCAGATCAGCCCGCCTCACCCTCAAAAGCGTATGGAAAGGACTCCCCATCAGCAGTAATTCTGCAGCCTCGTTAGCTTTTCGTGGCTCCTTGGAAAAACCAGCCTTGGTGGAGGCAACCCAGCAAGAGCTCAGGTGGGTACTCGGCGCTCGGGGGTGCTCCTGCCACCCCCCTGCCCATACCTGTACACGGGGTCGTGCATCACCACCATCTTGCTCTCATCCCACGTCCACTCCTTTCTCTGTAAGCAAAGGGCAGAAACAGGATTAGTCTGGTAAAAACAACCCCCCAGCCCAGAGAACCAGGTTCAGGCTGCAGTTGGACCCTGAGCAGCGGCTGTTTCACTGGTATCTTGGATAAAAATAGATTTCTTGGGTCATTTATCTTCTCCAGCCATCTGATCACAGCCTGCAGGGCTGAAAATGGCTCCTGAGATTAATTCAGAGTATTAAATATGCACCAGAGTAACGTGACGGGTTAGAAGGCTCTGAGCTAGGGCTCGGGGGGGTCTGGATGCAGCTCGGCTGCGTGGGGCCAAGAGCAGAGTCTCACCTTCTGCTTCTTGCGCAGAATCACCTTCACCCCGTCCACAGACACGATGATGCTCACTTTCTTCTTCTTAATGTTCTTGGCTTTGAATTCATACTGGTGGGAAACAAAACCCGGGTTAGACGAGAGGGAGTGTTGTCGGGGGGTACCTGGGGTGGGGTTTAATGCCAGCTGCTGAGGTTGGGGAATTTGTCTTATCCTGCTAAGAAAATCCCTGTCAGGACGGAAGGACCTGCTGCTGCAGCTGGGATGTGGGGCAGGATTGTGGAACCAGAGCGATTGGGGTTGGAAGGGACCTCTGGAGATCAGCCAGAGCAGCCCTTCTGCCCGAGCACGACCCCGGCTCTGCCAGGAGCAGCGCTCGGTGGGGTCAGGCTGCTGGTTGCACTGGGTGATCCTGTAGGTCTCTTCCAACCTCACCGATTCTATGGCTCTAGAACAAGAGGAGCTCAACCCTCCGGAGCACATCCAGGTTTTGGATCTGAGAGGGGCCTCCCTGATGCCTTGGCCATTCCCTGAGCAGCAGGACTCTGCACCGGGAGCTTGATGGAGCAAAGGCACCTGCAGAAACCCCAGGCAGTGCCTTACAGCATCCCGGGCACCCTTCTGTGTCAGCGCTGCGGCGCAGGGGGCGTAGAGACCCCCTCATGAACGGCAGGGAGGCCAGGTGGTGGCAGCCACGCAGATACACCCCATCATTTCCATCATCACATTAACCTCCTGAGCTCAGGGGCTCTGGACAGAACCCAGCTCCTCACCCGCAGGTGTCTGCAGAAGCATTCCGCTGCCGCCTTTGAAGCGGGGCTTCGCTGGCAGCCCCCCAGAGCCCTTCCACCCCAGAGCCCTGCTCAGAGCTGCTCCTCACTGTTTCAGGTGTCACTTCTTCCCAGCTTCCTAATGCAGCGCTCTGGTGTCCCGTATTTTTCACAGCCCCTATCTAAAACCCAGCTTTCCCGGCCCTGAGCCTCGGTTTATCTAAACCAGCAGCCACCAGGGAGCTATTAAAGAAGAAATCCTTTGGATTAACTGGCTGGAGTTTCCTCAGCTGGAAAGCAGAGGTTACAAATCCCCTGTCTGAAGAGTTTAATAATGTCAGCACTGCCTTAAGGAGCTGGGTCTTGGCAATGGGGACACCAGTGCCTGCTGGCTCTGCCTGCGTGAGTGCAGTGAGCTGAGCAGAGCCTCCTCCTGCTCTGCCCTCGCTCCCCACAGCTCTTGGTTCTCTCCACGCTCTGTTCTTATGGGTGACCAGCAATCAGGCTGTAGCTGGGCCCTGCTCTCCCACCAGTCTGTTAGGCTGGAAGCAGCATGGCAGTTGTTCTTGCCAAGGTGCTGGGGTGATGCAGGCTGGCCCTCCCAGCTGTCCCGGGGAACGCTGTGGGGACGGGAGGTGTCCTGGCTCCACCACCAGCCTCCACCATCCCTGGGGATGACCCCGCTCCATCGCTTTGGGGAAGCAGCACGGACTGTGTGGCTCGTGGACGCAGAGCACGGGCTGCAGCCCCGCTACGCTGCCTGACCTCGCAGCTAATCACAACCCTCGGTGGAGCTGCAGGTAGTAAGTGGGATGTGAAGGGAGTCCTGGCCCTTCCTTCAGGAGCCTGACGCTGGAGGACTCTGCGTGTGGCTCCGTGTCAGGGCAGCACCCAAGGGCTGCAGAGCTCTGCTCCTGCCAGCTCCTCAGCACCCACCGCAAAGCCAACCTGCCCTACCAGCAGGAAACTGGGCGGCTTTCGTGTTGGTCAGGCTTTTGATGCTGCTCCTTGAGTTCTTAGCACTCCGCAAGGTTTGTGGTATCAGACAGACCCCAGATTAAACCTCAGCCTTTTGATCTCCCCGCGAATCACAAGTGTGAGACAAGCTCTTTCCCAGTCTATCCACAGCCCCGCCTCACGGGAAACCAGAGCTGCATCTGCTAGATGCTGTGTGGTATTTACAGGGAGGAGATGGGGGGTGATGGGTTGAGACTGGCACAGACTGGGGGACCCACTGAGGGCAGCCAGGCTCAGCAGCCCCAGGGCTCCTCCCAGCCTTGTCCCTGAGACCCCCGGTGCTCCCAGCTCCCCCAGGCCTCCTCATCGCTCAGCACCTCCAAACGGTTTCTGTTGTCTGCTCATGGGGCTGTCAATAAACCAGGGTGGGTCGTGCTGGCTGCTGGAGAGCGATTTGTGGCTCTTCATCCACAAGTGGCTGGGAGAAGGAGAGCTGAGCTTTCCAAGAACGAGCTGGCGATGCCGCGTGTTTCCCCCTTGCAGCACCCGGGGTGCAATTACACTCAAACAAGGCTCTTCACGCAAAGGCTTTAAGCAAAGTCCAACTCGGGATTTTGCAGAGATGCTTTTTCTGTCTTGGACAGAAAGGAGTGATGGGGAGCAAGCGCCAGCGCGGGGTGCTGCCAGCAGGGATGATGGCCAGGCTCTGCAAACCCAGCAGCTCCAGTCAGCTGCTGCATCGCCCCAGCCTGGCTGTGGGATGGGAACGGGGTTTGAGCTCCAAGTGGAGCCGGACCAGGGGTGAGCTGCCTGGCACACCCTGCCCTCTCTGGTGCCAAGCCTTGCTGGGGCAGGGGTGGCACTCGGGGAGGGCAGGAGCAGAGTTCAGAGCTGCTCCCCTGGACTCTTCTCTTCTTATCTTCAATTGATGCGATTTTATGTTACTATGACTGACTGAGGCTGGAGAAGCCCTCTGAGCTCGTCTAGCCCAGCCCAGGACCTAACATCACCCCAGCAGCCAGACCAGAGCACTAAGGGTCACAGCTGGCCTTCAACACCTCCAGGGATGGGGACTCCACCACTGCCCTGGGCAGTGCAGTCCAGGCTCTGATCCCCCTTTCCATGAGGAAGGGCTTCCTGACATCCATCCTAACCCTCCTTGGCCCTGTCAAACCCCATCCCATTGGCCTCTGCCCACTGACTCAGCCTGTCAGATGTCTCTGCAGCATCTTCCGCCCCTCCAGCAGATTGACCCCTCTACTTGGTGTCACCCACAAATTTATGTTCATTCTGCTGCCTGCTGAGACTCAGTCACAGAATCAGAGCACATTAGGGATTGGGAGGGATCTCGAAAGATCATCCAGTCCAATCCCTCTGCCACAGCAGGCTCCCCTGGATCCAGTCACACAGGAACTGCTCGTGCCACATGGGGGGAACCTTCCTGATGCAGAAGAAGTTGAAGTTGCCCACCCAAGAGGCTGTTCAGCCAGGGGGTTGAACTAGATGATCTCTAGAGGTTCCTTCCAACCCCTAACAGTCTGTGATTCCATGATTTAGGTGGCAAACCCAGCAGCTGTCTCAGCCGTGGGGACAAGATGGGACGTTTCACCCAACAAAAAAGCAGGTCAGCAAAGGGCAGCTCAGCTCTTTTAATTGAGCAGCTTCATTAAGTCTATTTCTGATCGTGCCTGACCTGGAATAGTTTCCATTTCTGCTTTGAAATCCCTGGGTCCCAGGCACTGCCTTTCATACAGCCCCCCCCCCAACCCTCTGTGCAGTAACTTCCCCCAGAGCTGGGTGCTGCGTGAGGGGAAACGTTACTGGTGCCCGTTACTGGTTGCATCCCATCAGGCCACCCCAGCAGACAGGAATTACAGCGGCTTCCATCTGCTGATGAAAGGACGGGCTGGCAAATCGTCACGTGCAGCCTGCAGCGCTGCGAGCGACTCGCGTGAGCGGAGCTCAATTCAAGGAAGTGATTCTTAATGGGATTAATTACTCCAGGTAGCAGGGCCTTCATTATGCAAATGGAAGCTGTCAGAGAGTCTGCAGCTCTTGGAGGCAGCCTGCTCCCAAAAAATGCATCTTCCTTATGAACAAAGAGCTGAAGGGCCAGACCTGGCAGAGCTGGGGTGTGCTCCTGGCTGTGGGTCAGGAGGTGGCAGCTGCTGCTGCTGCAGCTCAGTCCCAGGGAAATGTCTCCTGCTCTGGAGACAATCAAAACCAGCCTGGATGTGTTCCTGTGTGATCTGCCCTAGGGGATCCTGTTCTGGTGAGAGGGTTGGACTAGATGATCTCCAGAGATCCCTTCCAACCCCTCACATTCTGGGGCACAGGCTCCCCAGGTTCTGGACTCAGGAGTACCTCAGTCTTTTGTGTGCTCAAAGGAAGGTGCCACAGGCTTGAGACTGGATGGATGGCTTCTTCCTGCAGCTGTAAATCCCCCTCAGCCTGCTGTGCTGCCCCCAGGCTGCCCTCAGCCCTGGCAGGATCTATGAGTCCATAAACAACCCCAGCACAATGAGCAGCCTCACACCTTGGCCACCAGATGGACACCAGGAGCATGGCAATGAGGAGGGGAGAGTGGCTGGGTTCTGTCCTGCAACACAGCAGCACCCCAGCAGCACCCATCCCTTTGTTCCCCTTGGGAAGCAGGTGCCTATGAGCTCCCAGTGCTGCTGAATCCTACGAGCTCCCAGTGCCTGCTGAATCCTATGAACTCCCAGTGCCTGCTGAATCCTATGAACTCCCGGTGCCCGGCTCACACTCCTGGGGCCGTGGCCGCTGTGAATGCGTCTGGGCATAGTCTGGGGCTGTGCGGCTGTAACTGGGCAACACAGACACAAAAGCGACTCAGGAAGCACTGGGGTCCAGGAGGGCACCTCCTGCCCAGTGGAAAAATGAGAATTTATGATCCTTGGAAACATAAAACTGTTCAGTGGAGAGTAGAAAGCGAAGGGGAGAACAATAGGCAGGGAGAATGCTGGCAGCTACCCAGAGCCTTTTCTTCTCATTTAAATTAGCTCCTTCCATTGTCCAACTAATTCTCTGTAGACTCCGCAGACTGTTCCCCCTGAAGAGAGCTGATGGAGCCAGGGAGCTATGGTGGCCCCGCTGGGCTCCTGGGAGTCCCTGGAAGGACAGCGAGGCCAGTTCATCACCCCAGACTGATTTATGAATTCCTAGCTCTGTGCGTTGGCTGCAGTTGCTGCTGCCTGCAGACCCCAGCAGGACTCAGACCTCTGCAGTGATGCAGGACAGTGGGTGCAAGTTTGGGCTTCAGCCTGTTTGTGGGGAGCAGCTACCTGTCCCTGCTAAGCTCTGATTAGCCTCAGCCAGAAAAGGACCACAGAACAGATCAGCCAGGAGATGATTTATGGACAGGATCACTGCAGCTGGCCTGGAGCTGGTGCCCTGGGAGCGGTGGGTGTGTAGATGTTCCTCAGGAACTGGAGACAACTTGTCACACAGGGGTCAGGAAAGGGTTAGTGGGAAAATCCAGTCCGCATGCTCAAAATCTGCCTAGCCCACCACATCTAAGGTGCATAAAACCATCTCCTTCCCAACACTGGCAGGGAGGTAACTGCTCTTTGAGGGCTGGGAAGCAGAACCAGAGGTACTTGTAGGTTGGCCAAGGGGCAGGGGATAGACTCCAGGGTTATGGAGTCCCAGCACACAGCTCTAGCTGGAAGACAGCCCTCTTGCTGTGACTCTTCTCACTTTGGCCACTTCACAGTGCCCAGCCATGAGCAGCAGGTGTTAATGGTCCTGAACAGCCTCACCTGGGCCCTCCAACCACACCCCAGCCATGGGCACAGGGCCTCCATTTAAGATCAGCTCTGGAGCTTCAGCAGCTCCTTGAGCTCCATTGTTGGTCTCCAGCTCAGCTACAGCCCTGCCTGGTCATGGATGTGCTGTTCCTAACCCAAAGACTGACTTCCCAGTTTGGCTTCAGTTCAGTCCCATCATCGTGGACCTGCTGATCATCTGGACTCTTGGTTGAACTTGGCTACTACCCAGGGTCTGCTCTGCTCATCTCATCCAGGTATGAAGAGATGTGGCTTTGTGGGTGGCTCCCAGGTCCTCCTTATCAGGGAAGTGTAGCCAGCTCTGCTGCTCCCTGACCTGAGGGCAGAGCATGGCCCCTCTCAGATACCTTGGGGCAAGGAGATTCTCAGTTGCCCCAACAGGGAGGGCTCTGTTGGCCAAACCCCTCACTAAGGCACACACTTAGTGCTCAGGCCCCCTGCCTGCTGTCACCCCAGACATCTTCTGTCTGTCACCTTGGTGGAGTGAGGGCTTCTGCAGAGGCTGAGGGGAGCAGACCTCCAAGTGCTGTTTTGGGAAACCCATTCCTTTCAGGACGGGAGCAGCTCAGCTCAGCAAAACCTGCCCAGCAATGTTCTGCTTCCATCAACATCCTAAACCAGCCATGCTGGGAGCTGATGAAGCTGAAGACCTTCCCTGAGGAGAGTCTTCCATGTCTCAAATTCTTTTGAAGATGCAAGTCCTGAGCTGTCACTTTCCCCTGAGGTGAGCAGGTGCTACCCAGAGTCCCAGCATGGGACACTGGTTTTTATGGATAGCTGGATCTTCTCATCTAAAGGAGGGGTGGCAGAGGACATAGCTGGAGCTCAGAGATCCTCTGAGCTGGTCAACAGGATGGGGAGCAAAAAGTGGTTGGAGTCCCAGCCCTGGGAGGGAGCTGAGCTCTGGCTGGTGATAGGAGCTGGTGAGGAGATCGGAGCCACCATGGCTCTTTAATTAGCCTTTTCCACCCTGGAAAGTATGTGGATAGTTCTGGAACAAAGCTGCTTCTCCTGCTGTTAACAGAGGATGGATGAAAGCAGCCTTTTGCTGGCTCTCCCTGTTAAAGAGATAGTGCCCAGCTCCATCCCCAGAGGAACAAGCGGCCTCACAGCCCAGCAAGGTGACATCATCTGGCCTTTAGTGCCTCTCTGACAAAAGCATCATTGTGGGACTGTCACTGTCAGGAACCCCCTGCTGTCCCCAGGTTTAATAGGGAGCTTTCCCACACGCAGCCCTTCAGCCCACGTCTTGCCAGGGCCGGCCAAGCCCAGCTCCCAGCGAAGCTGAGGTTGATTTCCCTCTCTATTCACTTTGCAGGAGAAAACAAATTACCTTTTCCATCCCAGAGCTCTGGGTGATTAATTAGCTTCAGCAATGAAGCAGTGCCTTGGGACCCCACCCCAGTGGAGTCCCACGTACCCAGCGCCGAGTGCACACGGGTGGAGATGGTTCCCCAGCTTGCAGAGCTGTGGGGATACTGCAGAGGAAAAGTGCTAATTTCATTAAGAAGCAGGTCAGAGTCACCTGAAATAACCCTCACGAGTGAAAATGCAATTAGACTCAGACACCTTCCAGTCATCCCATGTTTCCCCCATAAACCCAACAGCAAGAGGGCCTGGCTCTGCACGCACCGTGTCGTCACGTCCCAGTTCCCCTCCAGTCTGGGGGGTGGGACCAGAGGCAGGTTAGGAGATGGAACGGACGTAAACCTTGTTCATGGGTGCTCAAACAACAAAGCTCTGAGGAGCAGGGGCCAAGACTCTGTGGCAGGCTCAGAGATCCTTGAAGAAGCATCGGACCTCCTACGTGGGAAGGTAATGGGGTGTTTTGTGCCTCCCCCACAAAGCAAAGGTGTTTGGTTTTGATTGAAGTCACTCGGCTGTTGTGGTGACAGCCGGGTCCCTGGGAAGTGACAGCTCCCAGCACCCTGCCAGCAGGTCCAGGCCACCAGACACTGCTCAGATGGACAAGGAGCAACTGAGGATTTCTGCTGCTCGCTCCAAAATCCCAACTGTAAGTCAGTCCCTTCCCACTCCTGTATGAGCCCAGCACAGGGAAAATGCTCCTTGGTGTTAGGACTAAGCTGGGCAAAGAGAGGAGCTGAAGCCCTGCAGAAGAAGTGGGGAGGGATGGAACAGGGTTGATCAACTTTGAAAGCCAGTCTTTAGGTCTGCAGTGACTCGTCAGCTGCTTGTGACAGCTCCCCAGGGTGCAGAGCACCCATTAAGACCTTGAGTGGCCCATGGCCATGGGAGGTGGTAGGACCCACCACGCTGTAGGTGGAGGGAGCTGCAGAATGTGGGGTGGGGGTTTCAGAGGTGCTGGTGGGTCACAGCACAGAGATAGGGAGGGACCCTAATCCCAATGCCATGCTGAGGGTGTGCCACAGGCAGGTCCCAGGGTGTCAAGCCCCTAAATAATGCAGCACTTCCCTCGCTTACGTAACGCCGCCGATGCTATTTTGGTGATGGCAGCACAAAGGAGGGCAGGCTGGGCCAGCCACGCTCTGCACGTGGGGATGGAGAGGAGGCATCGGTGCTTGGGGCAGGGCTTGAGGGGAAGCTGAAGGCAGAGAGGCCCTTACGTTCAAACTGCTGATGAGATCAACCCAGCCTCTGCTCCCAAGAAGGCCAGGAGTGACCAGTTGTGGTTCTCTACTTCCAGCACCTGCACTGTGCCCAGGAGAAACTGGGTGGCTGCAGCCTTCTCCTTAAAGCTCAGGATGAAGAGGAGAACGGTGCTGGGAACATCCACCCAGCTGGGTCATGGCCCAGAGGAGAATCTAGATGAGTGGTGATCATGTGGAGAAGCTACATCTGCATAACTAATGCCTGCTTTTGGTAGAAGCTGTGGGAAGGACCATGTCCTGGCTTCTAAACTTGCTGTCACACCATACCCCTCATGGGTACTGTCGTCCAGCTCTGCCTGTGGTTTCTCCTAGCCTCCCACTAGGGAAATTAGCATGTTCCCTGTGTGTCTGCAGCAGAGGTAGGAAGCTGGACTTGGCACCTCTATCTCTGAGCAAGCAGGATCCAAGCCAGGATGCAGACTTGATCTCCATTTGCATTCAGAAGCAGCACCTGGTTACAAACCAGACCAGAATGAAAATGGGAAGGACGCTGAGCTGCCCTGTGAGCTGCTGCCTGCAGACCAGGTCTGTCTCCTTTACTGGGTGCAACCAGGCTTCGTTGTCTTTCACTGCAGAGAGCCCTGGGTGCAGCTGAACCTTTCTACATCTCTGTGCCAGCAGCCTTCACGAGCAGCCTGGCCCTGTGCTGGTCTGAGGCAGTCAGGGACCAAAACAATCTGCTGTATTCCCAGGCAAGGAGACTTTTTCTGTGGGGCTGATCTCCAACAGTTCCCCCTGACTGAAAGCTTCAGAGCTGGCCTCCAAGGGCTGCACAGCGAGGACGTGTCTGGATCCCAGCACCAACAGCACTGTGACTCCAGCCAGGAACAGGCTCGGAGGGGGTCGGCCGCTGTGGGGCCACAGGCACTGTGTGAGCAGGGCCTGTTGGTAATGACTTGGCGGGCAGCTCTGACAGATCCTGCCTCCTCCTCACTAAGAAACCCCAGCAGTCGGCTCTGATGTTTAGAAGCGGCTATTAAGAGGGATTTTTCTAAAGTGCATGACTCCTAATTCCCACTGACTTCAGAAAGAATCTTGGCTGCTCTGAACACCACACAGGGCACAAACGTCTCTTGAAACGGGCCCAAGAGCTCTCGTATCACGTGTGTTTCTAGAACTGGCAGCGGCAGAGACAGCAGGGAGCTCCCCCTGTCCTGCCAGGCTGCCCCGGGCAGCACCCAGGTATCGCCCAGATGTCTGAGCAGAGCTCAGCAGCCCTTGGAGAGCAATTCCTGAGTGCTAAGTGCCCACAGCCCATGGTAAAGGGCAATCCTTACACCTACAGGCAAGTCTCCAGGTTCTTCTCAAATTGTCTGTGAAATCTGACTCGAATTCAGCAACGAGACTGTTACTACAAAAGAGAACATTCAGCACTAACTGTGTCGCTTCCTCAGTTCCAGAATATGAAGCAGTTCAAGGACTCTCTCAGCCTCAGGGGAGCTACTGAGGTTACTGAAGCATGAGGAGAGAAACAGCCTGGGCTTAGACAGTGGGGATTATGGAGAAAGAAGGGTGCACGGTAGCGGTATTGACTCTCAGAGGTCTTGTCATCAGAACTGTCCTCAAGCATCACAGCTGAGTGCCAAGGTGGAGGCAGCAGCCTGGCCCTTCAGGCTCTTGCCCAAGAGGCTACTGGATGATCTGACTGGTGGCTCTTTGCAGGCTCACACCAAGGCCCTCGGCCGGGCACAGAGCTTCTGCAGAGGTGGGTAAGGAAGGATGAACCTGCTACAGACAGCCACAAAGAGTGGGAACCCAGCAGGCACTGCAAACACCCATGGTGTGCTGCTGTCCCCCTGCTCAGCCCTGATCACCAGCCACCCTCAGGACTGATGCTTGGCTCCCCTTTCCCAATGCCTGCTCCGCTCCCCAGTGCTGTTCCCAGTGCCCCTGAGCTGGGTGTGAAGCTGTGGGCACCGAGGCGTCCTGCGCTGCTCACACTGTGGTCAAGCATTAACCACAACCAGTGCTCCCAGCTCTACCCTCAGCCTGGCTGCAGGAAGCAGGATGAGCGGGAGACCAGCACTGCCCTGGGGGGGCAATAACAGGGAAAAGTGCCTGGGCTGGAAGTTTAGGTCCCACAATCATTAACAGCAGGAGCACAGGCTGCAGCAGGGCTGAACCAGTCCATGATGGGATCACTGACTTCAGAGCTTCACAAACTGCTTGCAGCTCAGCAGTGGGCACCTGGGGAGGTGATGGCAGGTACCAGTGTTCGGTCCAGTCCTGCCCAAGGACCTGTCCAGCAGCCAGGTGCCTTTCACCTCACTGCAGCCAGCTGTAAACACCCAATCCTCCATCATGTTGCATCAAGGCTCAGCACGGCCCACTGCTCTCGCTCTGACAACAATTTGCTTCTAGAAAGAAAACCCTGGAGCTCAGAGGGTTTGGGGGTGATGCTGGGCAGGCTGCAGGGTGGCCTGGGGTCCTGGTCTGCGATGCTCTGCAGTGCAAGGGGCTGCATCTCTGGAGCAGCAGAGTAACAGAAGGATGGAGGAAGATGAAGTGACTCGAGTGTCCTGAAAACAGTCGGGTGGTTGCCAATTAGCCCAAATAACCCATCTGGCCCAGGGAAAGACCATTTAGACTGTCTAATCACTGCTGCAGGGAAGAGAGAAAGAATGAACCACTCTGTAATGGCTCTGAAAACTGCTCGTCCTCATCTGAGTTCTCCTTCCCTCCAGGGTCCCACTCAAGACTCTTATCCTGTAGACTTGTCAGGTTTATTTGGTCAAACCACAAGATGGTTTGAGGGCTACTTAACATAATACTTTAACAAGCTGATTCTGTTTGCCTTCAGGCCTCATTTAGTCCAGGGCAGAAGCTGACAGAAGAAAGCAAATGCTGAACCAAGCTCTTGTAAGCAAATCTTCTTTTACTGGGAAGAGCTTTGTGGTCATGGTCCCTCAGGGTCCTTTCTCCTCAAAGCAGTGATCCCCAAAGAGCCCTTGTGTTGGACAAAAGCAAGAAGCATCTACAAATGCACTTGCTGTTGTGGCACGAGGTCCAGTCTCTTAAACTAAGAATCATAAAATGGTTTGGGTTGGAAGGCACCTTAGAGATCACCCAGTGCTAACCCCCTGCTATAGGCAGCGATACCTCTCGCCAGACTAGGTTGCCCAGAGCCCCATCCAACCTGGCCTTGAATCCCTTCAGCAATGGAGCAGCCACGACCTCCCTGGGCAACCTGTTCCTGTCTCTCACCACCAGAAGACTGAGGTCAAAGCAGGAGCTTACATCGAAGCTACAAGCTGGGTTGGTTTTTGAAGTCCCTTCTCCTTACATGCAGACAGTTTCATCCCCAGGGCAGGTCTAGGTATTTTTAGTCTCATGGACTGTTTGGTCTTGCTCCTCATCCTGTCAACCCACTCCAGTGGAAACCAATGCCCACGGTCCCACACTCTATACCCCGGGCAGCCTCAGCTTCTGCACCCTCACCCATGCAGTTGTCACTGGGATGAAGGCACCTCCTTGTTAACGAGCTAATCCAAAGCCCTCGCTACCACCCTGGCTCCATCTCCACTACATTTGTTCAAGCACCGAGAAAGAAGCAGCTTTGAGCTGTGGCTGGTTGCTCTCCACCAGAATGTAATTTAAAAGCCATTCTAGTTCATCTCTGTAATGTTCTACAACCAGTAACATAACTGGGAAAAGCTGCTTTACTTCAGACTAAATAAAGGCTGTGCAGAGAGATCTCATACGCTGGTATTTTAGCTGCTGAAATCAAGTGCTTCAGTAATATAATGATGATACTGTTAGAGCTGCTTTATTTCACAATTAAAAGGTACCTGCCTCGTTGCCAAGATGGAGCATCAGACCAAAAGCTCTCTCTCTTGTTCTATTTAGTGCTGATGTTTTAATTTAGCTTTCATTAGCCTTCAGCTAAGCTCCAACCCACTCTGACTCTTGTGCAGACCAGCATTAACATGCTGGCTAGTTCCACACCCCACCACTGGAGAAGCCACCCAGTTCTGGGTACTGGAAGGAAGGCACTGAGATGACAGGAAGGCTTGGAGATGACACACTGCACTGCCTGACCCCTCCAGCCATCTGTTACGGATCGTACACGGTGCCTTCTCTGGACAGGGCACAAGAACTGACGCATCCATCGCCACCGGGTCACCACGTGTGAAAAGCCTCCTGTCCCAGTGGCCTCTACTCACAGCTCCAGCAGACCCTGCTCAGCTCAGCAGCCAAGTGGCAGAGGGCATGATTTAGGGTTGGAGATGAGCAGGGGGGAAACCTGCAGTGGGGGGGCCCTATGGGATGGTGCAGTGAGCAGGAGGCTGAACTCTCAGGTCATCTCAGAGTGCTCATTCCTCTTCTCCCACCTGTGACGCACGAGCAGAGCGCAGCCAGCTCTGTGCTGCAGCCACACGTCGCTGCCTGGAAACACCACGCGCGGTGGCACTGCGAAAACACCCCACTAAGAGCTTCCTCCCATTGTGCTGTGATAATACAGAGCAAAAGATGGATCAAACAGGCTGGGTTTAAGCTGAGACTCAATTTCCCCAGATAAATGGCAGTTTTACAGCTCTTTCTTCACTTTATGAGAGTTAAAGCTGCTGTAAGGCTGGGAAAGCTGCATTTGCATGAAACACACTGGAGCCTGCCAAGGCAGCCATGAGCTGGGTAACACACACAGGCCTGAGGAGCTGCACCTGCACCTCCCAGCCTTCCCCTTCTTCAGGCCTTCAGCACAGGCCTTTTGGCTAATGAGGGCTGCTGGGCACACTGGGAAAGGGGAGAGGCTATAAAACCCAGTGGCAGGGTAGGAAGCCCTTTCCTAGAAGTGGGGTGGGCAGTTGTGCTTCTGCAGCTAAGCCTGTTGCATGTGGAGCCCTGCAGCCTCAAGCTGAGACTGCTTGTTTCACCTGCAGAGATGGATTCTTGCCAGAGGACTCATCTCCATCCTCAGCATCCTGGCAGTGCCTGTGCTGCAGAGAGGTAAGAGCTGGAATGTGCCTGTTCTCTCCTAACATGAGGTGGGTTCCTCTCCTTAGGGCATCTCTGTCAGGTCTGGTATCTTCTTAAAGACCAGTAATGAGACTGTGAGAACCAAAATTAGATGCAGTTTGCAGCAGAAGGCTTTTCAGTACAGCAGGAGTAGTTTCAGTACTGCCTGTCCTTGTTAAACCTGCTAACTAGTCCTCTGGTACAGAAGAGGGTGAAGAACCTGCTGAGCGGGCTAGGGTTGTAAAGACCACTGTATCATGAAAATAGGCTAATGTGTGTGCCTGGGCCCACCAGAGACTCCAGTGGAGCTGCTGCCTAGATGCTAACTAGAGCGAGCATTCAGGTTTACAGGGCTCTGTTTTCACATCCAGATCCCTCCTTCCTGGGTAGGAGGAGGTGAGAAGCTTCCTGGCATGGCTCAGATTGGACCCTCAGAGCACACTGTGGGACTCCTCTGCTCTCAGGAAGCTCAGCCTGATCCAACCCCTCTGCTATAGCTGAAACAAATAGAGGAAAACAACCTAATGAGGCATTAGGGCTAAACTTAGCTGCAATTAACACTTAATTACCACCCTGAAAACACTGGCTGTAGTTTGCCAGGGCCTGGAAAGGTAAAACCCATTTGCTGGTGTGGTAGAAGCCTTAAACTGGTGTGGATGTGGTCATGGTTGAAACTTGGACTAGTGGAGCCATGGGGCACCATCCTGCTTGGGGTACCAGGTGCCCAGGGACGGGAAAGGCTGTGTTATCAAACCTTGAGCCAAGTCTTGATGCCCTTGTGCCAGTCTCCCCTTTCTTAGCCTGACTGTCTGAGGGGCTGTTCCTCTCCGTGTCTGTTGTGGTGACTGCTGTCCTCTCAGTAAAGCTGATGGCAGACCCCTGTGGGCTGCTGGATAAAGAGACAAAGCACACACAGATCCAGATCAGAGGACAGAAGCCACCTATGACCACCTGGAAATCTCTTTCTAAGTCACTAGTACAAGTCCTCAGCTTTTTATGGGCTAACCTGTAAACTGCCTCTCTGGAGTTCTCTCATCTTTCCCACAAGGTCTGCTGCCTGTTGCCTTTGTCAGAGTAAATGTTGACTAGTCCCTGCATGCACAGCATGGGACTGCTGTCCAGTCACTTCCACTGAGTGTCACAGGGTGATAACAACAGCTATTTAAAGGCCTTGAGTGAACTGACGTGGCCCAGCTGAGAACTAAAGAGAGGTCTGCACCAGCAGTCTGAAGACTGGGATATTTTAGCCACCAGGATTGTTTTCTCTCACAGCACAGGGCTGTCAGTAGCTGAGCATTTGGATGCTCTTCCAAAAGGGCTGAAAGGAAAAGCCCTCCAGGAACTGCAGCAGAGCCCAGTTCCGTCCAACAACAACAGATCCCGGCAAGCAGCTACCGAGGTCCACGGCAGGGCAAGTGCTCCAACAGCTTCCACCTTCCATGCTGGAGTGTTTTGGCTGCAGCAAACCAAACAGCCCCATGTTAGTGGGAGAGGGTGCAAGGACTAACCAAGAAACCCAGAGGCTGGGAGTTGAGCTCCTGTCTTTTCCAGTGCTGATCACAGCTCCAGCCCAGATTAACATGGAGCTGGCAGGAGCGCTCTGCTCCAAGCGTTAAGAATTCAGGAAGGACTTGGGGGCAGAATTTATCAGAGGGATCTGAGCAGTGGTTATCTTGGGGAACTTCAGTATTAACAAGCCTCTCTGCCTGTGCTCTGAAGAATCTCATTAACAAGTCTGTCAAACATCTCTGCCTCTGAAGCATGCAGCAATAAATTGAACTGAGATGCCCTCTGCCAGCTGTCCACCTGGTTCCTCTCCTTCTGGAGATAAATGACACCCAGATTTGCTCCTGAACCAGTGTATGGCCTGGCATGGCCTTAAGCGTGAGCTGCCTTATGAAGCCAGCCCAGTATCAGACTGGGAGCTGCCTGTGGGGTGCAGGAGAGGTGGCTTCTATGCTGCTGGCCCTGCTGCCTCTGCTTCATGAGGTGGCACAGTAGGACTGTAACCTCTACTCAACCTTATTTAAACAGATGTCACGTCACACTTCAGCACTGCCAGCTGATGCTTGGTGCAGTCAGTGTGACTGAGTGGGGCTACACTGCACTTCCTCACTAGAGAAACTGCTAGGGGTTGAGGCTCTACCCCAGAGCACAGATGCAGTGAGAACCATCAGGGTAAGAGGGAGGCTGAAGTAAAAACCCAGTTCTCGTGCCAAAAAGAACTCTGATGTTTCTGATGTATCCTGTGTCAAGTGTAGAGAGTGTCTAGGAAAAGGGTGACTGTGCTGCATTGGGGACCTGTTTGGGCCCTTGACTAGGACTTACACAATCTTCACATGAGCTGCCACTTGACTTCTGCAGGAAGCAAAGTCTTGCACTGCACAGAAGCTCCCCAGAGTGCTGAGAGGGCTCAATTATCTGCAGATGAACCCACTTAGCAGAAAGCCAGCTCCACCAGAATGATGACTCTGAACACAGGAGCTCAAGTGGGTGCTGCCAGGCACCCAGAGCTGGATGGCCTGGGGCAGCAGGAGGCAGCAGATGCAGCATGCTGCTTCTCCCTGGGAGGTGCTGGAGGCCTGCACTGGGTGCTTGGAGCTGCACAATGGGACTGTCAGAAGCAGCACCCTGCCGTGCTGTCAGAGCACACTGTACTTATTCAAGGAGCAAAGTAATTTCACTGCCTTCCCCTGCCAGGGCAAGAGGAGGTAGAGGGATTAGCTTGAACTCTGACAATTATACAATAACATGGCAGCTGTATGCAGCTAATAATCCACTGGGAGGATTAGCAAACTCAAAGTTGTCTAGCTCTGCATAATGGGAAGTGAAGAACAGCAGCTTCCCTGTTCTACCTATTGCATTTGCATTCCCTTCAGTGGAAGCACAGAACATGATGAGACAAGGTTTTCCAGTCGGTGATGAAATGGGAATCTAATGTGTGACTAATGGGGTATTGCTAGCGATTCTACAAGCATCCATTCAGCCAGCAATATGGATTTCAGCTTTGCTACGAGTGCCAGGACTATGGATTTAAGCTTTGCTAGGAGAGGGCAACTTCAGAACCTACTGTGAAAGGGCAGATTGTGATTTCTGTGGGCGAGTCATTGGGGGCTCTCTGGGAGCGATGTCCTCTAGCCTGCACGTCCTGAAGTCTGCCAGCACACTCCTCTGCTAACGGGTGGAGAATATCACCCAGTTCCTCACAGGTTCCCTGGCACAATTCGTATGCAGCTGGCAAAAGAGCCCAGTATGAAATGCAGGACAGTAGGGTGCCAAGGAGTAGACCTAGTGGCTGAAGTGGCTACTTTTCTTACCACCCTCTCTCCCTCCACGCTCTAAGGACACCTTTGAGTGTCCAGAAGAGAGTTTTCCCCTGGGGCAAGTGTTTGTAATCACAGACTGCAGACCAGAATCAGACACAGAACACAGTTGCAGCGCTTGTATTGTATTGATGAATAACTAGAGCAACCAGCTCTGCCAGAGCCTGCAAAACAGAGCTGTGACTCCTCGTCCTCCTCCCTGGCCCCTTGTGGAGTGGCAGAAGCAATGAGTAGCTGCCTGCCTGTGCTTGGGCTGTCCCAGTGCTCAGCTGACTGCTCCAGGGATGGCTCACGCTGCCTCCTCCCATGTCATAGGGCGCAGACAGCAGCAGAGGAAGTGTTGTGCTGGGGCTTGTACCGAGCGACTTTTCTCTTCCGCTCCAGCAGAAGAATTCCAGTGGAACGCTGGAGCGCACAAAGGATGAAAGCCTCGGCACAACGTGCCCCTGCCAACACTTGGCAGGGCCGCAGGACCTCGCTCGCTCTTGCTGTGCAAGCAGGCACTACTGCTCACAATGAGATGGTAGCAAAACACTAGTTTCCACCAATAGCTTCTTCCAGTGTTTCCTCCCAGTTGTAACTGGTGCTGCTGAGAGTCCATGGGAAAAATCTCTAGCGCAGACAAGGCCCCTGCATGCAAATGAACGCCGCATAAATAGCCCCCATCTTCGCTCAGTTCCTAGGTTGTGTACTCTATGCACTAGAATTCCCTTCAAAGACCTCCCAGTTCATTCTTTATGCTCTAATTAAGGATCAGTGCCAATTAACTATCTTCAATAGAGGAGCATCTTCCGCTCAGCAGCCAGGAAGTGTCTGAATAAGACCCTGCTGCATAATGCACGCATGAAAAGGAAGTCCTCCCCTTTTGGAGAGGGCTTCCAAGATTTAAAACCCCAGTATAGAACACAGGATGCCTACTTGAAAAATATGGGGTGTTAAGATGAACTGATGGCAGCCATGAGCGCAGAGGGGGCTCTTACACTCTTCGTGTAGCACTCGAGCAGGCTCCTGCGCTGCTTGGGCTCCGAGAGAGATGCCAGGGGGCAACAGCAGATGTGAACAGAGAATTCAACACCACCTAGCAACCTGGTTTTACCATACTGCTGGCTTTTCCTGTGAGGGGAGTTAAACAGTCAAAGATCAGAAGTGCAGTGTCTGATCGGATGCTAAATATTGATTAGGATCAAAAAATCAACCAGTTACATCGGCATCTAAACTGCCCCCCACAGTCCTCACCCATTGCCTTTGCTTCTTTTAGATAGATGTTCACCTGATCCATAAATAACCTGGTGATTTAGATCGTTGCTGCTCTGAGCAGCCAAAGGCAGGGGAATGTCATTCCGGAGCCTGGCTGGAGATGATGAATATATCAGCTCCCCAGCCAGTCACAGGCTAAGTCGAAGAAGTGCTATTCTAAATGAAAATTAGCTGGTTAAACAGTATGGGGGGAAGGGGAAACAGGATAATCCCTTCAAAGCTTTAAATTGAAGATTCTCAAACCTGCTCCAGCTGATGTGAGACACGAACAGTCTCAGAATTCAGATCCCTGTAAAACTTCAGCCAGGCACAACAGCCACGCTGCCTTTTGGGGAGGAACTGGAGAGCCGTGAAGCAGATGTACGTTACTCATCCTGCCACTCACAACTAAATCTGGTGGCTGTCCACAGACTGCTCTGAAGAATAAGGGTTAGAAGAGGGAGAGCACAGGCTCCATGATGAGAAACAGCAACTGTAAAACTCTTGGAGGATGAGGGAAAGCAGCAAATTATTCCACGAGCAGTAGAATCCCTGAAGTCTGGTCTGATGGGATTTACATCCATAACATCTGCCAGGCTGCTGGTATTTCAGTATCTAATAACATAAGACCTGCACCACCACCACCACCACAGAAGACTGTGCACACCCCACCTTCCACACACAGAACCCTAAACACAGTGAATGACTCTCTCAGGTTCCAGGAGAATCCTCACACCTGCTCAGCAGTGACAAGGGTTTTACGCTGGAGTTTTGCTAACTGATCCCTTTGCAAAGAGCAGGGGACGGGTCTCTCCTAACGCGCCTTGGGAACTGCTGGAGAAACTTGTTATGGTCCTGATTGTGCAGAGATTTGAGCTCCAGATAGGAAGGGTGGGGGAAGGCAGAATGGGGCACTGCAGCCAAGTCACTCCAGTGAACACAACCTTTAATTCCCCGTGGGGTTCAGCTCTTTCGAACTCACCCGGATCCTTCTCATGGCTGCCACAATCTCCACGCGGCTGTTGGGTCTGGGTACGTCCAAGCTCCCGATGTACTGAAAGACACAACAGGGAGATGTCTGTGAAGTCCTGCGCAGGTTCATGGCTCCTTCCAAACAAACAGCATCTCATTAATTTAATCCCTCCTTGGCTGGAATCTCTTGACCCAGGACATGAGAGAAATTGTGCTGCTGCACCTTGAGTACTGGGTCCAGTTTTGGGTGCCACAGAAGGGCACTGGGGGGCTGGAGTGGGGCCAGAGAAAGGCAACCAGGCTGGGGAGAGTGCTGGAGAACAGGCCCTGTGGAGAACAGCTGAGGGAATGGAAGTCATTCAGCTTAGAGAAGAGGAGGCTGAGAGGAGACCTTCTTGCTCTCTACAGGAGGATATAGCAAGGCTGGTGCTGGTCTCTTCTCCCAAATTACTGGTGACAGGATGAGGGGAAATGGCCTTCAGAGGAGGTTTAGATTGGATCTTGGGCACTGGAACAGGCTGCCCAGGGAGGTGGTGGAGTCCGTGGAGGTGTTTAAAAACAGAGTAGCTAGAGCACTTGAGGCCGTGATCTCGGGGTTAGGGAGGTGCTGGGATGAGGGCTGGACTTGATGACCCTGGAGATCCTTTCCAGCCACAATGATTCTTTGATAATACTATCAAAGTCAGGGAGAAGTTAATGGATTTCTAATGCTGGCTGTGAGCCCCTGACCTCATTTTGATTCTGGAAGTGCCTTTCCCTGTGCTTTGCAAGGCAGTGTCTGTTGCTGATCAGGTGGGTCTGAAAACAGGCCTGTCCATCCGTCATTGTTCCTAGCTCCACCTGCCTGTAAACAGCTCATGGCTAAAAGCACGTAAGGGCTGGAAAGTTTCCAGGGTGTACACCACTGACATCCCTGGAAAAGCCTCGTGATCCTGTCCTACGTTCCCAGTCTAGACCTTACCCTGCTCTACTGTCTCTGCTTGGCTGGACTAGCTCGGCTGCATTCAGAACCCTGCTAAACCCACTTGAACCTGCCTCCCACGCCGGCTGTTGGGAGCTGCAGTCCTAAGCAAGCTGCCAGGCTCAGCGACTGCCCTTGGCACAGGGTGTCTGCATCTCTATGCAAGCATCAGTCCTAGCAAGGCTGCTCACTTGGGCACCGAGACAGGGGCAGACAGCAGGCTCCCAGCACCTCCGCCTCCAGCACCACACCTACAGCTCTTCCGCGCGTCGGCTGCCTGCTCTCTTGCGTGCGATGGCAGCACGCTGCTGACGCTGCGCCGCCTGTCAGGGGTGACCTGCGGGCGACAGCTTCCTGCTGTTGGCTTTTCCCCCTCCCGACTGCTCTTCCTTGTGCTGCCTCTACTCTGTCTTTACGCTGGGTTGTAACACTTCTGTGGCAAAGCAGGCTCCTGCTGGCGCAGCACGGCGCTACCTGGGAGAGCACAGATGCACAGGAGGAGTGTTGCCTGCACTGCTGCCAAGTGGAGGAGGCACAAAGCTGCCAGCTCAGCCTTGGCACTAAGGAAAAACATGAGTGTCCTGCACAGTCACCTCCGTGTGGAGCTAAAGGCCGTTGATGTGCAGCGCTGTGGCTCACAGCTCTGAGGAAAGACTTGTACATCATGGGCTTGCTGGTGAGAAAAATGCCATTTGAGTGAGAGAGTGAGTGCTCTGGTGAGACATGCCAGTGTCCTGTCAGCGCCGGCTGGTGCTGGGTGCGGTGCTGTGGCACGGGGTGCTGGACTCAGTGCTGACAGGTTCCCAGCAGGGTCCCTCAGTGTGAAGCAGCCCACCTCTGCATGGCAGGGCCCTCAGAGGCAGGTGGGACTTTAGAGCTTTGTCACCTTCTCAAGAGCCTCTAGTACATCGAAGGTGTCTGGTTTTTGAGTGTGTTTTGGTTTCAAGTTGTAAGGTTGTCTTTTTCTTCTGGGAGTTGTTCCCCTCTGGAGCGGGGAGGAGAAGAGGCAGCTATCAGGGTGATGATTTACATACGATCAGAGACAAGACACTGCCCCAAGAGCAGCCCCATAACTACCGCCGTTCTGCGTTTATTTCAGCAGTGCTAGCAGGGGGCTTTGTCTTGGAGAAACTGCTCCTTAACGTGGCTTTCAGAGATGAGTCTCCTGGCTCAGTATTTACTGCTCTTTTGCCTGCACTGAAATAAACACTGCAGGCAATCAGAAAGGTCATCTGGCTTCTCTGATGCTTCAGTAAATGCCTTTGCAAAATGGCATTTTTTAAGAGCAGTTAAGTTCAGCTACAGCCTTTGGTAAACCACAGCGGAGTCAAACCGCTCAGACCACAAGAGCTCGAGGGCAGCAGGGCAGGGAGTGACAGAGCCAGGATTTCCCTCTCCCTGGTGACGAGGGCAGATCTGTATCGCTCCAGCTCAGTGGTGTCGCTGGTTTGCAGGCATCTCCCTCCCCGCTCCATGCGGTGGCTGTCAGTACAGTCACAGGTAATCACGATACATGCAGAGCAGCAGGCTGCCCTTTTGTGTGCGAACAACGCAGCTGCAGTGGCAAACAGGCCTGTGCTACCAAAGACAAACGAGCAGGCAGTGGTGAGAGGAGAAACTGGTGACTTAAGGCACCGGAACAGGTTGCCCAAGGAGGTTGTGGCTGCTCCATCTCTGGTAGTGTTCAAGGCCAGGTTGGACTGGGCTCTGGGCAACCTGGTCTGGTGAGAGGTGTCACTGCCCATGGCAGGGGGTTGGGACTGGGTGAGCTCTGAGGTCCTGTCCAACCCAAATCATTCTGTGACTGCTGAGCCAGAATGCATTCTCTCAAGCTCCTTGCTTTGGCCTGGCTGCTCCATACAGAGCCCAGGCTGCTCACAACACTCCCCACAAGCAGCCACCAGAACTGACCTCCTGAAGTTTGTCCCTGAAGATTACAGGGCAAGTGAGGCAGTGTGGTATGTGCAGATTAGAGAGTAACCATGGTCAGCCTGCTTGCCTGGCGTGGGACACCTGGCAGCCCCTGCCAGCCTTGTCATTGTCAGCGTGGCTGCTGACGGATGTGCCCACAATGAGTGTCCTAATTGGAAGAGACAGACTTCAGAGAAGAACTGAGCCCAGTGTGTTACTAAGGCAATGCAAAAAGCCCACCTCAGCCCCACTCGTCTCAGCAGCCGGCTCTCCACTCTCTGAGCAGCTCTGGGTGCCTCAAGCTGTCAGTCTGAAGAAGCCCATTTCACTCAGTTAAAGGCACAGTGGCTTCACATGTTTTAAAAATCAAAACAAGGATTTTTCCTCTCTGGTTATTCACATTCATCCTATGTCCTGCTTAAATCTTTTACCAGGAAAACCAAAATGCACCCAAATGTGTACTTCAAAGCTTTATCTGAACCTATGTGCCCCCTCTTCCAGCTCTGGAGACTCTGCAGCTATGAATTCCACCTGTAATCTATGCTAGGCCATCTGCAAAGAGGGGAAGGGAACCCCAGAGTTGCTCCAGCAAAGAGCAGTTCCTCTTGCCAGCTGAATTACAAACCCATGCCCTGTGCTGCCTGCGGAATGTCAGTCCCAATGGAGTCACTTTCTGAGAGCGATGCTGTGCAGCCAGACCGTTCCGTGCGATCAATGCAAGATTTCTGACAACAGCAGCATCTGTGATACCTGATGACTCTGTTTACTCAAGACCTGACCAGGTTTTTGGGAACAGGCCAGATGGAACAAGATCATTTTGGGCAAAACAGAACAGTCTGCTGGTTTCCAGAGGGATACAGGGCTGTTTCCTTGCCTGGCGGCACTGGGGTCCTGCCTGATGGGGCACAGGACAGGCACTGCATGGGGCACGGACATACCCCTGGCGCAGCTAAGCAACAGAAGCCATCCCACATCAGAATCACAGAATTACTAAGCTTGGAAGAGACCTACAAGATCATCCAATGCAACCATCAACCCAACTCCAGCGTGGCCACTAAATCATGTTCCCTAGGGCCACGTCCACATGTTTTTGTAACCCTCCAGAGATGGTGACTCCACCACCTGCCTGGACAGCTTGTTCCAACCCCTGACCACTCTGTCAGGGAAGAGCTTTTTCCTGCTATCTGATCTAAACATCTCAAACGAGGTGGGTGCACAAGGTGCCTTCTAGCAATGAAACAGCTGGAAAAACACTGCGAAAAGAGCAAGAACCTGTTTGATTTCAGTAATGAAACGCGAGCCTTTCCTCGTTTATGGGTGGCTGGGGTTCATTTAGGGTTGGAGGAGCACCTTCAAGGCGGCAGGACCCCCCGAGGGGCAAGGCTGGAGGGGCGCAGCCAGCCCTGAGGTGCCACCTGTCCCTTGTCCCCAGGGAACGAGGCCCGGGGAAGGCTCTGCCGCAGCCGCCGGCGCCGGCGCGGGTCTGGGGGCCGGGAGCGGGTGGGGGATGGCGCCCGGGGCTCACCTTGGCCTGGAAGTGGATGCCGTGCTGGAAGGCCTCCTCGTTGTGCAGCGGGACGCGGGAGTCGCAGCCATCGTCCACCAGGTTGTAGCGGTTCTTGCCCGGCATGGCGGCGGGCGGCAGCCTCAGGCCGAGGCCCCGCCGGGCATCGCCAGCGGCTCCGGGCCCCGGCGCAGCGCCGGGACCGCGCTCGGGGGCTGCCGGTGCCCGAGCCCGGCCGCGTTTTGAATGAGCGTCCGCGGGTGCGAGCGGGGCCCCGGCCCCGGCCCCGCGCCATTGGCCCGAAGTTGCCTCATGTGATGCGGGGGGCGGTGGAGCCCGCCCGGCCCCGCCTCGGCCGCGGCCCCGGCCCCGCGGGAGGGCTGCGCCGCCGCTGGGCTGCGGGAAGGGCGGCGCGGGGGCTCTCCGCACCGGCAGCTCTGGGCCTGGCTGCGGCTCGTTTGACTAGTCCCGGCTCGGTGCGGGCCTGGGCCCGCGGGGAGCAGCGCGGGTTTGCCCTGTGAATAGGGTTGGCCATAACGCATCGCGCTGAGATGGGGTCGATGGAGGAGGGTTTGTCCTCCTGCGGGTCGGGCCTGGGTGGTGCCTTCAACGCGGACCCCACAGGGGCACGGAAGTACCAAACCCTGGCGTCGGCGTGCAGTGGAGGTGTCCGAGGACACCCTGCAGTGGGTGATGCTCCCTGGCTACAAGGTGTGATGGAGTCCCGCTGTGGGGGACCTGCTTGCTGCTCTGGACGGTGTAAGTGATGCCTGTCATCATGCCAGCAGCATCTATTTGGGGATCCTAAAAAGGTGCTTTATGCTGTGATGTAGGAGCTCACAGCAGCTCCTCACAGAGTGACAGAACATTAGGGATTGGAAGAGACCTCCAAAGATCATCCAGTCCATTCCCCCTGCCACAGCAGGGTCCCCTAGATCCAGTCACACAGGAACCTGACCAGGTGGGTTTTGAACATCTCCAGAGACTCCACAACCCCCCTTCCAGTGCTCTGTCACCCTCACCGTGAAGAAGTTTTCTCATGCTGATGTGGAACCTCCTCTGCTCCAGCTCACACCCGTTGCCCCTTGTCCTATCATTAGACACCCACCTGACACATAGTTATGTCCATCCTGACACCCACCCTTCACATATTTATCAACATTAATGAGGTCACCCCTCAGTCTTCTCCAAGCTAAAAAGACCCAGCTCCCTCAGCCTTTCCTCATAAGGGAGATGTTCCTGTCCGTATGTCCACTGCCACTGTGCCTTACAGCTCTGTCAGCAATCAGCACATGCCCTCAGTCACACGGCTGATGACCAGTGACTGACTCAATGTGCTGTCAGGAGTTTTGCTGTGGGTACGGGATGTTCCTGATGTAGTTCTTTCCTTCCAGCTTGATGGGGAGGCACCGCTGGCCCTTGTAGATGCTGCCCTGGGATGCCAGACATGCCCCAGCGCTCACAGGTAAGGGATGTTTGCACAGAAACACACAGTTGTTATGGTGAGACCCAAGACTTCTCTTGTGACTCTTTGTTCTTTGCAGAGACCATCAGAAATGTGATCAGAAATGAACTGTGCAGGATCCCAGGGGCCTGTATGAGCCCCAACTGATCTCCTCTGGGTTCCTCAGAATTAATGTTTGAGTTGTAACTCGTTGCCATACAGATAACTCCCCAAACAATGCTTGAACGTTGCTGGACACCACTTTTCTGTGGCTTCTGCATTACCAAGGGAGAAGATTTGGACAACACACTGACAGTGTACAATTCCCTCTCTCCATCCTGAGGCTCTTGGCACCTCTGAGTATTTGTAAGTCAGTGGGAGACGGGTGAGAGCCAAAAATCCAGAAACTTGTGAGGGGGAGAAAAAGCCTGAAGAATTAATATTGGGTCACTGACTGTGAGCTGACATGTCCAAGTATTTTGCGGTCTTAGCAGCTTGTTCTTGGGCGGGTTCTGTGGTCAGATTCCTGCCTTGGCTAAGTCTTTCTGTTCTCAGGCTTCCCTTTCTTTCTACGGAGATACAGCATTGCATTATCCTCTCGTTTAAATGCTCACATGGTTATGCTAATCCCTTTTTAATACAGAGAAACTCAGGCTGGGGTTTGATTTGGAGTCAGGTATGTAAATACAGCAATATGCAGCTCCAGATACTCATCTCGCCTGCAGATCCATCGGTGTGGTTCTTGAGGATTCTTTGTGTGGTCTTCACGCTGTTGTTTACTGTGTGCTTAGAGCATTTGATGGTGCTTTTCTTATCTTGTACGAATCTTCGTTTAGAAGATATCTGAGCGAATAACCCAGACTGTGTGTGCTAGTGTCCTTGGGCTGAGGGAGGTGTGAGTTCTTTGGTTCTGCTAAACCCAAAGCGGAGGAGATGCCACCCAGTCAGCCTATGCTTGTGCTTCCTTTGATGCCAATGCCAGCAAATCTTGATTAGTAAGGGAAAAAAAGCAACCTAACACAGGCAGCACTGGTGAGAGCCTATTGATTCTGCAATAATGTGTTTTAACAGAGGCATGCAGGAACCTGCCGTGGTGCTGAGCTGTGGGAAGTTCCTCCTCATTACACTCCCTCTGCCACGGGAGCATTCCTGTGTGTCACAGCATACGGGCTTCGCTGGGGATAGTCACATTTGTTAATCTGATGGAAGGAACAGGATGAAATAACAAGGAACAGTTCTCTTTCTTTCTGTTCTGGTATCCCGCAGATTATAATATCCTTTGGATGGGGGGAAAAAACCATCTCGTGGGAATCCTGAGAAAAAATAAGGCAACTGTGATTTAATAAAGCTCGCGGTGCCAGGCTGAGTTAGATCACAACTGAGTGGAGGTGTTTAATATTCCCTGTTCATTAACTTCAGTGAACTTTCCATAGGGCTTAGCTCTTCCAAGGTTAATGGTTTGGATCTGGGTTTGAGAATTGACTTTGAAGGCTGCAGAACTTAAAAAGCTGTTAACTTTCCAGTTTGTTTGTTGACTCCGCTGCAAATAAGAGAACTGGGCCTTTTCTTCTGGATAATAAAAGTGGGCAAATATGTGAAATTAAAAAGTGACACGGTACATCGTCACGGATTTAGGATAAACAAACCCCTGCCAGTACTACCCCTTCTTGACGGGAACAGCTTAGCCAAACTTCATGGTGGGTGTTTGTATCAGATGGAGGTACTGAGCTAGTCAGCCCTTTGATGTGCAAAGCACACAGAGAAAAGTCCCATTTCTCTGCACACAGTAGGAGTGAAGCACCACAGACAGCTTCTTGGCTCATAGCTCCAAGTGTTTTTGCAGAGAAGGGTTGATATCAGCTTCCTTTTTCAGGCGTAGGCTACCGAGAGTCCGCTCCTGCTCTTTCTCTCACGTGGGTGCGCATTTGTGCCTGCACTGACATTTGCTCTGCACGGCAATCCCTCTTCCTTTGCAGCTTAATCGCGTGAGGAGACCTCAAACGTGGTGTGAAGTGGGTCGGGGGGTTTTGTTCTTTAATTGTTGTGTTGGTTTCCAGGGAAAGGGCGCTGTCGCTCCTGCGTGATCCTGTTGGGCTTCTTGCAAACCCACCTTCACAACCCAGATAAAGGAGTCGAAGAGACACCGTGTCCTTTCTCATGGAGACTTGGCCTTGATGCCGAGGAGTTGTCCTCCCTTCTGCTAACCCTTTTAAGCTCTTACTTCTGCACAGCAGAGCCGCAGAGATCTTAAATGATGAATAGGATGTGACATAGCACGAACAACCAGATAGGCAGCCAGTAGTGGCAGGTGAAACCTCCGTTGTGGGAAATCACTTCCATCTCACACTTGCAGGATCTGAGAGATCTCTGTGTGCCTCCTATCTTAGCAGATCTGGCTTTGTCAGGAGCCTTTATCATCAGGATGAATACGTGTTAGCGCTGGGGCATTTTGAGATCAGAGACTCTGGTGTACTCTCCTGCTAGCAGGTTGCCATGTGCCCATGGACAGTCCTTTGGGATGTAGCAGCTGAACTCTCCACCACATTACCCTAACCACTGCCAAATCAGAGCTTTTCCTGTAGGTAAATTAATCAAAGTAAAGATGGATGAAAAAGACTCTTTTGATCTGCAGCTCCTCTTGGTTGCTTTACATCAGGTGATCACTAGGTGATAAATGAAAACTATCCACCAAGCAAGCACAGGGACACCAACCACGTCCTATAAACACTTCTTTGTGGTGAAATATGGAGGCAGGAATAGATAAATCAGGTACTGCTGACTGAATGTTACCCTCTGTTGTTTGGAATCTGAGAAAATTTGCAAGCAAAATCTAGAAGTGAATCTCTGTATCTGCCACACAAAGTGTACTCAGACGTGACATGTGGAACCGCTGTTGTTCCAGCGCGCCCAGCATCATACGTGTCCTCTGCCAGTATAGGGCCTGCTTGGTGAGATGATTACACCAGAAACAGAAGCTGAATGTCTCGGAGGTTCAGCTCAGCAGCAGAGCCAGCCAGTGTGCCCATTAGAACCACAAACCTCTTTCATGCCTGGCCAGCCCCAAAGTTCTGTGCAGCAGGACTGGGGAAGGAAGCCTGTCATCTACAATTATGCATATTTGCATCATCTTCTGTCATGCAAATCCCCCCACCCCAAGTAGCAGCAAACGTTTGGTTTGCATATGTAGGTCAGCCACAACTCTCCAGTGGTCTGACCTAAGCACTGGGAGCACAGGGTGTTGCTCACAGCTTCAGACCCACTGGCGGTTTCCCAGTTTACTAGACACACTCTCTTCTGACTTTTCATTTAATAAAGCATTTCCTTCCTGATTTGTGAAGGCACAGCTGACACAAGGTATTCACCATCACTGCGAGAGGAACTATTAACTTGATGGATAGTTCTTCAGGAGGAACTTTCTTGTTTTATAGAATAGCTCGAGGAATGTGTTGTTTTTCAGAATGGTAATTGAAGTGTTTCACAGAATCACAGCCTGTTAGGGATTTGAAAGGACCTGGAAAGATCATCCAGTCCAATCTCCCCACCACAGCAGGATCACCTAGATCCTGTCTTGTCTTGATTTTCCCTTCAGTCCCTTCCCCAGCTTTGTTGCTCCTCTGGACCTGCTTCAACACCTGAATCTCTTTCTTGAAGGGAGAGGCTCAGTACTGTCCCCAGAACTCCAGGGGAGGCCTCCCCAATGCCCCGTACAAGGGGAGAATGATGTCCCTAGTCCTGCTGGCCACCCTATTGCTGATCCAAGCCAGGATGCCATTGGCCTTCCAGGCTACCTGGGCACCCTGCTGGCTCCTGTTTAGCCAGTACTGCCAGGTCCCTCTCTACCAGTCTGCCCTCCAGCCACTTATCCCCCAGTCTGTAGCTGCAGGGATTGTTGTGGCCAAAGTGTAGGACCCTGCACTTGGGTCCTATCCAGTGATAGTACAAGGGGCAAGCTGGAACAGGGGAGGTTCCACATCAATATGAGAAGGAACTTCTTCCCGGTGAGGGTGACAGAGCACTGGAAGAGGCTGCCCATGGTGGGTGCTGAGTCTCCTTCTCTGGAGACATTTAAAACCTGCCTGGACATGTTCCTGTGTGAATGGATCTAGGGCATCCTGCTGTGTGGAGGGACTGGACTGCATGATCTTTCGAGGTCCCTTCCAATCCCTCATGTTCTGTGACTCTTTTGATAGACAGAACTGATAGCTAGACAGCTATGGTAGCTCAAAATCTGGATCCAAAGCTCACTGAGTAAGTCAAATTTATTGTTGAAGAAAAACTATACAGGAGAGCACAGTTTGTTCTGCTCTGCTTGCTCACCCCATCACCACTGTGCCCCTGGAAGATGATTCAGAATAGAAACTTCCTTCATCTTCTCCTCAGCACAGTCTAACAGATGTGCAGTTCTCCTCGGCAGGATACACATCCTTGTTCACTTGTTATCACCCAATAGCAACGATTTGTTCTTACCAACAACTGCCTCTGAGCAAGGGGCTTGGGAAGGAAGCTTGCATTTAAAAGCACACAGCAGCTTTACATTTCCCTTTTCCTCACAGGGAACAGATGAGCTAAACATTCCTGTATTTTCTCTCCTGCTGCTGTAGGTCCAGCTTGCAGGATTCAGCAGGGTACAACAGCCTTCTGCTTTACTTTGCTCCCTTATTACTACTCAGCCTATACTTTACTCCCCTACCTTGCAGTAGCTGAACACCAGGTACTGACTTCATGCTGCACACTGCAGCCCACCTCTATTTTTCTCAACATGAAATTAAGGTTTTATCTGTACAGTCCAGTGCAAACTGGGTATCTGGTCTATTACAGCTGCTCTGGTGGAGGGATCTTGGAGTTTTTGTGGATAACAAACTAAAAATGAAATGGCAATGAGTCCTTGTGGTCCAGAAGGCCAACAGGGTGTTGGGTTGGGTCAACAGGAGGGTGTCTAGCAGATCAAGGGAGGTTTTTCTACCCCTTTATTCTATTTTGGTGAGAGTGCACCTGGAATCCTGTGTCCAGTTCTGGTCTCCCCAGTTCAGAAGGGCTAGAGAATGAATGGAGAGAGCTCAGTGCAGAGCTACGAGGGTGATTGGAGCTCTGGAACAACTGCCTTATGAAGAGAGATTGAGAACATTGGGACTTTTTAGTTTGGATAAAAGAAGGCTCTTAGAAGATTTATTTCCTGTCTATAAATCCATGAGGGGTGGGTGCCAAGCAGAAAGGAATTCTCTCTGTTCAATGGTGTCTTCTTTATGAACTACTGCTGACCTGGGGAAAAAGGTCTACACCTGCAGAACCAAAGTTACTGGTAGATTTGAGAGCTTCATCAGCTTCTCAGAGACAGGAGCTTTGTCTCAACCTTTTTATCTTGACTTTTTAACTTGCAGCTGAATGGAAATTTTTGCTGTGTTTCTTTCAATTTGACTTTCATTTAAACGATTTCTTGTGACGTCCAGTTCCAGCCCTGCTCCCTCTCCGGAGCATGACTTCAGTGACAGCTCCTTCTCTGCCTTTTTCCCCAGGTCGGGTACGCCAAGCCCTAGCAGCCAGGCAGCATTCCCCGGGGCGCAGCGCCACCGCCTGCCTGCGCCTTGGATTCCATAAACCTCTCGTTCAGACACTGACAGCAGCCCCTTCACTCACATCAGCGACTTCATTGCCTCTTAACCAGTACTGTGAGGGATTCGTGTAACTGCGGGTAAGACCAATCTCTTCCTGACATTGCAAAGCTGGGGTCTGTATTTTCAAACTGCACTCCACAGACCCAGTGTGTAAAGTCCAGACGTTAACATGACCAGCAGTTACTCAGCAGAGACTGTGCCACTAGCTGGGGGACACAGGTGAGGGGTGACCTGGCACTGCTGTTTGGACTCAAATCATTTGAAGTGTCTCTTCAGCCACCCTGACGGTGTGATCCTCTAGCACTAAATCACTGATGAGAACACTTGGAAGGAGACTGAGGGGTGACTTCATTAATGCTGATAAATATGTGAAAGGTGGGTGTCAGGAGGATGGAGCCAGGCTCTGCTCTGGGGCACCCAATGATAGGACAAGGGTCAACGAGTGTGAGCTGGAACAGAGGAGGTTCCACATCAATCTGAGAAGAAACTTCTTTCCAGTGAGGATGACAGAGCCCTGGCAGGGGCTGCCCAGGGGGGTTGTGGAGTCTCCTTCTCTAGAGACGTTTAAAACCCACCAGGTTCCTGTGTGACTTGATCTAGGGGGTCCTGCTGTGGCAGGCAGATTGGACTGGATGATCCTTCAAGTTCCTTTCCAATCCCTAATGTTCTGTGAATGTGTTTCCAGTGCTCCCGGCAGCAGGTATGGGGCAGGCTGAAGGGCCTCACTGCCTCACTCTCACAGCCAGGCCCAGCCCTGCCAGTCGCACGCCCTGCCACGGGATTTGGATTAAAAATCATTCAAAACCCCGTATAAACTCATCAGCAGCCATCAGCACAGGTCGTTAAGATGGCCATGCTAGGCACGGTGAGGGGACTTGGACTGAGCGGTGGTGCCGGTGCTGGCACACGAGGCTTTGCCTCTGTAACGGCTCCAACCCGCTCCCACCCCACCCACCCCGCGATAAGGGACCCACCGAAGGACTTTCACCTGTCAGACGCACCCCGAGAGTCAGAAAGGGCCTCAGGCGGTGCCCAGAAGGCGGAGGTACCCGCGGGGGCGGTGTCTCGCCCGGCACCGCCTGCTTCCAAGATGGCGGCTCCGCCCGCTTCCAAAATGGCGTCACTGCCCGCTTCCAAAATGGCGCCTTTCCAAACCGGCCTCCCCGGAAGCGGCCGCGGCGGCCCTGCCCGCTCTCAAAATGGCCGCCGCGGCTACAGGATGTCCTGGCCGGCGACGCGGGGCGGGGCGAGCTCCCAGCGCGGCCATTGGCCCCTAGCGCGGCCCGTCCGCCACCCCCGCGCTCATGGCAACGCGCGGGGGGCGGTGGGGCCGGGGTTGTGTGCGGTGGGATGGAGCCGGCCCAGGAGGCGGAGGAGCCGCCACCGGGCTCTCCGGCCCTCCCTACCGAGGAGCCCCCACCGCCGCCTCCCGGGGAAGGGGCAGCGGCAGCACCCGGGCGGCAGCGGAACCCGCAGGGCTCGGGCAGGGGGCGTCGGGCCCCAAGGGAAGGGGGCGGCAGTGCCGCCCGGCGGCCCCGCGTTACGGTTGACAGTTCCAAGGCCAAGACTTCGCTGGAGGCGCTGAAAATCAGCCTGAGGCAGCTCCGCTGGAGGGAGGTGAGTGGACGTGGGGGGCTCTCACAGGACCCCCTGCTCTTAGTCCCCCACTCTACCTCCGGCAGGGCCCAGTTCCGGCCCGGCGCTGCCCCCGCTGCTTTTTATGCTGGGGGACCCCTCATCTGCTGTTGCGGATAGGACCAGGGGAAATGGCCTCGGGCTGCACCAGCGGAGGTTTGGGTTGGCCGTGAGGGAAAACTTCTTCCTAGAAGTGTCCTCAGGCCTCCTCAGGGAGGGGGTTGAAATGCCATCCCTGCATATGTTGAAAAGTCGTGGAGGTCTGGAGCTCAGGGACAGGGTCTGGCGGTGGGTTGGGACAGCTGGCTTCACGGTTGGACTCGATGATCTTAAAAGTCTTTCCCAGCCTAAACGATTCTGTGATTCCTCCTCCTCCCCTGCCTCCCTGACCCAGGGCCAGAGCAGGCTCAGTCATCCAGCAGCTCATTCATCTCCTCCCTGGAGGCATTTCTAAGGACATGTCAGGTCTGGAGGCTGCTTGATCTGTGCCAAAGTGTGGCATGGCCCGTTATGCAAACCAAACTAGAGGTAATTGGATATTATGCTTCAGAGCGTAAACAGATCGCTGAAAAGGGCAAGAGAGAAGCCTCCCCCTATGTAGAAACGTTTGGCACGTTGGGTCATTTCATGCTTTTTTCCCTTTGGCCCATCCCTTGTGGTGTGGGGACGTGACATAAGGCAGCGGGCAAGTTGTGACCTGATAGCTGAGCCGTCAGATCAGATGGTAAAGCCTCTTCATCGCAGATTATCTTGAAGATCATGTGTATGAATGAAACCACACTACACCACTTAAAAAATCATACATAACAGGCTTTAACCTTACAAATTACTTGTGTAGGGGAAGCATGGCTTTATTTTTTCCCCTACAGCTTGAATCATGTGTTTCTTCTGTGCTATGTTCACTGTAAATCCTGGAGAGATTCCCCATATTTATCTTGTTACAGATGCTAAACTGTTCTCAAATTCTTAAGATTTCCTTTGCTTAGTAACTTTTTAAATGGCTTTATTGAAGTTGAGATGGATTCTGTGAGCTTTTTTGGGAACTTCCTTAGGAAGGAGGGTGCTTGTAAGCCATTTGGAAGAGGGAGGTTGGAGGAGGTTTTAAGTGGAAGGATAATACCCCAGGATGAACTGTTTGCGTGCAGAGCGTGAGTGCAGCAGCATGATCTGTAGCACCTGATGGTTCTGTGCATGTGCTGCTTTCTGAATAAAATCTCTACGGGCTTGGGGCAGACAGGATATACTCTGTTGTTCCAAACCTCAGAGTTACACACGATAGACTTATTCTCTGCAGGATTGAGTAGCAGAAAATATCCATTGTGTGATTATTCGTAGTGTCCCAGATACCTAATGCTGTGAAGACACATAAGTTTGTGTTCTTTGCCAGGAAGAGTAATGTCTTCTTGTTCTGTCTTCACAAAATTTCTTTTCAAGTTTTTTCTTATTTAAATCCAGTGGGAGAACTTTGCACAAATCTCTCTGCACAAACGCACTGGTTCTCTCCTCTGGCTTTTATGGTGGTGAAACACCAGAGGCATGAAATGCAAACCTCTGTGAGTACCTCCCTTGTCCCTCAGTGCTGTGTGAAGTGTTCACCAGCAGCCCTGCACTGTGTTTTACTCAGTTGCCACAGGGCAAGGGGGGCTTCACGTGTAATTTTCTCATTCTTATGGTGAAGTTTTATGTTCCAAGGGCTGGGTGCTGTTCCAGCGAGTGTTTCTGACCTCTCAAGTTAAGTTATCCCCGTGCATGACGTTGGTAACGAGCCAAAGTGACTGGTTAACTGGCTTTTCTGTTCCCTGACTTTTGCATATCTGTCTTGCACTTGGCATTCTGTCCTGCAAATCGACTTGCTCTCGTTCCTCTCGCCGCTATCTCCATTCATCAGCATCCCCCTTCCTCCTGCACCCCCCAATAGCAATTCCTTGAGCCTTTACTTCATCGTTCTCATTTACTGTCTCCCTCAATATCTCTTCTCCTCCATCCATTAGTTCAGTCAATATTTTTCATTTAGTCTGCTTCTTCCTCGCCTGGCCTCTCCGCACTCTTTATTAAGAGGAGACCTAATACAGCATTTCGTGCCGCTCAGCTGTTCCACCCTGGTGGCCAATAATTCATGCCCTGTAAACAAGTCCCTGTGATGTATCTGTGTGTTTTCCAGCTTATAAATAGGTTGATAAGTAAAGATTTGACATTATCTTCTGCCTAGAAAGTCTTTTCTTGTGTGAGTACAGATGTGTTAATACTTCTTCTTTTGTTCTCTTTCATTTTCCTTGTCCTTTCCTTTTGTTTCCACACCCCCTTCCCCAAGGGTTGCAAACCTAATGGAAGGGGAAGCAGCATTGGCTGTGATTTCACTAGTGGTGCTTGCAGTGGGGGATATGAAGGTGAAAGTCTCAAGGACCAGAGCAAGGCCAACAGGCTGGCAGAGCATCAGTAGGCAGGTTGCTTAGGGTTGAAGACAAAAATAAACAACGGTAAGATGAGAAATCTAATAAACACTTTAATCCAAGTTATTGATAATCTTGAAAGCTTTTCCCTTCAAATGTTAGCAAAAGCAGCACTCAAGTGAGGGTGACAGAGCTCTGGAAGGGGCTGCCCGTGGTGCTTGTGGAGTCTCCTTCCCTGCAGACGTTTAAAACCTTCCTGGATGTGTTCCTGTGTGGCTGGATCTAGGGGATCCTGCTGTGGTGGGGGGATTGGACTGGATGATCTGTCGAGGTCCCTTCCAATCCCTAAAGATTCTGTGAAACAACTGTTGGTGTCCGTGGAGCCTTGGAAATCACTATTGCAGCAGGACCAGCAGAGGGAACACAGATGTTGTTTCTTGTAGGATCTGTAACAGTAAGGTGACAAAAATCTTGGGAGCAGTGAAGAAATGCTTGTGCTTTCAATCTTGATGGTTCAGGGGTTGGTATTCTGCTGCTGTCTCTCGTATGGTGCTTTTCTGTTCTGCTTGCTGTGGGATGTGTTGGCAGGAGACATCGCTGGGCTTTTTAAACGGGCTTCGCTTTATCGATACCTTCTTTTACCTGATGGATGATGCTATTACAGTGTCCTGCAGGCTCTGAAATCCCCTTGCTGTGGTTTCCCTGACTTTCTGGAAGAGCTCTGTGTCGGTAATGGCCTGGTACTGCGGCGTGCTCCCTCGTGGTTTGTAGAAGGCGTTCCGCTCCACGTGATTGCGGGCTTTTCCTCATCGTTAGCAGTTAATGTCATCAAGCCAACACATGGCAAATGCCATTATGAGGCAGAAAAGGAAGGGAAAGGAATATGCTAGCCATGGCTGAGCACTTCATTCTCTGGCACCGCTACCTGAGGAAGAGGTGAAAGAGTCTGAGAGGGCAGTTGCGCTGTTGAGATCTTGTTATCAGATGCAGAGGACAGGAAGGAAGAAACCCTTCTATTTCCATTGTTGTTCAGCTTTGTGAATTTTGAGTAAATATAATAATCAGCCCTGTCTGGGGTGTCGCACAGGACTGGACCTTCTAAAGAGCATCGCAGGATTGTCGCGTGTCTGCCAGTGAAACCAGTCACTCCCATCACAGGGCTGGACTCCCTGATGTGGTGTGTCAGGTTCTTTTAGATGAACGTGATACGCCAGATGAAATAATGGGCGCAAATTGAACTCACACCCCCAGTTTATTCATCACTTAATGAATTATTTCTTGAAGCAGCTTTCAATTACCAGGAAAACGGAGGAAGCAGATGTCTTGGGCATCAAATATCCCAGCGTTCAGGCTTTCCTTTGCCTCCCTGTGCAGTAGCTGCGTGACAGCGTCGAGGTAGTTTGATATTTTATGCTGACTAGAAGACAAGAATCTTTTAACTTGTGGTGAGACGTGATGGAACAGACCGATGCGACCCGTGAGGCAATTTCAATGATTGGCTTCTAATCAAAAGGTAGAAATGACCTGTCACACCGATGTGACTGATGGATTGTTAATGGTGGCAAAGTTGTGGAAACGTTCCCAGTTTGTGGCTCCTTGTTTATTCGTTCTGAGAGATGTTCCCCAGCTCTGAATAAAAAAAGATGTAGGGAAGTTAGAGTTAGAAGGGATTCCATAAATATATTAATAGTAAAAGCAAGAATAAAGGAAGTGGAGGCCCCCTGCTTAAATGAGGTGGCAGCCCTGATACCTGATGACACAGAGAAGGCAGAACTGCTTCGTAAGTTTAAAAAAATCAATTAAAAATGTGTCCAGTTCTGGTCTCCCCAATTCAAGAGGGCTAGAGAGTGAATGGAGAGAGTTAGCACAGTGCTACAAGGATGGTTGGGGGTCTGTACAATTTTAACTCTGCATTATGATTCCATAACTTCTCCAGTGAAGTGATCCTGCTGTGGCAGGGGGATTGGACTAGATGATCTTTCGGGGTCCCTTCCAATCCCTAATGATTCTATGATCCAGTGCAAACTAGGTCTCTGATCTATTACAGCTGCCCTGGTGGAGGGGTCTTGGAGTTTTTGTGGATAACAAACTACAAATGCATCAGCAATGGGCCCTTGTAGTCAGGAAGGCCAAGAGGGTGATGGGGTGGGTCAAGAGAAGGGTGTCTAGCAGATCAAGAGAGGTTCTTTGCCCCCTTATTCTGCTTTAGTGAGGCTGCACCTGGAATCCTGCGTCTGGTTCTGGTCTCTCTAATTCAAGAGGGATAGAGAATTAACTGAGAGCTTGACACAGAGCTATGGGGATGACAGGGGGTCTGGAACAACTGCCTTATGAAGAGAGATTGGGAATTTTGGGACTTTGTACAAAAGAAGACTCCAAGGGCATTTAATCCCTGTCTATAAATCCATGAGGGCCGGGTGCCGAGCAGAAAGGAATTCTCTCTGTTCATGAGGTCAGACAGAACAGGGGGTGATGGATGCTGGCTTGAAGACAGGAAGTTTCCCCTCAGTCTGAGGGAAAACTTCTTTACGGTCAGGGTTATTCAATATTGGAAGGGCTTGCCCAGGGAGGCTGTGGAGTCCCCTTCTCCGGAGATGTTTCAGCCCCGTCTGGATGTGGTTTTGTGGAGCTGATTGAGGCTTTTGAGGCAGTTCTGCTTCTCAGTAATTTGTATCCTGCTTGAGCAGGAGGGTTGGACCTGATGGCCTTTGAAGGCCTCTTCCAACCCTAGTAAACAGTTTGAAGAGTTGGTGAATTGAATGCAAGCTGAAAGTTGCTTGCTCTGACTGATCCTAGGACCAAACTCAGATTTTGGTGTGGGTTGGGCAGGTGGCAGCAAGGACAGCTCCAGTCACACAGCCTCCTTCCCACCACAGCTGGTGGTGCCCCAGTAGTCCCCAGTCAATATCACTTGGCTTTGACATCAGGTAGTGCAGACCCAAGGCAATTCCTGATGACACGAGGTAGCTGTAGAGAGGAGTTGTGAGAACAAGGGACTCCTTCAAGCAGCCACCTTGGTTTTGAGCTGCTCCCCTGCAGCAGGAGCTGGCAGAAAGGTCTCTTTTACCAGAACTCAGTTCATTTAGATCTGCTTGGTGCTGCCAGAGGGAGCCAAGTGATCAGATTTGGTTCCTTTCCCAACACTGTTCTTATGTCAAAGTGTAGTGTGGGCGATAAGGAACCCTTCCAGCTCTCTGAGGAGCTGAGTCTGCTCCCGTTGTTGGGCAAATCCTATAACTGGTTTGTCAGAGGCAGGGACACTGCTGCGCTGTCCCAGTCGCCGACTGCAGCCGGTCCACCTTCCAGGGCAGCGGTGCTCGCTCTTCGTCTGCGGGGAGATGATTTCTGTGCAGTGTTTGTAAAGCGCTTCCATATCCTCTGCAGATGAGAGGTGTTATATAAATGCAAATTTCCTTCCTTTTCATTTCAATTTCATTTAATAAATAAAAAAAAAAAGGCTCAGGTTTTAGTGGGGAGGGTGTTCGGAGACCTCCTGCTGCATCTGTATTCTGGCTGTGCGGGTAGAGAGAGGTGAAGGCCACTGATTGTCTTTCGGAGCCTAACGGAACTAATTTTCACTTGTACAAAACCAGACTTTGCAGGCTGAATTCTAATGAAATAAGTGAAGAATCCACCAGCTCTGCGAGTGAGGAAACGGGGAAAGGCTGCACTGCTCCATTAGCATTTGGAATTAATTTTTCAAGGCTATTTACTGAGGAAACGGAAATTTTAATTAAAGCAGCAAATAAAGTAATTCACTCAGAAGCTTCATCAGTCTCTTTTTCTCTCATGGTGGAAAAATAATTGCTTCATGAAAGATGTTGAGATGCTGGAGCGGGTCCAGACAAGAGCAGCGAGGCTGGTGAATGATCTGAAGGGAAAGTCTGATGGGGAGAGGCTGACGGAGCTGGGGGTGTTTAGACTGGACAAGAGGAGACTCGGGGGGGACCTTCTCCAAGTCCCTGAAGTGAGGTTGTAGTCATGGGGGGTCAGGCTCTTCTCCCAGGACAAGAGGGCAGGGCCTGAAGCTGCCAGGGGAGGGTTAGGTTGGATGTTAGGAAGCTCTTCCTCAGGAGAGCAGAGCCTGGACTGGACTGCCCGGGGCAGTGGTGGAGTTCCCATCCCTGGAGGTGTTGAAGAGCCTGCCTGTGGCTCTTAGTGCCCTGGTGTGGCCACTGGGGTGATGTTAGGCCCTGGGCTGGGCTGGATGAGCTCAGAGGGCTTCTGCAGCTTGAGTAATTCAGTCATGCTGCAAAAGCACAAAAAACTACATTTGCAGTAAAGAGCAAGTAGTTTCCATGAAACACTGTGGTTCTTCTGATAAGTGAACGATGCTGAAGTCACTGGGTGGTGAGGATGGTCAGTGTTTCCTCCAAGTATGGTCTAAAAAATGCTGTGCTGACAAATACAGAATCCTTATTTCTGTAAGAAATAGATGTGACCTGATAGAAAAGGCTCCTGGAGCAAGTGTGGGAAATGAGAACCCTTTTTGCACGACACTAATTGTTACTATTATTGTATCATGGGTTATAATTCTCTGATTTTTTTTTTTTTTTAACAGCAATTTCTTTGTGCTTTGGTTTGTTGATACTGCTCATTCACTGGGGCTTTTGTTCTCCTTGCTGCTATCTTGCTTTCTTTAAACCCTTTTACTGCTGTTGGAGGCTGTTGCTGACAGTTATTGTCGGCACCATTTCAAAGCTTTCTGGACTACTAAAAAAAGTGATGATTTTGGTGATAGAAGACTGTTTTGTCTTCCAGTTGGTGGCACAATCTTGTGCAGGTGGGAAAAGAAGATCTGAAGTTGTTTGAATACTCGAATATTATTGAAATAATTACACAGAATCACAGAGCATTAGGGATTGGAAGGGACTGCAAAAGATCAGCGAGTCCAATCCCCCTGCCAGAGCAGGATCATGTAGATCCAGTTGCACAGGAACGCATCCAGGCAGGTTTGAAACGTCTCCAGAGAAGGAGACTCCACAAGTCCCCTGGGCAGCCCCTTCCAGTGCTGCCTTGGTCCTTAATGGTTGAAACATACGCACTGATCACAGGACTCATTATACTCTGTTTGTCCCCTGTAATAGTGTTTTAAAGGATGGATGAGTCATGATCAAGTTGAGGATGTCCTTGCTTGCTGCAGAGGGGTTGGACTGGGTGACCTTCGGAGGTCCCTCCCAACTCAGGCCATCCTGTGATTCTATAGCTTCATTGTGGGAGTCTCTCAGCACAGAACAAACCTCTCAGTCATCTGGTTTTGTTTTCTAGAAACCTTTCCCGGTTCAACCTCTTGAACTTTAGAGTCTTGAACTGATTCAAAGATTAGTTTTTCAACCAAAACATGGGTCGTGTTTGCGTTGTCAGCCACAAGGCCGCTCTTGACTGGTTTGTGTTTAATGTGTGGCAGGAACACTTGGAATGAAGTGCTGGGGAAAGCAGGGAACCAACAGGGATTGCCAGGTTTTGCTTCAGAACTCGTCTCCCATCTCTCTTCCAGTTTCCTTTGGGCAGACGCCTGCCCTGCGATATCTACTGGCATGGTGTGTCGTTCCACGATAACGATATATTCTCAGGACAAGTCAACAAGTTCCCAGGTACCCTCCTTCTGTTCCTACTTCAAACCATTGCTTTCAAAACGTGAGGATCACAGCAATTTCCAAGGTGCACTATATTTAATGTGAATGATCCTCCTGCTGGTATTTTCAACAAATGGCCATTTTCTGGTAGGTGATTTCGAAGCACCTCAGAATGGGCATCTCAGACAGTTCTGAGCTGGAATTTGTTTTGGAAAGGAAGTGTGTTTGATGAAAAGAGCTCTTCACGTGCATGAATCCAGCGAGATTATAGCCTAGCTCTCTTGTTTTCCTGAAGTGTGCAATTATTACCCCTTATCTAGCATCGATAACGGTGCCGCAGCTTTGGGCTTGGGTTTGATGAAAAGTGGAAGGAACCTGTTTTGTTTTGTGCTCTAGCCAATCTCGGGGAGAAGCTGGAAGCAGAGTTCCTCCAATGGATTTTTTAATATTGAAGAGTTCATGTCAGCTCTCATCTTAAGATGACTCTTCTACTTTTTTTAAGCTCCCTTTTTTCTCATTTAATCCCTGTTGAGATCTCTCTAAATAAGAGTTAAGAGCTTGGGTATTGACTTATCTAAGCCCTTCACTTCAGGTTTATTGCTGCTGTTAGAATGCTGTGAGAATGAGAGCCCTCGGATATTGAACTTTAGGCTTTATTTACCCTGACTTTCTCCAGTCTGTGGGACGTTCACGTTCAAGTACCGGCTGGTGTCTGCTGGTATTTTCAGGCTGTGTGAGGTGAACGTTACCCTCTCTCTGCTTTTAGGTAGTGAGCACCATGCTCAGTAGTCAAAACCAAAGTCGTAGAATCCTACAATGCCCAGGGTTGGAAGGCACCTTGAAGGTCATCTAGTTCCAACCCCCCTACACAGGCAGGAACCCTTTCACTACAGCAGGTTACTCAGGGCCTCATCCAACTGGCCTCCAGCACTGCCAGCGATGGGGCAGCCACCACTGCCTTGGGCAACCTCTTCGAGCAGCTCCCCACCCTCACAGGAAAGAATTTGTTCCTCATGTCCAACCTCACTCTCCCCTCTTCAAGTCTGGAACCCTTTCCCCTTGTCCTCTCACTACCACCCCTGTCAAAAGCCCTCCTCCAGCTTTCTTGTAGCCTGTTTCAGAGACTGAAAAGCTGCTCGAAGGTCACCTGGGAGCCTCCCCTTCTCCAGGCTGAGCAACCCCAACCTGCTCAGCCTGTCCTCAGAGGAGAGGTGCTCCAGCCCTCTGATTATTTGAGTTGGCAAAGGCAGAAGGGACTGTTGAGCTGATCATACGATAACAGGTAGGGCAGGGGAGTGCTGTAAGTGTCTCAGATTTGAAATTTGGAAAGGTTTTCAGTGTTACTGGAAGCAAAGACTGGACATCCTACTGGGAGGGTGAGTGCTGCCGTGACAATTTACTTTTAGGGCAAAACACCGGTGGACCCTTGATTGCTTTAGGACGCTGTCTGTCCTTTCCCAGGCATGACGGAGATGGTACGGAAGGTGACGCTGAGCCGGGCAGTGCGAACAATGCAGGATCTCTTTCCTCTTGAGTATAACTTCTATCCTCGGTCCTGGATTCTGCCAGAAGAACTTCCCCTCTTTGTGGCCGAGGTAGGTAACTTGCACTCTCCAAACAGCACAACTTGTTGGATGTTGTTGTTGTTGTGTCACTCTTTGTGGTATTTTTATACCTACCAGATTGTGGAGTCTTCTTCTCTGGAGACGTTTCAGACCCGCCTAGACATGCTTTCTGTGCTGATTGATCTTGGGGATCCTGCTTTGGCAGGGTGATTGGACTGGATGAGCTTTGGAGGTCCCTTCCGATCCCTAATGTTCTGTGATTATCTGAAATCACACTTGAGTGCTGTGGGTGGCATATTTTAGAGCTTGCGTGAGATCAGACCTAGTCTAGATGAGCTGCTTTTGCTTCTTATGTTCTAGAATAAATGTAAACCCAATTATACTTCTCTGCAATGCCAGAAAATTAAACATGGTAGAACCAGAAACCCCTTCCCTGCAGGGCCTGGAGCTGCCAGGGTGGATGTTAGGAGGCCCTTCCTCATGGAAATGGGGATCAGAGCCGGGACTGCACTGCCCAGGGCGGTGGTGGAGTCCCTGTCCTTGGAGGTGTTGAAGGGCAGCCTGGCTGTGGCCCTTAATGCTCTGTTCTGGACGATGCGGTGACGTTAGGTCCTGGATGAGCTCAAGGGCTTTTCCAGCCCCAGTAATTCTGTAAATCCATTAACATCTTTTACAACAGACTTTTCAAGCGTGCTGGGTCACTGCCACGGCGCTGCTAGCAGCAGGAGCAATGAATAAATTCCCAGAGGTACTTGAGCCTCGTTGCTGAAGACACAGCAAAAAGAGCAGGAATTATCCAGGTGGTTTAGCAGCGGCAGGTAGGGAGGTGCCGAGCACTCAGGGCAGGCTTTCAGAGAGGTGCACCGGGGTTCCAGCGCTGGCTCTTGTGGGGTGGCACCTGTCTGGGTTAGCTGAGCAGTCTGTACACGAGGTTATGTGCACAGACCAGCTCGCTGGCAGCAGGTGGCACTGCCAATAAGTGCTTGTCTCTGCTTCAACGCTTCCCAGGAGTGAGAACGAGTCGGTTTTTGTTCCAAGAATAACAGATGTCCAGCAACACACTCCTAGGAGTTGCCTTTGCATATGTTCTCCCATCTGTGTTTGAGGAAAAGCGGAGTACTTGTTATCAAACATTGTATTTTATGGAGTGAGAGTTTGATGTTCTACTTCACACAAGTTTTTGGTGTAACCCCTCCAAAACAAGGGAAAAATACAACCCCCAAACTCCAAATCCACTGCGAATCATGAGTGGTTCAGAACACGCTTCACTCACAGCTTGACGGCTGAAGCTGTTGCTGTAACTGCTCTGTTACCAGTATTTGTGTCTGTGATGGGTTAGGTCTTAGGATTCAGAAGAACCGTGTCCTTTGGAGCATGATTGACTACCCAAAGTCACCGGTTCTGTGTTGGGATAAGAAGATGGTTTGGCGCTGCTGGTGCGTGGGGCTTTTGTCACAAAGGGCTGGACTGAGAAGTCAACATCAGTGAGGTTTCCAGTCCCTAATGTTCTGTGATTCTGTGAACATGTCACTGTTACAGAAGCTGACTTACAGGTGAATGAATCTCTCAGATGCTCCAGTAATCACCTCTACGCTAAAAGAGAAGAATCAGTTGGGATCTGCGCGCTAAGAACGTATTTCTAATAGGAAAAGCAACCAAGCCTGGGTTTTAAACCAGGAACCTGGATTGTTCTCTTCCTGCTGCCTTTGTGTTGTCTGTGGGGATGATGAATAGCCCTAGTAGGATGAATTTTTAATCAGAATCTAATTTGGACCGTCTCATTTCCAGCATGGCAGAGTTTGGGTGGTTTAATCAGGTTTCCAGCTTCTGGATCCCACTTAGGCAGAGCCAAGAATATTGGAGTCTTTGTGCTGTCAAACCTTATAGCCCCTTACATACATTTGTTTTCCCCAGAATATTAATTCAGCTTGTGCTTTCCTCATGAAAGGAAGACCTGCAGTTGGGTCAAGTTTTCATTCCATTAGAATCATAGAATCATTCTTGTTGGAAAAGACCCCTGGGATCATCAACCCTACTCTACCAGTTCACCCCTAAACCAAATCCTCCAACACCACATCTAAGTGACTTTTAACACATCCAGGGATGGGGACTTGACCACCACCCTGAGCAGCCCAGCCTGACCACTCTCTCTGGGAAGAGGCGCCTCGCTCTCCTCTTGCTGTTGACTGGAAGTGGTTAATGTGTTAGCAGAAGTCATTTCTTTCTGTCCAGCTGAGTACACAGAAATCTCTCGTTCCGTAGGAAGCAATTTTCCTACACGGCTGAGTTTTCTAAGTCTGGACAAGCCTCCTCTTAATGAGAATTTGCAAGAACCTAGTGGAGGGGATTGTGGAGAATTTGAAGAGGGCTGCCAGGAATTTCTTTGAAGATCAAGAAACCATCTGCCTTCTTCAAGACAGACAATCTGAGAACCAGAATGACTCTGGATTGCTGTTCCCCTTTCCCTACCATTGTATCTTCGTCTGCCACGTGGAATCTTTGATGGACAAGAAAATGATGGAGAAAATTACTTCCTTCCAGCTACATGGGAGGAGTGGAGTGTGAGATCTGTGAAACCAGGGATTGTTGCGATGCAGAACTTCGAAAGCACGTTGCTGTTGCATCTCTAACAACAGGCCCCAGAAAGCTTTCACTTTGTTCAGAAGCTGCTGCTGTTGCTGAGCAAAAGTAGCCTGAGGCGTGAACAACAGGCATGGGGACGGGAGGCAGATCGCTCTGGTTGGTTCCATGGAGGTTCTTCTCACCTTCTGTCCTAGCAGGCCATCGTTGGTGCTTGGTTGGTCATAGAGGTTTACGATTAACCCAGTTATCTGCCTGGGATATCGAGTTTAACAGGGGTAAACCAGAGGAACCTCTCTAGTACAGAATGATGTCACCTCAAGGAAGATTATTCTTTCGTGGTAAAAAGAGTAGGGCACAAATCCTGCTTTCCTTCTTTGCTCAGCTGGGCCTGCTGATCTCCTGGGACCTGTTTATCCACACGCCCATTGCGTAACTCTGACCTCCAGTGTGGTGGTGGCGTGTCCCTCCGAGTGACCTAGAGCACAGAGCCACAGAACGTTAGGGATTGGAAGGGACCTCCAAAGATCATCCACTCCAATCCCCCTGCCACAGCAGGGTCCCCTAGATCCAGTCGCACAGGAACGTGTCCAGGTGGGTTTTAAATGTCTCCAAAGGCTCCACAAGGCAGCCCCTTCCAGGGCTCTCTCACCCTCACTGGGAAGAAGTTCCTCCTCGTATTGATGTGGAACCTCCTCTGTTCCAGCTCACACCCATTGCCCCTTGTCCCATCATTAGGTGCTCCTGAGCAGAGCCTGGCTCCATCCTCCTGACCCCCATTGCAGAAGCATCTTTGACTGAGGCAGTGTGACACTTGTCCATGAGAAAAATCCTACTCTAAATAACTAATCTGGAATGTTTGCTGTGGCCAGTAGCAAAGCTTTTAGCAGAGTGGCTGTCCAGGACATAGGTGAGTGGATAGGATGGAGCCAGAAGTTCTTCAGGCCTTGGGAAGCAGAGCTGTGCTTCCTGCATGGATCAGCAGCCTGATGCAGTGGCAGCAGCGCCTGCTGCCTGCAAATCACAATTAGCTTTTTCCTGTGTGCTGAGATTTCCTCCTTCATTCTGCAGTGTTAGGATTCCTGTGACAGCACTGGTAGGAGATTCATGAGCTGCAGTCCTCCAGCATCTGCTTGTTGAGACCTGGATTTTGTGGCTGCTCTTTGCTAAATCACAATTGTGCTCTAACGAGTCGTTGTCTCCTGGATATTTGCAGATGCAGTGTTCCTATATTTACACCCATAGGGGCTTCATCTGCTCACGGAGAGCAGCGGTAGAGCTGGAGGAGCTACTTCACCACGGTCCTATTGCTGTGCCATGAGCTCCTTACCGCCTGAGAGGGTAGTGTGGCAGTTCATTTCCCCTGCTTGCCTAGCCCTTGACCTCCAAACCAGTTGCCAATTAATCCCACTTCCCCTGGGTTTTCTCTCTATTCATGGTGTGTGCTGGTTGGATCGCTGTGTCCACGCTCCGCTTCCCAGGCAGCTTCCGAGAGCAGCGCTGGCGCTGATCAGATTTGGAGAGGTGGCAGCGGGGCTCCGGTACCTCAGGTAGCTGCTTTTTCCCCTCCTGCACCTCTAAAGGCTGAGAGCTGTTAACTCCCAGGCTCGTATTCTTTCCTTGCTGCATGTTGTAAAGTGGGCCATATTTTATGGGTGGATTTAAAAATTCATCTGCAATGACTCTCAGCCCTTCCTGGCTTCCTTCCTGCCCTCCTTCCTTCCTTCGTTTCTCAGTTTCACTGCTGCTAATTGGAGACATCAAACCTCTGCAGTTCTTAGTTCAGCTGTGCAAGTCATGAATAAAAGCTGCCTTTGGAATTTGAGACGTTTGGATCCAGATCTGAGTTTTAGAACCTTGTTTGTAATTATTATCCTCTTTCTGTGTGAGGGTGCAGACTCTTCTCTGTAGTATCTGACATGACTCAAGAAAGGAGTGAACTGTACCTGCTGTAGTGACTGTTCTGGGGCTTTTTGTAAATGAAAATCCATCCCGCTGGTGGATGTTGGGGTTGGCTGTTCACAAACTCTACACTAGAGCGCACTGTGCGTCCTGAACCAGCACAGCACCCGAGAGCTTCTGGACACGGGCTGAGCATCGGCACCAGCTTGAGGAAGCAGCAGGCCAGGCATGGAGAGCTTCGTAGAGTCACTTCAGTGTTTTGCTTTAGGACCAAACACCACCAGATTCTCCCCCAGCTTGGTTGCCACCCCTGCTTTCACATGAGGTGCATTTAAAAGAGGGATCTGTGTGCTGTGAATGAGACCTTCCTAATGCAGATCAAAGCCCCTGAGAAGAGTTGTTGAAATAAGGAGAGAATCTTCTTTGTTGTGCGCTGGAATGAAATTAAGTGGTCATGGAGGGAGAGGAACATCTCCCTTATGAGGGAAGGGTGAGGGAGCTGGGTCTCTTGCGCTTAGAGAAGAGGAGTCTGAGGGGTGACCTCAGTCAGTGGGTGTCAGGAGGATGGAGCCAGGCTCTGCTCAGTGTCATCTAATGACAGGACAAGGGGCAATGGGTGTGAGCTGGACCAGAGGAGGTTCCACATCAATGTGAGAAGGAACTTCTTCACGATGAGGTGACAGAGCACTGGAAGGAGCTGCCCAGGGAGGTTGTGGAGTCTCCTTCTCTGGAGATGTTTAAAACCCCACTGGCCATGTTCTTTCCTATGTGACTGGATCTAGGGAATCCTGCTGTGGCAGGGGGATTGGAGTGGATGATCTTTGGAGGTCCCTTCCAATCACTCCCTAATGTTCTGTGATTCTGTGACTGCGTGTCAGGCCTGAGGGCAGTGCTGGGGCAATTCAGAAACCCTCTGTTGGTGGGAGGGAGCAAGTGAGCCACAAACTCTGTGCTTTTAGTAAATCTGTGCTATTTGCTTTGTATCTGTTCGAGGCTCAGTGTCTTCTGGTTATACCAGCAGTGGGTATCAGTGAAAAGGATTCAGTGGTGGGCAAAGTTCTTAGCAATGCTGAGTGTACTGCTGCTGCTGGGATTTTAGTTTATCTTTTATTCCAGTCCCATACATCTGCATTCACAGCTCAATAAATCAGGTGCCTTTCCTCAAGTTAATGATCATCTTTGTCTGTAGTTCTTGAGGATCCAAGAATGATCGAGGCTGGAAGAGTCCTCTGAGCTCATCCAGCCCAGCCCAGGACCTAACGTCACCCCACTGGCCAGACCAGAGCGCTAAGGGCCACAGCCAGGCTGTCTTTCAACACCTCCAGGGATGAGGACTCCACCACTGCTCTGGGCAGTCCATTCCAGGTTCTGATCACCCTTTCTATGAGGAAGGGCTTCCTAACATCCAACCTAATCCTCTGCTGGCAGCTGCAGGCCCTGCCTTCTCATCCTGGCGCTGGTTGCCTGACCCCCACCTGACTACAACCTCCCTTCAAGGAGTTGGAGAGAGAGAGAGAAGGTCCCCGTTGTGTCTCCTCTTCTCGAGGCTCAACACTCCCAGCTCCCTCCGCCTCTCCTCATCAGCCTTCCCTCCAGCCTCCTTGCTCCTTTGGACTCACTCCAGCCCCTCAATCTCTTTCTTGAAGTGAGGGGCCCAGCAGTGCCCCCAGTACTGGAGGCGAGGTCTCCCCAGTGCCCAGAACAGGGGGCGACAGCAGCATGCAAGTTGGACTTTGCAGTTCCATACACTCTTGTGACTAATGAAACGGCTCTCACGAGCTACACAGGGCTTTATTGTTGGTTCATAATGTGCCAGAGAAGTTCCTGAAATCATTTGTACAACAGCTTGTTAAATAAAATGGCCTTTTATGGGCGCTGGGAATCCACGGGCTTTGTGCTTGTCAGCATTTTTTATCTTCTCCCATTTTGCACAGTGTTTGCTGCTCTAGCGATGTGATCATTTTATTAAACTTATTTTTATGGTGGATCTGTTTGCTCTCGTAGCATCAGCCCTTCTTCCTCTCTAATTAGTGTTTTTCAGCGCTAATTCTCTTCCTTCCTCCCAGGTCCGTATGATGAAGGACAGCGATCCATCCTGGAAGCCCACCTTTATCGTCAAGCCTGACGGAGGCTGCCAGGGGGATGGGATCTACCTCATTAAAGACCCCAGTGACATCAGGCTGACGGGGAGCATCCAGAGCCGGCCGGCCGTGGTCCAGGAATACATCTGCAAGCCGCTGCTGGTCGACAAGCTGAAGTTCGATATTCGGCTGTACGTCCTGCTGAAGTCTTTAGAGCCCCTAGAGATTTACATAGCCAAAGATGGACTCTCCAGGTTCTGCACGGAGCCCTACCAGGAGCCCTCGCTGAAAAACCTGCAGCAGGTGTTCATGCACTTAACCAACTACTCGCTGAACATCCACAGCGGGAATTTCATCCATTCGGACAGCGCCAGCACCGGCAGCAAGAGGACCTTCTCCAGCATCCTGTGCAGACTGTCTTCCAGAGGAGCTGATGTCAAGAAGCTGTGGTCAGATATCATTTCACTGGTGATTAAAACCATTATTGCACTGACACCAGAACTGAAAGTTTACTATCAGGCGGACATCCCGGCAGGAAAGCCTGGGCCGACTTGCTTCCAGGTAGGTTGGAATGGAGCTGTTTCCAGTCCAGGAATGGAGCTGTTTCCAGTCCAGGAATGGAGCTGTTTCCATCCATGGATTAATTTCCGGGCTGTTCAGTTCCTTCTCTAAAAGCTCTCTCTAGCCATGTTGCTGATCGCTGGCTGGGTGTAGTGTATTCGCTGAACAGCACTGCGTGAGTTCAGAGCTGAGGTTCTCCTCACTCGAGTTTCACCCTACAAATCTGTCTCCAGGCCTGTGTTGTTGCTACTAGTTGTAAACCCACATGGAGAGCTTTCAGTGGGCGCCAGTCATCATAGAATCATTAGGGATTGGAAGGTGCACTGTTTAGGGGTGAGGGTGGTGTGAGGGTTGCCAGTAGTATCAAAGACAAATGATTTCCCTAATTATTCAGCAATAGGGCACCTTGTCAGTCCTTTTCCCTCTGTCCCTGCACTGTTTCTTCCTCCTGAAAGCCGACATTTGCACTCTCCAGGAGAACACTGTGTAGAGCTGAAGTAACACATTGCTGCTTGTGCTCAGATTTTAGGGTTTGACATCCTCCTGATGAAAAACTTGAAGCCCATGTTACTAGAAGTCAATGCAAACCCCAGCATGAGAATAGAACATGAGCAAGAGGTAAGACCTCTCGCCGTGATAGTGATGTTGGAATGAAATTGTTCAGGTTTTGGGTCTTTTTTTGCCTTGTTTGAAAGATGAAAGCTGGCTGCTAATATGAAACCTCCGAGGTTCTGTGTAATTTTCTGCTTTGAAATCGTTGCTAATCTCATACTCTGGAAGTATGACTTATTGGAACTGGGGAAGCTCTCCATCATCTCTGTCATAAATACATTTATTCATCATCCCCTGCAGCTGACTTAATTGTGTTTAGGGGATTGCTAATAATTTTTTCATGTTTGTCTACCTAATAGAAATGATAACATTGGCAACAGGGTTTTTTCATCCTTCAATTTACTAGAGAAACTTGCCAAAATTTGTTGTTACGTGGTGCTGAAAACATTGAGGCGTTTGTGTATCCTCCAGGAAGTCTTTTGTCGTCTGTCGTTGTGTACTGAGAGCATTGGGAAAAGTGGGGGGGTCCTGCCCGTTGGCCACAACAATCCCCTGCAGGGCGACAGGCTTGGGGCAGAGAGGGACCTGGAGGTTCTGACTGACAGGTGGCCAAATCTGAGCCAGCAGGGTGCCCAGGTGGCCAAGAAGGCCAGTGGCATCCTGGCCTGGAGTAAAAACCGTGTGTCCAGCAGGAGTAGGGAGGGGATTGTCCCCCTGTGCTCAGCACTGGGGAGGCTGCACCTTGAGGACTGGGTCCAGTTTTGGGTACCTCAGGACAAGGAGACATCGAGGTGCTGGAGTGAGGGCAGAGGAGGGCAGTGAAGCTGGAGAAGGGCCTGGAGAATCAATCTGATGAGGAGAGGTGGAGAGAGTTGGGGCTGTTGAGTCTGAGGAAGAGGAGGCTGAGGGGAGACCTCATCGCTCTCTACAATTATCTGAAGTGAGACTGTAGAGATGCTGGTGGTGGTCTCTTCTCACAGGTCATTAGCAACAAAACCAGAGGGAAGGGCTTCAAGTTTCAACAGGGGAGGGTTAGACTGGACCCGAGGAACAAATACTTCCTGGAGAGAGTGGTCAGGCCCTGGGATGGGCTGTCCAGGGTGGTGGTTGTCTCCTTCCCTGGATGTGCCTAAAAGTTGCTTAGATGTAGTGTCAGGGGATCTGGTTTAGGGGTGACCTTGTAAAGTAGGGTTGCTGGTTGGGTTCAGGATCCCAAGGATCTTTTCCAACTGGAATGATCCTGTGTGTGGTTCTGTGCTGAGTATCTCTTTGTCATTTAAAGCTTTCTCCAGGAGTGTTTGAAAATGTCCCAAGCCCTGTTGATGAAGAAGTGAAAGTAGCTGTTATCAGAGACACTCTTCGTCTGGTGGACCCTCAGAAAAAGAAGAGGTGAGTGTGTTGACTTCCTTTGGGTTTTTTCTGCATCAGTGCCCCGTGCAGTAATTTTAACAGCGAAGTATTTTCCCTGGGTGTGTTAGTAACTAGGACAGATGATGAATTTTTGCACTGTCTGCGTGGCTCCTCTTGCATCCACAGTGCAAACCCTTTCCTAGACGCTTGTAGGACACTCACTGCTGCTGTGGTACAAGAAGAGCGCTCAGGCTTGGGGCTCTCCCAGGGAGGGGAGGCAGAAGTGCCATTTGTTATCGTTTCTGTTGAGTAGCAGCAAGTCCACACCAAATGGTGTTGTCACAGCTTGGCCTCGAGCACTTCACATGCTGCTTTCTTCCAGCTCGAGCTCTAGGACCTGAGGAAGCCTGCAGACTGATGGTAAGTCAGGCTCGATCGGTTCCCCTGGAATAGCTGCAGTTCAGAGCTGCTGCAAACTGTTTAGTGACTCCGTTGTATTTATTTGTACTTTTACTGGAGGCCTCTTATGCGACACGATCACGAGATGTAAATTTGTGTATTAATTTGCTTGGAAGTCACAAATTGCTTCGAATTAATCGCCCCGTTGGAGCTGAGAAGTATGAATATTGTCTTTAGAAATTGCTGCCTTGATCTGTGAGAATAAACACAGTTAAATCTCTGATCTAGAAACGAGAGGAGCTGCCTGAAGCAGCTTGCACAGAGGTGCTGGTGGTGGGATCAGGCTGAGAGAGACGTAATACCTTCTAGTTTTGGTGCTAATTAAGTAACGGACATTAATCTAAGGAAAGGTTTAACGATACGTATAACTCTGGGCTTGAACACACAGGGGAGATCCTGAGGAGCCTGAGCTGCATCTCAGGTAAACATTGTGCTGTGGAGATGGATCTGATTTCCCTCTAATTATTTCCCAGATTAGAATAAATGAAGCATCTAAATGAAAGCAAGTTCTAAAAGTCACCCTAAAGTGCTTCATTATCAGGAAAGATTAATAGCTCAGAGTTGTATTTTTTTTTAGTTTCATTTTTTCCTCCTCTTTATGGAGTTTTGATTATTCCCCCCACTCCTTTTTGTGTGACATAGAATGGTAAAATAAAAGACAAGTTGAGTAAGATCAATTCACCGTGCCCATTTGCCCCTCTGCTCTGCCCTGGTGAGACCCCATCTGGGGTTTTGTGCCCAGTTCTGGGCCCCTCAGTTCCAGAAGGACACAGAGTCCGGTGCAGAGCCCCAGGGATGATGGGGTGGAGCACCTCCCCAGTGAGGAGAGGCTGAGGAAGCTGAGTCTTTTTGAGCTTGGAGAAAAGGAGCCTGAGGGGTGACCCAATGAGTGTTGGATCAGTGTGGGAAAGGTGGGTGTCAGGAGGATGGAGCCAGGCTCTGCTCAGGGACACCCAGTGACAGGAAAAGGGCCACTGGGTGTGAGCTGGAGCAGAGGAGATTCCACATCAGTGTGAGAAGGACCTTCTTCCCAGTGAGCGTGCCAGAGCCCTGGCAGGGGCTGTCCAGGGGGGTTGTGGAGTCTCCTTCTCTGGAGGCGTTTCAAACCCACCCGGCCTTGTTCCTGTGTGACTGGATCTGGGGGATCCTGCTGGGGCAAGGGGATTGGACTGGATGATCTCTTGAGGTCCCTTCCAATCCCTAATGTTCTGTGACTCTGTGATACACGTCTGCTTTTTCCAACAGTCTTTACATGCTCTGATCACTAGGGACTACCTTGGCACTGCCGGTCATCAGTCGATAGTCTACAGTGGTACGAGTTGGAATCTCAGAGTATTATGGAATGGAAGGGACCTGGAAAGAGCATGCATTGTCTCTGCATGCCAGGGTTTTTGTTGTTGTGATTCAATATCAGAAATCCCTTCTGCTGTAGAGGTGAGGGAAGGCTTTGTGCTGCTCTGCTGCAAAGAACCAACTGAATTATAAAGGAGTAAAGCTGACACAGGTCCATGTGGGGCTCTGGGGAGGAGTGAGCTCGGTGGGTTCTGCTCAGTGCCTGCTTTTCCTTGGCGTGATTCAGGCTTTGCAGAACCTTGTGTGCAGAAGACCTTCACGGGAAGATCTGGAGGCAGTAGGTTGTCCCCAGAACAGTTAATGTCTGTGTTAGCTGCCTGGATTTCCATGCTGCTTCCAAGTCCTCAGTGTTACTGCAGTTATAGCCAAAGTCTGATGGCAGCAGAGTTTCCCAGTGACTATTAATAGAGAGACTGGAGCCACGAACCGCTCTGCGGGGTGAAGATGTATGTCAGCAGCTCGGAGCCTCTCAGGAGGAGAATCTGGACGCAGCTCTGCGGGTTGCCTTGTCAGGCTGTCCTCAAGCCATTCTGTACACAGAGGGTGAGTGGTGGCCAGCTCTGCCTGACCAAGTGCAGCCTGGCTGGCCCTCTCTGAAATGAAAGGCAGCAGCTAATCAGCTCCTTGTAGTGCGTTTTGTTTGACTGATTTTTGCTCTTTACAAAAACCCAGTGAAAAATGCCTGCTTTCTGCTGTTTTCTTGTAGCATCAATCTGTGTTTTCCCTGAAGGAATTTTCCAGGAGCCAAAGTGTAGAGCTGCTTTTGTTCTAACTTTGTTTCCTAGCCTGGGCTTCCTTAGGTTGGAACTCAAGGATGGACGACATGAATTCCCCTTTTGTTCGTGTGGCAGTGCTCTGCTTGTGGGTTTTTAGGGCTTGAGGCTGACGACAGGCTGGAACAAACACAAGTATTTGTGGCTGAGCTGTTTTCTTGGAAAGAGGGAATTTTAAACTCCTCTGCTAATCAGTTGAGTACTATCAAACAAAGCTTGCTTTCTTCTCAGAGCTGGAATTCAGGGAGTGGGATGGCCAGGAATCTTGACTTCAGTCTGAGCATCTGTCGCTGCCCATCTCAGAATGATTCTGGTGGGTTTTTCCAGAGGGCTTGGCCTGAGTCGAATCATTGTCGTGTAGGAGCGTGAGGTAAGAGGCTGGGCTGCCCAGAATCACAGAACATTAGGGATTGGAAGGGACCTTGGAAGATCATCTAGTCCAATCCCCCTGCCAGAGCAGCATCCCCTAGGCTCCACAGTGTTTCCACAAAGCAACTTGTGTAAAGCTCATGTAGTATTAAATTTGCTCTGGGTTTACTACTTGCAGCAGAGGTGCTGTTGGCAGCCTACGGAAGGTGAGAGAAGACTGTCGCTAAAGGAAATGTGCACAGTTAAGTGGATGTTCTAATGACACCCAACAACACTGGAAGTAAATCAGTGTTACTGATGTAGACAGCAGGTTAATTAAGATAATCACTCTTGCAAGTCATTGTCGATCCTGTGACTCCAGCAGAAAATCCTCCATTAACTTCTGGTTTATTTTGTACCTAATGTTGAATCTTGGTTGTTTTTTAGTGTTAGTTTTTAGTTTAGTCTTTAATTATTAGCAAGTTATTCCTTTAAAAATTGCAACAGATCTGAGGAGCAAAAAGGAGTCTGAGTCTTTGCATGCAAACCCCGTGTCTTCTCTACTAGATGGTGGAAACTGTTTGGCTGGTGGTGTAATTGCAAACCGTGAGTTCTGTTTGAAGCAGGTCTGCCTTGGGAAGATCATTTATATCATCTCATCAGAGCTAATAGCCTGCTTTGCTGTCCTGTCAAAAATATTAGTGCCCTGGCTTATTAGTGCTAATTAATCCGGTGATAATAAGAGACTCCTCTATAGCTTTTGGTGCTGTTGTGTGATCCTCCAGTATGATGATCTGCATCTATACACATCATTTCTTCACAGAACCCCAGAGCATCAGGGATTGGAAGGGACCTCAAGAGATCATCCAGTCCAATCCCCCCACCACAGCAGGATCCCCTAGATCCAGTCATTAGGGATTGGAAGGGACCTCTAAAGATCATCCAGTCCAATCCCCCCACCACAGCAGGATCCCCTAGATCCAGTCATTAGGGATTGGAAGGGACCTCCAAAAATCATCCCGTCCAATCCCCAACCACAGCAGGATCCTCTAGATGCAGTTGCACAGGAAACTGTCCAGGTGGGTTTTAAACCTCTCCAAGAGAAGGAGACTCCACAACCCCCTGGGCAGCCCATTAGACATTTCTTGCCTGTCTTAAGACAGAAAATGAGCATTTTCTTCTGGTAGAGAGAGCAGATGTCACGACACGCTTGTCATTAGAAACAGGAGTCGTTGGTGGAATGAAATGAGGCTCTTTACTCGCTGGAGATGCGCTGTCCCCCCCTAAGTAGTATAATGACTTCTATTCAGCACTGAAATACCCATTGACAGAAGAAAGAATTGAAACACTTGGAAATGAAATGTAATTTAATCTGTGACTGTTAAAGAAACAATCAATTCATTGTGCCCACAAAAATAAGAGCCGCTGCCTTATCACCTGCTCTGGGAGGGCTGCATCGCCGCGAGTTTATCTCTCCTCGGGCGCGGGGCTCCGTACACAGCGCTCGAGTGTTCCTCTAGCTGAATTCAGCCTTGAATTGTATTTCTGATGGGCTGATTATTGCTTTTTCCCCCTCTTCCTCTTTTAAAAATCTGTCAGGTACGATTCCCTTTGCTGGATTGTGTGGCTCGAGCAAATGTCAAGTATGATTAACTAATGCTCTGAGCAGGAGGAAGCCCAATGTGGTCTCTCTCCAGTTTTTGCAAGATCAGCATGCAGACACTGCCTGGTGTCACTCTGTTCACAGAGCAGCCTCTAAATATTAATGTGTGTTGCTTTGACTTCTCGGAGTGTTCTGCGGTTGGGAAGACGTTCCCAGTCAAGGTTTTGTACAGCTTGAAGCGCAGATGATCCTATTGTTTTCTTGCACGAGGCATAGAGGTTGGGTTATTTTCCCACTGTGTGCATTTACACATTGTTCTCACTTGCAAGTCTCTCCTTCTCTGATACAGGACAAAAAGAGGAGTTTTGAGGAGGGGGATATGGGATCTGTGTTAAATGAAAACATGAGATAATTTCTGGGTGTTCTGTTTCACAGAATCACAGAACAGTAAGGGAAGGGACCTTGAGAGAACATCCAGTCCCATCCCCCTGCCACAGCAGGATCACCTAGATCCAGTTGCACAGGAACACTGCCTGGTGGGTTTTAAATGTCTTCAGAGAAGGAGACTCCACAACCCCCCTGGGCAGCCCCTTCCAGCACCCTGGCACCCTCTGAGTTCCTTCTCACACTGATGTGGAACCTCCTCTGCTCCAGCTCACACCCGCTGCCCCTTGTCCTGTCACTAGGTGCCCCTGAGCAGAGCCTGGCTCCACCCTCCTGACACCCACCCTTCACACACTGATCAACATTCATGGGGTCACCCCTCAGGCTCCTTTTTTCCTAGCTGAACAGCCCCAGCTCCCTCAGCCTTTCCTCAGCAGGGAGATGCTCCCCTCCCTTCATCATCCCTGTGGCTCTGCACTGGGCTCTCTCCAGCAGCTCTGGAACTGAGATGCCCAGAACTGGACACAATATATTTAGGTAGTTTTCACCTTAAATGTCTCTTACTTCATGGAGCAGCTTCTCTTGCAATTATTTTACTTCCTTTCATTTCTTTATACCTTTTAATAACTTCCCCTGGTGTTCGTGTCACGTTTAATGAATATCTACTGTGCAAAGATGCCTCGAGAGTGTGATTACCCTACACTTTGATGGTCATAGAGTCTTTTGTGCCATTGATTACTGTGTTTATCTCACTATGTGTGTGCAGAGGTCAGGGCTGTGTGACGGGTGTGGCGTCAGAGGGTCAGAAACTCGCTGCACAGGCTCACAGAGAGACTGAGTGGGAGAACACGGGTGCTGCGGCTATCACTGATGACAGAATAATCTCCTCTTTGGTGATGTTGTAATGTGTCTTGGTTTCTGCTGCTGTGAGTAACTGTGGTGTGTTCCACGGGGTTTCATTGCTCAGGAGTTACGAGGGTGAGTTTAGTGCTTAAAAACCCAAGCACATCGTAAACCTGGCTCCTCTGGCACCAGTGTTTTGCTTTCCATTTGCTAAGTGACTGTATGAGCTGCCTGCTACTGCTTCAGGTTGATTTCTCTAACCTTTTGTTATCTCTTGGAAGCCTGGCCAGGTTTTTGACTCTTCAGAAGCTTCTCAAATACCACCTCTTCATTCCAAGCTTTCTCTTCACCCCAGAGTGCATAAACTCACACGTGTGGCTTTCCTGAGATGGGTCTTTGCGCTCAGGTTCATGTTGGAGGCTGACACGATTTCTTTCTCCATCAGTCAACAGGACCCAACGTTCAGGATCATTGTGCCCCAGCCCCCTGCAAGCCCACTGCATTAGAGCCTTTCTCTTTCCTGGAGGGCTTCTTGGTTGATTCCTTCATCGGGAGAGCTGCCAACTTGGGTATCAATTCTTGTCCATTACCTTCGCTCGTGCAGCTTTCCGTGAGCGAGAGATGTGAGGGCGACTCAGAAGCGTGACGTTTGTCAGTGGTGCTTCAGCTCCCGTCAGTGAAGCGTTAGCTTTCCTTTTTTCATCAGTAGTTGCAGAGCTGGAGAGTTTCTGCTGCTGTTTCTCATCCTGCTCAAGAACTCACCTCAACTACTCCGTGAAGGAAGCGTTGGGGCTGCCCTGAGCTTTAATCTCTGTTTTTGCTTTTCCAGTTAGCTATCTGCTTCTTATTTAAAAGCTTCTAAACTTTTCTCCTATTGATTAGGACGGGGGCTGCTGGAAATTCTAGAGACTCCAGTGTGAGAGATCCCTCTGTGAAGGGAAGGATCTGGCAGCGCTTGATTCAGAATATTTCTGCATTGATTTTAAGAGCCACTTGGAGGAAGCCACCATCAGAGTGTTTAGTACAACAACAGAAGATACAGTATTGAGTGCAGAACAGGGGTAGGTAATTTGAAAGTGCTGCTGCAGCAGCAGCCCTAACGCAGGAGAGGAAATAAAATCTGCTGATAGCAAGGTCACGTCTCTTAGTTTAGAAATGGCTCTGTTTCACACGTAGTCTGAAATGTTTAATGGACTCAAAGTGCGTAGATACATGACTAATAGTAGTGTTCCTTCAAAAATAGCTCAACCCCAGCACAGGTAGGGAGTCAGTGATTCACTTGGATGTCTTGCTCCATTACAGGAAAAGTTGCTGTTGTGAAAATAACTCTGGACTAGGACGTAAAAGATGCAGTTTCTGTTCCTGGTTCTGCCAGTTTACTCGGTGACCTTCCAGTGCCACTTCCACTGTGTGAGCAGAGGATGCTTGTTCGCTTCTCCCCTGCATCCCCAGTCTTCCCAAATGAGTGGTGTTGAGGGGATGACCCATTATTATGTTTAGTAGTCTGCAAGGTCAGTTTGTGTTGTTGTTCCATAAAATATTACAGAGAGGCAACAGTTTTCTTCTCTGGGTGACTGTGGGTGCAGTCCTGCACACTCCAGTAAATGTCCTCCGTGGTCACTAGGGTTTGCAGAGCATTCCTCACCTGGTTGTCATTGGTGATGTCTTTATCTCTTACTTGCTGCAGTACAGAGTGCTTTGAGTCACAGTGTGCTCTGTCTGATATCCTAGTGGTGCACTGTGTGCTGCTGGAATAGGAGGAGTGGCTGCCATTCAGCTGGACCTGGACAGGCTGGAGAGCTGGGTGGGGAGACACTCAGTGAGCTAGAACAAGGGCAGTGTACAGTCTGGCATCTGGGCAAGAACAACCCCAGATATCAGGATAGGTTGGGGACTGACCTGTTGGAGAGCAGCGGAGGAGAAAGGGACCTGAGGGTCCTGGTGGCCAGCAGGATGGCCAGGAGCCAACAGTGGGCCCTGGTGGCCAAGAGTGCCAGCAGCATCCTGGGGTGGATCAGAACGGGGACTGGTTAGCAGATTGAGAAAGGCCCTCCTCCCGCTCTGCTCTGCCCTGGGGAGACCACATCTGGAATCTAGTGTCCAGTTCTGGGCCTCTCAGTTCCAGAAGGGGACAGAGCTGCTGGAGAGAGTCCGGTGCAGAGCCACAGAGATGATGGAGGGAGGGGAGCATCTCCCTGCTGAGGAAAGGCTGAGGGAGCTGGGGCTCTGGAGCTGGGAGAAAAGGAGCCTGAGGGGTGACCCCATGAGTGTTGATCAATATGTGAAGGGAGGGTGTCAGGAGGATGGAGCCAGGCTCTGCTCTATGTCATCTAATGATAAAACAAGGGGCAGCGGGTGTGAGCTGGAACAGAAGAGGTTCCACATCAATCTGAGAAGGACCTTCTTCCTGGTGAGGGTGCCAGAGCCCTGGCAGGGGCTGCCCAGGGAGGATGTGGAGTCTCCTTCTCTGGAGACATTTTAAAACCACCTGGCATGTTCCTGTGCGACTGGATCTAGGGGATCCCTTTGTGGCGGGGAGACTGGACTGGATGATCTCTCGAGGTCCCTTCCAGTCACTGATGCTCTGTGATTCTGTGAAAAGGATGTTAGGATTTTAAAAAGAGGGGGCTTCTCAGTGTCAGTCTTCGAGGTTATTTTCATCTTTCTTCTAAACTTCACCGTCGTTGGAGAACTTCTGGAGCATCACTGGAAAACACACGAACGCAGCACTCCATGACCTCGCGCTCAGCCACAGATTAATTTGCCATTGTTCCCATTTTAACCTTCACCAGGGCAGAAGGTGCTGCTCTTCACAGCCCAGTCCTGCCAGGCGCTCCGCGTTTGCTCATACCTTGTAGTCGAAGCACTGATGTCCCGAAGGTAAAGGCTGTAGTTTAACACCCACATTGAGAGCGAATCCAGTCCTGTTTGGAATCTCTTGCAGTGACCCCATGTAGGGGGGACAGCTGGAAGTGCTCCTGATGCACGAAGCCAGCGAGCTGATGACAGGCCCAGTTCGTTTCACCGTCTTAACGGACAGGAATTGGTATAGGTTGCAGAATTCTAAAAGGTTTCTTTCCCACCACTGAGAAATTAATTGGCCCAAACCCGCGGCATGCTTTTGCAGTAATTGGCTTGCTGCAGTGCCCCGAGCTCTGCTGTGAACCCAGGCCTGCTTTTACGTTATCACATTGCAAATGGAGACGAGTTTGTCCAATTAGACTGGAATTACAATGTTGGGAGATGCAGCTAATGTAATTACCTGCTCACTGACATCTCTTCCTTTCTCTCCTTCTGCTCTCTTAAAATTTCTCCTGAGCAGCCGAGGAACGACTGGAAATAAACAGAGCACTCTCACCTGTCAGGAGTGGTTTTCCATAAAATCTTGAACTTCCCAAACATTCGAACGGATCAAACCAGTGCTGCAGCTCTTACAGCTCTTAGATGTGCAGCCTGTTCTACATTTTATGTTGATCATTAAAAAGGCTTTTGTCTTCCTTTTACGATGATTTTAAATGAAAAGGAAGCCTTTGTGATAAAACCTTCTTTGTCTCTGTATTTTATCAGCTTGTGTCCCTTTCCTCTCGCCTTTAGCGCAGCCACAAAGGTTGCTGTAACCTTCAAGGTTTGCCCAAGAAGAAGGGAGGTCAGGAATAGAGGGAGGTGGCTGCCTAGTCTCCGTCACATGGCATGAAGATGGATGTGGAGGCAGTAAGTCTAAATACACTTTGGAATTCGGTTACTTGATTCAATACTTTAAGATATTATTAGATAACAGTGGTACCAGAATCTGGCTTAAGGCTGTATTTTGCATCCCATCCTGAGACACAAGGTATCCCGGTGATTTCACTGAGCCATGATGAAAAGGCTGGTAGCCAGGTTTCAGCGCTCGGTGGCTCGTTCTGTACCTGTCAGCAGGAGATGCTGGAGCTCCTTTGAGTGCTGTTTTGACTGAGTTCTCACTGCTCTGAAGGAAGCTGCTTCCGTGCTGTTCTGTTTTGGAGGACTGGGGGTAGGTGTTTTTAATCACACACCCTGCAGTGCTTCAGAGTTTCCCCGGGAGCCTTGCTGGGCGCAGATGGCATCGAGCCATTGCTGATGGCAAGCTTCAGCTGGAACCAGGGGAAATTCAGATGGAGCACTTTGCTCAGGTTACAGTGGTCAGGATGTAAACCAAACAGCAGTCTTCAGCCTACTCAGTGAGTCCTCAAGTGTTTGGGGAGTGAGCGCTCTGGACCACTCTTTCGAGTGGCGTGACTAGCTGTTAAGGCCGTCTTTTACCTCAGAGGTAAACTGGCTTCCAAAAATGATGCAGGAGAGAAATCCCCGATGGTTTTAGATCTTCCTGCTGCTGCTCAGGTCTGCTCCTGTGTAGCTGACATCTCTTCAGCCTGTGAAGGGTTGGTGTGTTTGTGTTGAGCAGGGGCTTAATTTCCAGCTAATTCTCAGTACTTGGCTCAGGCTGGTTGGGGTTTCTCCGCCTCGGTGATCTGGGCATTAATCCAGCTCTGAAAGAACAATTTATCTGGCCAAAAGAGTGTTTATCTGGACGATCTCTTAAGTTGAAAAGCTAAACAAATGTATTTGTGCCTAGTGAATCCACTGAGGAGAGGACCAGGGCAGAGAAACACGGCGCACTGTGCTGTCTGCCCGGAAGACTCCACGTGAGGAAGTAACTTTCTGCTTATGAGGTTGATTAGTGGAAATCTGATTTTGTTCCTTTTACAAGGGGAGAAAGTAAGTTTATTCCCAGTACAGAAGTACTCATGCACAGAATCACAGAACATTAGGAACTGGAAGGGACCTCCAAAGATCATCCAATCCAACCCCCCTGCCACAGCAGGATCCCCAGGATTCAGTCACACAGGAACATGTCCAGGTGCGTTTGAAATGTCTCCAGAGAAGGAGACTCCACAACCCCCCTGGGCAGCCCCTTCTGGGAAGAAGGTCCTTCTCACACTGATGTGGAACCTCCTCTGTTCCAGCTCACACCTGCTGCTCTTTGTCCTATCACTGGGTGCCCCTGAGCAGAGCCTGGCTCCATCCTCCTGACACCCACCCTTCACATATTGATCAACATCCATGGGGTCACCCCTCAGTCTCCCTTTTTCCCAGCTCCAGAGCCCCAGCTCCCTCAGCCTTTCCTCAGCAGGGAGATGCTCTACTCTTCGTCATCTCTGTGGCTGTGTGCTGGGCTCTCTCCAGCAGCTCTGTCCTCTTCTAGAACTGAGGAGTCTTCCGTACTCATTCTACAAGTGCCATCATCTCCTCTATCCCACTCCTAGACTGCATTAACCACAGCCTCCCTAGTGCCCAGAAGAGAAGGAAGATGAGCAGCTGTTGCCTTTCTAAGGAACAGCTTCATTTTATCAAGACCATTTTACAGAGCCAGTCCCACACCTCCTGCCTTTGCACTTGCTGTGATTTTCACTTTAGATTGCAGTATAAGAAAGCTGCTGGGTTTTGAAGTTCAACCCACTTTTTCCCTCTGTTTTAAAGTCCCAGCCCAACAGCCTCTACGTGCCTGGTCAGGCCAAGCAGCCTCACTGGATGTTGGTGCAGGGAAGGTGATTAGTAGTTCATCTGGAGTGCAAATTGGGTTTTTTCCCTGACACTTCCATGCGCTAATTACTGGAGCAGAGCTTCTGCTATCAGCAAATTAATCTTCACCTCCGCTTACCCTGTCGCTTGCTAACATCATCTAGTTTTTGGGCGGTATCTTGACTTCCAGCAGGAGCAGCAGTTCAGCTGTGCTCCTCTATTTCCATTACCAACCTGCAGTTAAAGACCTCTGGAATGAAGTTGGATTTTCCAGGACCTCAGATTGATGTGGAACCTCCCCTGCTCCAGCTCACACCCACTGCTCCTTGTCCTGTCACTGGGTGCCCCTGAGCAGAGCCTGGCTCCATCCTCCTGACACCCACCCTTCACATACTGATCAACACCCATGGGGTCACCCCTCGGGCTCCTTTTTCACAGCTCCAGAGCCCCAGCTCCCTCAGCCTTTCCTCAGCAGGGAGATGCTCCCCTCCCTTCATCACCTTTGTGGCTCTGCACAGGGCCCTCTCCAGCTGCTCTGTGCCCTTCTGGAGCTGAGGGGCTGGTTAAGAATTGGAGAACTCAGAGCAAATGGTGTCAGTCTTGGTGCCGCTGTGGATTACATGAGTTCATTGATCTGTGACACCAAAGCCCAACTTGGGTGCTCTTTTGAGCAATTAATAGGCTCATTCAGGTTGGAAAAGACCCCTGATGGATCGAGTCCCACCATCACCCCTACTCTACAAGGTCACCCCTAAACCAGGTCCCCCAACACCACATCTAAGCGACTTTTAAACTCATCCAGGGATGGGGACTCAACCCCACCCTGGGCAGCCCAGTCCAGGGCCTGAATTCCCTCCAATCCTCTCTTTGACAGGTTGAAGTGACTGATGGTGCCTTCCCCTGGCTGCTTAGTGTCTTTCATCCTGCAAGAAGTCACCTCAGTGCTCACGTTGAGGTTTTAATGAAAGCAGTGTTTTTTGTGCCTGATTTGTAGCTGTTTCTGAATTGTCCAAGTGAGACAATACTGTTTGGATGAGGTTATCCTATTCTTCACAGTCTGAAGAAAAAGCCTTCCTGCTTTTAAAGGGTTTTTACTAAACCTGTTAACATCCTTGGAAGGAGATGGAACGATCCTGTTTTTCCGCTGCAAATTTAATTTGGCAGAGTTTCCCATGCAGTTGATTTTCAGTTGAGGCTGCTGACATTTCAGATGCTGGTTGTTCCAGGAGACTTATTTGGGCATCCGTGGGTGCTGTCTTATCCCTTTTCAGAAACAGCTTAGGGTGAGACGGGCAGAGCAGCAGGTTTGGGGTTTTATTTTGCATTTGCTGCTTCCATTCACTTTCTAGGTCTCGTCCCCTCCAGTCTTTGTCACTTTCAACTTATGTAGATTTTTCCAGCGTGTGAAACTATGGAAGGGGCTGCCTAGAGACGTTGTGGAGTCTCCTCTGGAGAAGTTTAAAACCCACCTGGACATGTTTCTGTGCAACTGGATCTAGGGGATCCTGCTGAGGCAGGTGGGACTGAACTGGATGCTCTTTGAAGGTCCCTTCCAATCCCTAATGTTCTGTTCTTGACTCTCTGCTTTGTGCTCATCTCTGGGAGCCGCTCTCCTGCTGGGAAAGCATCACTTTAAAATAACACAGCTGTGCTCTAGCAACTGGAAATAGCCTTCTTGGTTTGTTGTCTTTCATTCTACAAGAGTCCTGTGACTTGTTGGGTTTAGTTTGAGGAAGAATGTTTTCCTGGCAAGATGTTGCCTTCTCAAGACTCTCTTTCCCGTTGTGACCGCAGGGTGAATGCGGGTGTTGCTTTTGCCAGTGTTGGGTCTGTCTTAGACCCAGAGAGAGGAGAGGAGGTGTTTAGAACCTGCCTGCATGTGCTCCTGTGCCTGGACAATAAATCTGATGAGGAGCGATGGAGAGAGTTGGGGCTGTTTAGTTTGAGGAAGAGGTGGCTGAGGGGAGACCTCATCACTCTCTACAACTATCTGAAAGGACCCTGCAGAGATGTTGGTGCTGGGCTCTTCTCACAGGTAGTTAGTGACAGAGCCAGAGGGAAGGGTTTCGAATTCCAACAGGAGAGGTTTAGATTGGACATCAGGAAGAAATTCTTCACTGAAAGATTGATCAGGCCCTGGACTGGGCTGCCCAGGGTGGTGGTTGAGTCCCCATCCCTGCATGAGTCTAAAAGTCACTTAGATGTGGTGTTGGGGGATCTGGTTTAGGGGTGACCTTGCAGAGTAGGGTTGCTGGTTGGACTCGATGATCCCAGGGGTCTTTTCCAAGCTGAATGATTCTGTGATTCTATGAACTTGCTCTAGGTGATCCTGCTGTGGCAGGGGGATTGGATTAGAAGATCTTTTGAGGTCCCTTCCAATCCCTAATGCTCTGCGATTCTGTGAAGGGAAAATGGAGATTAGCTCTCCAGGTTTTTGTAGGAGCTTTATTATTCACATCAGCTTCAGGCCATCGGAAGTTTCATGTTCTCAGCTACTGCACATAACAGATAGGAATATTAGGTCATAACTGTCTCGGAGAACTGTTTGCTGCTTCTCCTGTTTATGCTTCCCAAATGGTGGCACGGGAGTGCAACGCGGGCTTTGAAGGGACGGCAGGATGAAGTGCTTGAGACGCGGGCTCGGCTTGAGCGCGGGCTCTGAGTGGCGAAACAACACTCCCCCCTCTTACAGATATCCTTCAGGTGTCAGTTCTGCAGGATCCTGGTTTTATTACATCAATCACAAGCAGCTTAGGGCTTCCAAAAACATCGTTGCAGACAGATGTTGAGCCTGTCTGGGGATTAGAAATATCCTCTTCCATTAAGTATAAATTAACTTAATCACCAGGTAGGAAAGATAAGCAGCATAAACATCATCCCCTGAAGCTTTCCTGAAAATTAAAATTCTATTTAAAACTGGGCTTGCACTTTCTATGACTTGATCCCCCTTCAAAGAGATTATATCTGCTGTAAATTTTTACGGTGACAGAGTGACAGAAATTAATGCATTGGGGGCAGCGATGCTCTCTGTAATTTCACTTCTGCTGCGAGTCGTCTTGGAGCAGGAGAGATGATTGGCTTATTTTTGAGTAATAATTGGTCTCTAGTCTCTGAAAGGAAAATAAATTAGAAAGCAATAACACTGCCTGGCACCCACTCGCCACAAAATGAGAGCCTCAAGCCACGGGCCTTAGCGGCGGTGTAATCACCACGAGGGTTATTTTGTGTGTGTAGAGTTCACCTGCTCTGAGAGGAGGATTACCGCTGATAAAACGCAGTCGCACCGCTGCTTCCTGCTCCTCTGGATGACAGGGTAAAGCTCATTTTCTCCCCTGGCATAATCCTGGCTGCTTTCTAACAATCATTTCCACAGGGGAAGAAACACCGTGGGATTTAGGCTGGGGCTGCTTCTCCTTTGTTCTACTGCGAGACGCTCGGGGGGGTCTGATTTATTACTGGTTTCAGGGCTGCCCAGGGGGGTTATGGAGTCTAAGACCTGCCTGAATGTGTTCCTGTGTGACTTGGTCTAGGTGGTCCTGCCCAGGCAGGGGGATTGGACTGGATGATCTTTCCAGGTCCCTTCCAATCCCTAATGACTGGATCTAGAGGATCCTGCTCTGGCAGGGGGATTGGACTGGATGATCTTTCCAGGTCCCTTCCAGTCCCTAACGATTCTATGATTCTATTATGAGGCTTCGCAGCGGGTTTTACCTTTGCAAGATCCTGTATTGCTATTTTTAAGGCTTCTCTAAAGGAACAAAGGAAACTCTGCAGAAATAATGAGGCACATAAGTGCCTTAAAAGCAAATAGTGCACACTAATAAATCTACTAGGAATAATAAATGCTACCTCCACACAAAAAATAAGAGAAATAAGGTGTTTGGGACCTTATTTAACGATGTGTGTTCTACAAACATGTTTTGCTAGAGTGGAGCGAAGTCCTTCGGTGCAGGTTTCGCCTTGCGTCTCCATTATTTCATTACACTAATGCCATATTTTCTGCAGCACTCAGATGGATGACAGCTAATAGCAAAAGCACTCGCTGCTCCTCTGGCATTAGAAGTAATAAATCAGCTAAAGCAGACTGATGTTCACATTGTTTTGGGAAAAAAGAAGTTGGAAACTTGCAAATCCCAAATAATAATCGTTAGGAAAAACCCCCTTTATTTCTTTTCAGCACCTGAGATTCCTCAAAATCATTTCTTTAACGATTTAAAATGAGGCTTAGGGAGCGCTGTAGAAATACAGAGCTCAAGTGCAACTGTTCTCTCCAGCTGGATCTGTATCCCGTGTGTGCAGCATCTGCCCTGTGTCTCCTCCAAGGTGTGCTGCTGTCCTGGCTCCTGGCATAGCCGCCCGAGGTAGGAGTTTAATCAAACCAGGTGCAACCGCAGCGTCGCTGGCCGACGCTTTTGTCTAGGATAAAGGTGCAGGACAGCACCAGAGCTTGTCTTAGCTTTCAGGTGTGAGGTGGAGGCTCTAGTCTTCTCTCTGTGCAATGTGGAAATGTCAGTGGTGTTTCCACCCATCACTTAGTGTCGTAGAATCACAGGCTGGTTTAGGTGGGAAGGGAGTCAGAGGTCACCCAGTGCCGAGCCCCTGCCGTGGGCAGCGACACCTCTCACCAGAGCAGGTTACCCAGAGCCCCATCCAACCTGGCCCTGAACACTGCCAGGGATGGAGCAGCTGCAGCCTCCCTGGGCAGCCTGTGTCCTTCGTCTGGAGCAAGTCAGGAGCCACACAAAGTTTCTGTGTCATGGACGCACTCGGTAGCAGGGTGTTAATGTGCCAACTTCCAGAGCCTTCTGTTTCTTTCAGAAGCTATTAAATCTTTCATGAGAAGAGTTTATTTTTACAATAAATCCACCCATTCTGAGGAGGCAGCAAACCATCATTCTCTGAAAGGGGGCTGATGGCTGTGGAGCTGAGAGTCTGATGCGGGTAAACAAACGACACTCTTGGGACACAAAATGGGAAGCTGTGCCTCGCAGACGCTGTGTGAGAGCTGCTCAGATTGTTGATGACTGATGCAGGGCTCTGATGGCAATGTTTTCATGGATCTGATTAATTCCTTCTCCTCCCTCTGTGCTCTGCCCTGCTGAAACCACATCTGCAGTACTGTGTCCAGTTGTGGGCCCCTCAGTTCCAGAAGGACACAGAGCTGCTGGGAGAGCCCAGCGCAGAGCCACAGAGATGATGGAGGGAGGGGAGCATCTCCCTGCTGAGGAAAGGCTGAGGGAGCTGAGTCTCTTGAGAGAGAAAAGGAGACTGAGGGGTGAACTTCATGAATGTTGATCAATATGTGAAGGGTGGGTGTCAGGAGGATGGAGCCAGGCTCTGCTCAGGGGCACCCAGTGATAGGACAAGGGGCAGCAGGTGTGAGCTGGAACAGAGGAGGTTCCACATCAATCTGAGAAAGAATTTCTTCCCAGTGAGGGTGACAGAGCCTGGAATGGGCTGCCCAAGGAGGGTTGTGTAGTCTCCTTCTCTGGAGGCATTTCAAACCACCCTGGCCATGTTCCTGTGCAATTGGATGTAAGGGATCCTGCTGTGGCAGGAGGACTGGACTGGATGATCTTTGGAGGTCCCTTCCAATCCCTAATGTTCTGGGATTCTGGGTTTGCTAAGCAAATGGCAAGGGTAAAGAGGACAGTTTTAGTTCATCCTTGGACTCTCTCACATACAAACGTGGTGTGCTCCTTCTCTTTCAGCCTTCCAGAGCAAGCGCAGGGCCGAGTGCAGGCAGAGCTAGACCTGCTGGTGCTCACCGCAAGGTCAACGTCCCAGCAAGGTGATCCAGCTGCTCTGTTTCTCAAACTGAGGTACAGGTGCCTTTTTAGTGGAGAGATGGAGGCTGTGCCTGCGTTCAGCACTTGCTGCTTCCAGGAGCCAGGAGAGCTGCTGCATTTCCAGCCTGTGCTTGGTGTGATGTGCAGTTAGCTGTCTGCCAGCGACACGCTGATGATCAATCCTTATTTTTAACGTGATTGATTCTGCTCTTTGAAACTCGGGCTCTTCCTCTGCGGCTGCCTCGGAGCATTCTCCAAGTGCTGAACTGACTATCTGTAAGAGCAGTAACAAAAACCTCCTCCTCTGTGGGGCTTAATGTTATTTGAGTACTTTTATCTCAGTGCAGCTTTGTTGTCCTTATGAAAGGAGGAAACGCTGGTGCTGTGGCCGCGTTTTCCTTTGCCAGAGGGTGATGAGGAGATGAATATTCAGCTTCTGCTTTGGCTGGTACCGGTGATTCACAGCACACACAGGCAAGCTATGAAACTTCTTGCTGTCACGTACTGTGAGGCTGGAAGTCTCTGCTTGTTAATGAAGGTAATGGGATTAATTCATGAAAGAGAATCGATGAATGGTTGGTAACACGGAGGCACCGCTCTGCCTGTGACTGAAGGGTTTCCTGAATGATGGATCTCTGCACCTGAGCACCCAAACAGGGTTCATACCTCCTCTCTCTAGTACTGAACACAGACCTGTGGTGACAAATGGGTGGAAAGGTGCATCTGTCATGTAGAATATTCTCTGCTTTTAACTCTGTTATCGTAGTCCTTGCTTGGAGAGGAGAGGCTCAGCTGAGGGCATAATTACAGCTGCAGAATCCAGAGCACAATGTTTTCTTTTCTGAGGTAAGCAGTTGTCAGCTGATACCAAAATTGCTTCATTTTTCCTTCTAGCAGTGCCCTACATGTGAGATCCTGCAAGCAAGCACTCTCAGAAATATTCACAGACTCGCAGCGCAGTAGGGATTGGAAAGATCAATCCAAAGATCAGCCAGTCCAGTCCCCCTGCCACAGCAGGATCCCCTAGATCCAGTCACACAGGAAGGTGGGTTTGAAATGTCTTCAGAGAAGGAGACTGCACAACCCCCTGGGGCAGCCCCTGCCGCCCTCACTGGGAAGAAATTCTTTCTCATATTGATGTGGAACCTCCTCTGTTCCAGCTCACACTCACTGCCTCTTGTCCTATCATTAGATGCCCCTGAGCAGAGCCTGGCTGCATCCTCCTGACACCCACCCTTCACATATTATCAGCATTGGTGGGGTCACCCCTCAGTCTTCTTTCTTCCCAGCTCAAGAGACCTTCAGCCTTTCCTCTTCAGGGAGATGCTCCCCTCCCTTCACCACCCCTGTGGCTCTGAGCTGGACTGTCTCCAGCAGCTCTGTGTCCTCCTGGAGCTGAGGGGCCCAGAGCTGGACACAAGCTTCCAGCTGTGGTCTCCCCAGGGCAGAGCAGAACAGGCAGAAGACCTCTTTCTATCTGCTAACCACCCCCGTTCTGACCCACCCCAGGATGCTGTTGGCCTCTGAACTCGACAGCTCTATGTTCTTCCCGACTCTACGAGCGCAGTGGATTTTGCAGCCTTTACTTAGTAGCTGCAAATACGTTTGTCCCTCAGCAAGCTGGATTTCCATCAGGAGCAAGGCGGGTCAGAAGGATCAGGCGGGATGGAGGACCCGTGAGTAACGGAGTCATCGCGTATAAAAGATGAGGCGCCAGGGACGGCGCTGCCGTAAGCTTCATTAAACCCCAAACGCGCTTCTAAAGATGCAGTTAGCGTCGGCTCCGCTGTGGATCATTTCTAAGGAGAGCTCTGTCGCGCGCCGCGGAATTAGAGAGATGAATGCGTCGAGGGCAGGCACTGCTGGGGAGATGAAGCTCTGCTTTTCTTCTGGGTGGCAGCAGCAGCACTGCCTTGTGTTTGACCTCTCATTCATTTTGCCTGACTCAGCGCTGTCAGTCAGGGCAGCTAATCCCGCGAGCAGCTTTCAAGTGCAGGGCTCGTGGTTCTTCTCCGCCCCTTGCCTGGAAAATCCCGTGAGGAAAGGAGCTCCTGGAGGGAACCTGCACGAGACTCTCTTCCTGGAGCTGCTTTGCTTCAGCACTTTGGGCTTTCTGATCCTTTCAGTTCCTGGGCTAGGAGCTGGGTGTCTGCTCTGTGTAGCCGCACTGCCAGTGTACTGGTCTTTGGCTAGTGGGGTCTCCTTCTCTGGAGGCATTTCAAACCCACCTGGACATTGTGCAACTGGATCTAGGGGATCCTGCTGTGCCTGGGGGATTGGACTGGATGGTCTTTGCAGGTCCCTTCCAGTCCCTAATGTTCTGTGATGCTGGGACTTGTGTCAGCCAGCTCTCACCCCTATGGTGTGGTGGTGGCAGATGGCAGCCAAACACAAGAGGAGATGTAGCGGTGCCTTGCGAGCGAGCGGCAGGGAGATTGGACGGGATGATCTTTCGAGGTCCCCTCCAACCCCTTATGACTCTATGGTTTTACTACATCAAAGGACAACTTCAAATCAAACAAGATGATCCAATTAACTAACCTCTAGTGCATTAGAACAAGAAGCCTAGGACCATCTTGGAGGAGGGAGGGGGAAGCAAAAGAACAAAAACTAATCGTTAAACTTTATCAAAGCAATAACCTCTAAAAGCAAATTAGGGAGCCTAGTGTCTTTTCTTTTGTACTTAATGGAAGACCAAGATTTGGCAATAAAGAGGAGAATTAAGTGTTCTCCTGCTGATTTAGACATTAGGAAAATCTATAAAATATTTAAGCTCTGAAAGTAACAGGACCTGCAATGGCTGACAAAGAGCTGCTTCTGTTTAAAAACCACTCACAGGGTTTTAGGAGCTGTTTCAGTTAAGGTTTGAAATGGGAAGCTGGGTTTGGGTTGTCATCCATGAGTTCAAAGGCAGCTGCAGGGATTTCTCCATGGAAAGGAAAGGAAGGAGGAGAGGGCAGGGGAGGAAGAAGGAGAAGGCAGGGGAGGAAGAAGGAGAGGGCAGGGGAGGAAGAAAGAGAGGAAGAAGGAAACTCCAGGTGGTAAATTAGAGCCTTTGCTTTATTACATTAATTTTTAATTTCACTCTAATAGAAGGCTTTTTCTGCAAACACAGTTTTCTGTGGCCCTAATGCAAACCCCAAATAGTCTCCTTCAATAATTTGACTGTTCCCATTCCCCTGCAGTCAGGGAGGCAGAGCCTTCTGTGTCTCCCTGCAAGGATGGGTCTGTAGAGTATTTGTGTCCCAGTACCACGAAGGTTTGGGGCTTCTCTTCACATCCATTTCCCATTGCTCATGAGGATGGGGGCTGAAAAACCCCTGTTACAAGTTACTGTACTTGCTTAGAATTTCAGGGGCTGTTACTTCAGTAGGAGGAGGATTTGTGGGCAAGGTACAGATTTTCCACATAAATATGAACAGGACCTTCTTCCCAGTGAGGGTGACAGAGCCCTGGAAGGGGCTGCCCAGTGGTTGCTGTGGAGTCTCCTTCTCTGGAGATGTTTAAGACCCACCTGGCCGTGTTCCTGTGCAACTGGATCTAGGGGGTCCTGCTGTGTTGGGGGGATTGGACTGGATGGTCTCTGAAGGTCCCTTTCATTTCCTAATGATCTGTGGTTCTGTGAGAGCTGTTGTTCCACAAATCAGATCTGTGGGTGATGTCAAGGAGCTGGATGACACTGCACCCTCGGCGCAGGCACCAAAGAGCGCTGGGGCTGTAATTAATTTCTCTGAAGTTGATCCCTTTAACAGCCTCTCCAGTGTTTTCTGTAGAAAAAGAAACCTAATGGAATTTCCTCAGCTCTGCTTGTGTCTTTTAAAGTAAAGCTTTATCTTCTTTTAATTGGCAGCAGTAATGACAAATGACTAATATACAATCTAAACCACTCGTGAATTTGGAATGAGGCAGGGTTCTAGGAGCTGCTAAAACAAGTGTTCTGTGACAGACAGAGGGTTGGAAGGGACCTTCAAAGATCATCCAGTCCAATCCCCCCGGCACAGCAGGATCCCCTGCATCCAGTCACACAGGAACATGTCCAGGTGGGTCTTAAACGTCTCCAGTGAAGGAGACTCCACAACCCCCCTGGGCAGCCCCTGCCAGGGCTCTGGCACCCTCACTGGGAAGAAGGTCCTTCTCACACAGATGTGGAACCTCCTGTGTTCCCCCTCACACCCATGAACGGGCTCCCTTTTGCAATCCCAGTCAGGTTTGCTGTAGATTTGACTGAATGACCTGGCGCGGGGCTGCGGGTGAATAACAACTGCGGCGATTGTTATCCTTCTGCTGCCACAGAACTTCTGAAGGACACTCAGTCTGCTCGGGAACACAAAAGATCAATGTAGTCAAAGCACTAATTTTTTGAGGACCTAGCGTGATTTACACTTACTTTTGATGACAGGTACTTAGAAAAATGACTGGAAAAGAGAACCAAGACCCGCGGGCGCTTTGCGGGTGCCAAATAATTACCGTCAGCTCTCAGACGTTTTGAATGCGTGAGGAGAACAGCCTTTAATTTGATCTAGATCTGTCAGCCGTCGAGAAGTAGTAATAATACGTCGTGCGGAATAAACACGCGGTATTTATTTGGGAACATCATTATCTCCAGCAGCCTTTTTTACAGGGAATTTGGCAAGGACAATGGGGATGAAGTAATGTATTTTGACAGTAGGCTCTGAGCATCTGAAGGGAAAAAATAATGGGATTGCCCAGAAATTGTCTCCCGAGCAGTGCCAGGAGGGTTTTGCTGTGAGCCCCGCTGCTTCAGAGTGTATTGTTGGCGTGTCCGCGTTGCCAAAACACCTTGCAGTGCTTTTTGTGCCTTGTTACAGCCTCTAACAGGAAATGTTCCGCAGTGATTCTTTGTGTGACCCACCTACGTTTGTCTGATGCTGATAAAACCAACCGGCCGGGTGTTCCCTTCCTGAGGGTGTCTTCAGCGAGGACATCGTGCAGCATCTTGTGAGAGTCAAGCCAGCGGCCCTGGAAGGACAGCAGAGCAAACCTTGCGAGGACAAGGCTGACCTGAGGTTGTTTTGTCTGCTACAGGTGTCAGACTCTGGAGCACACGGCAGAAGCGGCCGAAGAGCTGTTGGACGCCAGCCCGGCAGAGCGAGGGGGCAATGGTGCTGCCACAAGCCCGGAGGCCACCAGAAGCCCAGAGGCTGCCCTGCCTTCGCTGTGTCTCAAGCAGGTCTTCCCCAAGTACGCCAAGCAGTTCACCTACCTGCGCCTGGTGGACCGAGTGGCTGCTCTCTTCATCCGGTTTCTCGGTGTGAAAGGGACAACGAAGCTGGGCCCCACGGGTTTCCGGACGTTTATACGGTCAGTAAACGGGGGTTTCTGTAGGAAGCTCCAGCTGCTCTGGGGCAGCACTGCTTGTAGGGTTGGGAGTGCTTCTGAAGAAACTTTATAGAGCCCTAGAACCATCCTGGCTGGAAAGGACCTCCAGGATCATCGAGTCCAGCCATCATCCCAACAGTTCCCTAACCCCTAGAGCAATTGTGTGGATCAGGCCAAAGACAGAGGAGGGTTTATTCAGCTGAAGTTACTTGGAAAGCAGCAGGGCAGGAGCTCATGAGCATGAGAGCACAAAGCCAGCTCGGGGAGAAGCTGGGCACAGTGGAACCCACAGTTCTCTCTTCTTCCCGGCCCCATGTAGGTTCAGTCAGTCACAGAATCATGGAATCATCCTGGCTGGAAAGGACCTCTAAGATCATCAAGTCCAGCCCTCAGCCCAACAGCTCCCTAACCCCTAGACCATGGCCTCAAGTGCTTGAGCTACTCTGGTTTTAAACCTCTCCAGGGGTGGGGATTCCATCACCTCCCTGGGCAGCCTGTTCCAGTGCCCAGACACTCTCTCAGGAAAGATCCAATCTAACCCTCCCCTGATGCAACTTGAGGCCATTTCCCCTCATCCTATCATTAGTGATTTGGGAGAAGAGACCAGCATTAAGTTCCCTTGCACTACTGATAACATCCTTCTGATTCCCAGCTCCCAGAAAACCTGAAGTGTGAATCTGTGCCTGGTAGGAAGGTGGGTCTGCAGCAGTGCTTTGGTGGATGCTCTCCGCAGTCGTTCCCGCGCGACTGGATCTCGGGGACCCTGCTGTGGCAGGGGCACTGGACTGGACACTCTTCCGAGGTCCCTTCCAATCCCCAGTGCTCTGTGGTTCTGTAGTCAGCATTCCATCTTCCTGGAAAGCCATCGGAACACCGCTGTGGGAAAGTGTCAGCCAGCTCTGGCTCCTCCAGCTGATTCTGCTGGCCGCAGGGCACAGCCTCAGGGTTTCCAGCAGCAGCTGCTGCGGCTGCTTTGTGCACCAAGGATTTGCACTGGGAAATTGCAACTTGCCATGGCAAGGAGCTCCATCTATTTTTCCACTTTTCATTTGTGTGGGGGCTTTTTATTTTCCGTGGGTCCTTTATGGCTGTGTCTGCTCCAGTCATGGTACAAGTATCTCATTTTCCCTCTTTCATTGACAACGACAAAAGAAATGAGCAGCGGCAGCAGATGCACTCTTAAAATACAGCTCCTGTTTCTATGCAGATGCGTTTAGCATTCAGGAATGAACATAAACAATTTGATTTCTACAAATGAGGAGATACAGAAAATGACTGAAGGCATCTGCTCTGCCCACAGACCATGACAGGATTGTTTCCAGCTCCCTATTGTTTCGTCCGGCCTTAATTTAGCTCTTGTGGGAGAAGCACAGAGTAAATGCCAACGTGTTGTTCGAGAACGCTAACGTTAGCTGCTGTATCCCCATGAAATAGTGTTTGCAGCTTCCCAGTGCCTGTTCAATTCAACTTTTTTGTAATATTGGCAAATATTTAGTTACTCTTTTTCCCCTAGAGGATCTATCCCAGCACAGAGCAGCTGGAGAGAGCCCAGCGCAGGGCGATGGAGATGGTGAAGGGAGGGGAGCATCTCCCTGCTGAGGAAAGGCTGAGGGAACTGGGGCTCTGGAGCTGGGAGAAAAGGAGCCTGAGGGGTGACCCCATGAGTGTTGATCAATATGTGAAGGGTGGGTGTCAGGAGGATGGAGCCAGGCTCTGCTCAGGGGCATCCAGTGACAGGACAAGGGGCAGCAGGTGTGAGCTAGAACAGAGGAGGTTCCACATCTTCCCCTTCTTCCCAGTGACGGTGCCACAGCTCTAGAAGGGGCTGACCAGGGATGTTGTGGTGTCTCTTCTGGAGACGTTTCAAACCCTCCTGGCCATGTTCCTGTGCAACTGGATGTAGGGGATCCTGCTGTGTTGGGGGGATGGGACTGGATGATCTTTGGAGGTCCCTTCCCATCCCTAATGTCTGTGATTCTATGGCCCTTTCCTGAATTGCTGTCAGTACGAGCTGCACATGTTTCTAAGATGTGCTCCAGCACCTTCTGAGACTGGAAGGGGTCACAAGTGTAAATGTGTGGGTGCAGAGACTATCCACTTAGGTTTTATCTGGTCAAAATCCGGTTCCCTTCAATAATTCCTTCATTATCAAAAACACCCAAATGGGGACCATCAGCCATGGGTCCAGTCCTTGCTTGGATGCTGCCTTAGATTTTTCTGGGACCATCTAGACCAGACCTGTGCTCTCTGTTTTAAAGGAACTCTGCTTGACCTACTGCAGCCTAAGATTCTCCTAAACTATCAGGGTTTGGGGTGGTTTTCCTTCCTTTCTGTTCTTTTTCTGGCTAGAACTTCTGGCCAGCTCTTCGGCGTCGGCTGCAGTTCCAGCCGGCTGCCAGACATCTGCAAATCCTGGGCAGATGGTGGATCCTCCTGGAGCCATCAGCACTGCCTGCGGGCTCAGACCACACCGGTGTCGCATCTCCTGCGAGTGCTGAGCACCACGAGCCTGAGATGCATCCGGAGGTGCTGCTCTCCTCCAGTAGCTCACAGGGTAAATCTGTGCCGCGTTCAGGCATGGAGAAGCAATTCCGTGCCCGAAAGCTTCCCTCCAGCCCTCTTCAGACAGGATCAGTCAGTAAATGGAGGAGCGTTTCTGCCCGGTGGAGATAGTCAGTCCAGAGCTGGGGTGAGTTTTGCACTCTGCCAATTAATTCCATTTCCTTCTGGCCTCAGAAAGGGAACTAACAATAGCCTGGGAGAGAGCTGGCTGTGATGGTGAGCCCTCGGGTTTAATTCCAGTATTCAGGGTTGGGTTTTGTTTGTAGTGTGGCTTTTGGTTCCAAAACCCAGCAGTTCTGGGGGTTTTTTTGCTTTGGAAAACCAAAATAAACCCTTCAGTCTGACCTGCTGCCTTCGTGTGGCCAGTGATTGCCATGAGACTGTGCTCACAAACGGGCTTTTGAGGGTCACGTCTCTGAGTGGGCAGCTCCTGGCAGAGGTGGTGCTGTGGGATCTGAGCAGGCAGCAGGGTGAGCTGTGTGCAGGAGGAGGTCTGGGCATGAAAAGCTGCACGTTTGGACCTAGTTGGGATTTCTTCTTTGTGTGTGTTTAACAGCAACTGCAAACTGAGTAACAGCAGCTTTTCGATGGCTTCTGTGGACATCTTGTACATCGACATCACGCGGAGGTGGAACAGCGTGGGAGTCGACCACAGAGAATCAGGTAACACTGCTGAGTGTTGGTTGTGGAGTCTCCTTCTCTGGACACGTTTCAAACCCTCCTGGACATGTTCCTGTGTGACTGGATCTAGGGGATCCTGCTGTGTTGGGGGGATGGGACTGGATGAGCTTTGGAGGTCCCTTCCCATCCCTAATGACTGGGTCTAGGGGAGCCTGCTGTGGCAGGGGGATGGGACTGGATGAGCTTTGGAGGTCCCTTCCAATCCCTAACGTGCTGTGATTCTCTGGGAACCTTGTTTTGAATGTTTGAAAGTGCTTGAGCAGTGTGTCTGAAGCTTACAGCAGCGTGAAGGAGATGAGCAGTGTGGTGTCTTGCTTGGACACAGGTGTCCTGTAGTATCCTGCGGAGTCCCTGTGTATCACAGGAGATAAGAGAAGATAAAAGGAGAGTAAGTAAAACAGACTGGAAATAAATAATCAGTAAAACAGACTGTTCCCATGGCTGATAGAATAAATCCAGACCTAAGGAAGAAAATGAAGGTGTAGAGGAGATCACAGAACCACAGAACCTTAGGGATTGGAAGGGACCTTAAAAGATCATCCAGTCCAATCCACCCCCCACAGCAGGATCCCCTAGATCAAGAGGAACTTAGGGGCAGACTCGTAGAGAAGGGTTGATGGTTGGACTTGATGACCCCAAGGATCTTTTCCAACTTGAATGATTCTACAGTTAAGTTGCACAAGAACGTGTCCAGGAGGGTTTTAAATGTCTCCAGAGAAGGAGACTCCACAACCCCCTGGGCAGCCTAGATGATCTTTCGAGGTCCCTTCCAATCCCAAATGATTCTCTGCCACCCTCACTGGGAAGAAGGTCCTTCTCGCATTGATGTGGAACCCCCTCTGTTCCAGCTCACACCTGCTGCCCCTTGTCCTGTCACTGGGTGCCCCTGAGCAGAGCCTGGCTCCATCCCCCTGACACCCACCATGTTGATCACCCCTCAGGCTCCTAACCCTTGTACCACCTCAGGTGGGCTGGAGTCACCGTCATGTCGCAGATCTGAGAGACCCGAGTCTCTGCTCAAGTCATTCATGCGGGGTAGCTGCTAGAACTTCTCCGGTGAAAGTCATCGAGATGCAAGTGAATCTGCAGCCTTGCAGAGGCGCCGAGATGCTCTGACACTCCCATTGAGCCAGATGTTTCCTTCGCGTTGGAACACGAGCGCCCGAGCGTTGCCGTCGGCGGTGCTGGCCTGCTCCCAGCTGCCACCCGCGCCCCGGCTGTTGTAAAACAGCAGCTTCCAACTTTTCTTTTCATTAAGCGCTTCACACGAGTGTCACTTGTGGGAGACAAAGGGTGGCTGTCACTGAAGGTGCCTTCGCTGCCTGCAGCTCACCGTGACTGATAAAACCATTTACTGAGCTGGCAGCTGCTGCTTCCCGATAAGTCACCGGCTCTCGCGCGAGCCGCTCGGCAGCCGGGCTCGTAAGCCACCCCAGCTGCAGCCCTCGTCGGGAGGAGTGGCACCTCACGATGTCACTGTGATCTTCTGAAAAGGTGTCTTTTCCTGCAGCAGGAGGTAAAACCCCCAAACCTTTCCAGTATCTCATCCTGGAACAACCTCCTGAAGTCTGTGTGCGCACTCAGCGCGGCGATGACTGCTCCTCGGTGCCGGCGCTCAGCAAACCCGCTGTGGGCTGGCTTGTTCGTTAAGAATCAAAGGAGGACTTGCTTCCAGGTTTTAAATACCATCACTGGTTTAAATGCAGCAACGAGGGTGAATGTGCAGCCCCCCTTTCCACTGGCTGTGGTTTGACGCGATCAAACCACACTTGAGCAGCCTGGGCTGCAGCCCCTGGCTTCTGCAGAGGGTTTGGAGAGAGCAGAGAACTTCTTCCATGAGGGACCACCTCCCCTTCTTAAAATAATCAAATCATCCAGGCTGGAAAAGACCTTTGAGATGATCCAGTCCAGCCCTGAACCCAGCTGTCCCAACCTGCCGCTAAACCCTATCTCTGAGCTTCAGGTCTCCCCGACTGGGAGACACGGCCAGGGGCGGCGATTCAGCCCCCTCCCTGGGCAGCCTCTGCCAAGGGCTGAAGACCCTTTCCAGGGAGAATTTTGTCCTAATGGCCATTCTGAACATCCCCTGGGGCAACTTGAAGCCAAGTCCTCTTGTCCTATTGCTTGTTACTAACCCCTTCTGCTGCATGTCCTCCTTTCAGGTAGCTGTGATAGCTGGAAGGTCCCTCACTGAGATGATGGAGAGAGGGGAGCATCTCCCTGAGGAGGAAGGGCTTGAGGGAGCTGGGTCTATTGAGCTTGGAAAAAGGGAGACTGAGAGGTGACCCCCATGGATGTTGATCAATGTGGGAAGGGTGGGTGTGAGGAGGATGGAGCCAGGCTCTGCTCAGGGGCACCCAGTGACAGGACAAGGGGCAGCGGGTGTGAGCTGGGGCAGAGGAGGTTCCACATCAGTGTGAGAAGGACCTTCTTCCCGGTGAGGATGACAGAGCCCTGGCAAGGGCTGTCCAGGGGGGTTGTGGAGTCTCCTTCTCTGGAGATGTTTCAAACCCACCTGGACATGTTCCTGTGTGACTGGGTCTAGGGGATCCTGCTGTGGCTGGGGGATTGGACTGGATGGTCTTTGAGGTCCTTCCCCATCCCTGAAGTTCTGTGACTCTCTTTCCTGGCAGGAATGTGCTTGCAGGCCTTCATCGAAGCCTTCTTCTGCCTGGCTCAGAAAAAATACAAGTCGCTGCCCCTCCACGAGCAGGTGACCTCACTGGTGGACTTCTGCGAGTGTCAGCTGGCTGCGCTGGACGAGAAGCGGACGGTCTGCGGCCGTGGCGCCGCCGAGCGCCGAAGCGCGGCGGCCGCTGCTCACACGGACGGGCTGCAGCTCACGCCGGCGGCACCCACCCCGCTGCCGCGTCGCACGGCTGCAGCTGCTAAACCGGCAGACGATGGAAGGCAGCGCTCGGAGCGGTGCTGACTCGCCGGGGCAGGAGTGAGCGTTAGTCCCCGGATGCGTCCGCGCACGGCAGGTGGCCACACGGGCGCGTGCGTTTCTGCAGCCGAGAGGCACAGCTAGCCATCCTGGCTTCCACCACTCGCTCCTGGCAGCCACTGCTTACCCTTTTGACTTGCCTCTCTGCTGGACCTTCAGGGACAGACCGTCCTGACAGGATGGGAAACCCACGTGTGAAGAGCAGGACCAAAGGACAGCGGGGTGGCGACCGGCAGTGGTTGTGCTGACGGGGAGTCAGAGGAGTTAGGTCCTTGTGTGGCTCCATCACGGAAAGCAAGACAGGAGCTGCAGGATCCAGCTCCAGCTGTGGACTTGGGGAGGTGAATCCTGGAGGAGTCTGTGATCAGACTTCAGGCTCCGACCCTCTTCTGTTCCTGGCTCGGACCGTACCTGTTGGAGCCGGTACAGGCTGGGCCGTGCCCCGTGCACTTAACTTTTTAAACTCAGTCTTAACACGCTGCCTCTCTTTTTGGCTTCCAGTCCTTTGTACGAGTCTCTGCCATGACAAGTACTGTTAATTTTTTACAGAAAACCCCAGAGGTGTCTATCCTGTTGCTTCCACAGAACCAGTGAGCTCACACTTCTTCACAGGAAACAAGAGGTCCTTCGTTGAGTCAGGTCAGCTGTGATCTCTGTCTTCAGGTTCCCAGCACTGCTGCTGCTTCAAGCTGAATGGCCTGAGAGGGACAGCAGCCCTCTCGCTGGCTCCGGGCTGCACCGAGTCTCTTGTAGCTTTGCCTGCTGTAGCTTTGCCTGCTCTCTGCAGGAGCACCTGGAGCAGATCCATTTGGTCTTTGCACATTCCCCCACCTTAAACTAGAGCCCTCGACGAGCGAGGCCTGTCGATGGAGCAGGATATCCTGTCCAGAGAGCTGGGCAGGAGCTGGGCCAAGTGGTTTTATTGTTCAAACCAGGACTTCTGTAATTGCACTTTCCTTGGGAGGGGTGAGGAGGATTTGGGGACTGGCTGAAGGAGCAGGACTAACCTAGAACTTCAGGGCTCTTCAGTCAAATCCTTTCTGGTCTCATTTCATTCCGATGATGCAAATCTGCAGCCGGGCTGGAGTCTCCTCCTTTGTTCCGCTCTTTCACGATGATGAGGCTGCTGATGGCTGCTGTTCTCCTCTCTGTCAGCTCTTCCCTCTGTCTTTTCCCTGACACCAGTCGGAGCAGCCGCCGCGCTCTGCCGTAGCTCGGTGAGCAGCCTCCCTGCCGCGTCGTGTGCTGGGCATCAGAGGACAGCCGCTGCCCTCAGCCTCGTTGGAGTTTCACAAAGATGATTGCAGCACCAGATGAAATGCCAGGCTCCCAGCTCTGGCATCTGTCAGAACAAATGAAGCTGAAAGGGTCAATTTTTTTATGGCTTCTCAGTTTTTCCCCCACGCTGTCCTTGGAAGAGAGTCCCGGGCTGAGAAATGGGCTCTTCTTGCGCGCTGACATCCGACGTTTGTCTCGCGACGGGCAGAGCGGTGCCAGCAAACAGCTCCCGGTGGCTCTCACCTCGTGATTGATGTCCTGTGAGGACAGAGGGGACAGGAGAGCGGGCTCTGCGATCCCACAGCCTCTCCTTGTGGCTTTTCATTGATGGCCTGAGCGAGGCAGGTTTGGCTATCGTGGGTTGATTAAATAAATTAGCTTGTATTTAACGAGCGCTGCCACGATCTTGCTCTGTGCTGGAGGCCTTTTCCTTTCTCTGGGTCTAATTCTCCTTTCTGTGGCCTGCTCACGTGTGGGCCGAGGTCCTGCTGAGCTCCTGCTTCACGGAGAGTCATTCAGGTTGGAACAGACCCTTGGAATGAAGTCCAACCATCAACCCTACTCGACAGTTCACCCCTAAACCAGAGCCCCCAACACCACATCTGAGTGGCTTTTGAACTCATCCAGGGATGGGGACTCAACCTCCACCTCAGGCAGTCCATTCGTGGAGTCACAGAATAATCAGGGATTGGAAGGGACCTCCACAGATCATCCAGTCGCAGAGGAGCACATCCAAGCAGGTTTGGAATGTCTCCAGAGGAGGAGACTCCACAACCCTCCCTGGGCAGCCTGTGTCCGTGGTGTGGAGCAGGGCAGCACCCACAGAAACACTGCGTCCCAGAAACTCCAGGGCTGGGATGAGGGGATGGGGTCCAGCTGGAAGAGGGGAGGCTGAGATGAGGTCTGAGGCAGAAGCCTCTCCCTGGGAGGGCGCTGAGGCCCTGGAACAGGCTGCCCAGGGAGGCTGCGGCTGCTCCATCCCAGGCAGTGTCCAAGGCCGGGCTGGACAGGGCTCTGGGCACCCTGCCCTGGTGCCCCCCATGGCAGGGGGTCGGCACTGGGGCAGCTTCAAGGTCCTGTCCAACCCAACCCAGTCTGCAGCTCTGTGACTGGTGGCTGCTGGTGTGGGCGAGGAGGAGGCTCAGGGACCACTGTGGACAAGATCTCACACCTCTTAGCAAATTAATATTAATTACTATTACCATTAATACATTAATACTAATAATATCCAAAAATTACTATTAATAATAGTGATTAATAGTATTACTATAAATAATTACTAAGTAGCTGTAATTTTTACTGTGTTGCTACATATTATTAATAATAAATAATTATACTATTATTGATAGCGACACTAATAGTAAAATTAATAATTATTACAATTAATGCTATTGAACTATTAGTAAAAGTATTAATATTTAATTATTATTCATATTATTAATGATTTTACTATTGATATATTAGATCAATATATTAATAGTAACTATTAATACACTAAAATATTAACATTAATTAATGGAGTAATTAGAGTATTAGATAATTAATTGGAGTAATATATTAATAGTAATTTATATTAAAATATTAATGTATTAATTACAATTAATATGTTAGTAGTGATATTAATTGTCTCAGTGCAAACGAAGCTGCTCTCTGCCCTCCGTTCCCAGGTACCCAAAGGGCCGGGGGCAGCACCTCAGGCAGCAGCAGCCCCAGCAGCAGCGAGCAGCCCCCCCAGCTCGGAAGGGCAGCCCCTGGCTGCTCCCCCCTTCTCGCTGCAGCTCCCACTCAGCGCTGGGCTGCCTCCTGCCTCAGCGGGGCTCGGGGCCAGAGCATCTCCCCACGCCCGCCCCATCATCCCGGCTGCGGGGGCAGGCGGCGGGCACCCACAGTCCGCAGCCGTGGAGCCGCAGCGGGAGCGGAACAGCGGCAGCGATAGCGGCTCCCAGCTAATGAGCTAATTAGCGCAAACAAGGTTCCGCTAATGACTCGCGTTCCTCCAGCCCCTTCCTCCCCGCTCCCTGTCGTTATCGCCCGCGCTCGGCGGGGAGCGGCGGGGGGCTCTGGGGCTGCTGCGGCGCTGTTTGCCCTGGAGCTGGGGGTGAGGACCCTGGCGTGGCCAGGGGCTTGGACTAATAGGACTCGATGGTCTTTCGAGGTCCTTTCCAATCCCTCATGTTCTGTGATCCTGTGATTCGACTGGACGGTCTTTCGCGGTCCCTTCCCATCCCTAACGCTCTGTGACAGAGGACAGTCAGCCTCCCAGTAGCTTACTGGAGGCCCTGGGGAAGAGGGGCTGCTGCTGTGTTCCCAGAGGGGAACGTTACGGTCCTGACGCTCCACCTGCACTGGGGGAACTGGGAGTGGGAGGAAGATGGAAGAAAGCGGCTGCGGTGGCAGTTGGATTTGCTGGGAGTGGAACCAGCACCTCAGCCCTGTCTGGGCAAAGGGTCTGCTGCTCGCTGGGCTGTGATGGTGCTGGGCTGCTGGTCCAGAGCCTCTCACCCCCCAAACTCCTCACAAACCCTGTCAGGGTGCAGTTCCTAGCCCATTAGTGCTGCTGCTGAGCCTTGGGCTAAACCCAGCCTCCGGACTGAAACAGCACCTCAGGCAAAGGCATCTGCACTCCCCACCCTCCCAGTCCCGTGTTCCCAGCGCTGCTCTGTCATTCCCAGTCCCAGCCTTGTCCCTCCACAGAGCAGAACCTCTGCTGGAACCAGCTGCCGCAGAACCGGCGCCGCAGGCTCTGGGCACAGAGCTGCTCTGGGTGTGTGGCGGTGAGGCGGCAGCTCTGCGCTGACGGAGCCCCAACAGCCCCTTGAAGAGGGTTTTTATTCACCTCAAGGTGGTTTTTGTCTTCAAATCAAGGTGGTCTTGACTCTCTCCTCACGGCAGCTCCCGGGCTGCCTCCCGGGCTGCTTCCTTCCCGTCTCTCAACCTTCAACAAGGTTAAACTTGAAGGCAGCAGGAGCTTCCCAGCCCACACTGACGCTGAGAGAGTCGGGGCTGTTCAGCCTGGAGAAGAGAAGGCTCCAGGGGGGACCTTCTTCTGACCTTCCAGCACCTGAGGTGGGGACCAACATGAAGGCAGGAGAAGGTCTTTCCAAGAGGGTTTGTATGGACAGGACGAGGAGCAGTGGGTTCAAGCTGGGAAAGGACAGGTTTAGGCTGGATGTTAGAACGAAGTTGTTCAGAGTGAGGCTGGTTGATGGCTGGAAGGGGCTGCCCGAGGAGGTGGTGGGGACCCCAACATCCCTGGAGTCACTGATGAGGCTCTGAGCAGCCTAACCCAGGTAGAGTTGTCCCTGCGTGGGGAGCTTGGACTGGGTGACTTCTAGAGCTCCCTCCCAGCCTGGCCCGTGCCCTGATAAAATCAAACCGAGCTCCCCCAGCCCCGAATGACTGAGCCAGAGGAGCCAGCAGCCTTCTGTAAAATATCTAAATAAATCTTTAATATTTCTAGTTGCAAATGTACATAAATTGCACGGCCACAGCATTGCTCTCGACACCGACGACGCTCTCTGTACATCAGGACACAGTCGAACAGGAGCTGAAGGACCTTCAGCAGACACTTCCACTTGGCTCTTGGGGCTTTTTCCCCTCGGTTTGTTTTTTAACATAAAAAAGAGATTTCTGTTTATTTTTCCTTGTTTCTTTTCTTTAGAAGAAGGGCTACAAAACATAGCGACTGCTTCTCGGGGACGAGGATCAGCCTAAGCAGACACACAGAGAGAGAGAGGTATCTCGCCAGACACAGCGGTGGGTGATGGAGGAACACGGGGGGAGCTGAGGGGGGGCCTCATGGCATTTACAGCGATGGGGCTGGGGTTGGGGGGCCTGTGAAAGCCACCTGCAGGGTGGTGGCTGCAGGGTGTGCACTGCCCTCCACGTTGGGGTCGGGCTGCGGAGCCCATCGGCTGCCCCTTGGGCTCCCTCCCTGCCCTCAGTGAAAAGGGAACTGGAGGGGCTGGCAGTGGGGCAGGGGGCTGCACGTCCATGCCTGGGGCTCAGCTCTCCTCTGGAAGCCTCCTGGAGTGAGAGCCCTACGTGGCAGCGGGCAGGGTGGCCACTTCAGGGATGTCCTTGTGGTCCCATCCCGGGGTGGCCAGGCTGGGCTGCTCTGCCTGCAAAGCTCTAGGGAGGAGGTGGACACCCTCCCCATCCTCCCAGTCACGGTTGGTGGGGAGGACAGGGAGATGCAAGGGGACCCACCAAGTTGTCCCCGTTGGGCTCCCTGCTCCCCAGGCAGAGCTGTGAGTTGGGAGCAGGGCAGTGGGTCACCACTGGCACAGCAGCATCGCTGCTGGCCCTGCCCTGGGGTCCCTGGGGGTGGGAGATGAGCCCCTTGCAGAGCAGATCTCTGAGCCCCAGCCCGCGGCTGCCCTGCCTGGACATCTCAGTGGGCGCCCATCACCCTCTCCTTGCTCAGGACAAGCCCTCGACAGGGTTTCTGTCTCATCGGGGTGTGGGGGCTACCGACAGGGACCAGCCTGGGGGTGCTCTGAGCAGGTGAGACGCTCCATCTCTGCTTCCCTACGAGAGCCTGCGCAGCCCCCACACTCGGGCCCACCAAGTCCCTTCTCCCTGGAGAAACATCTGTAGGTAGCATCAGAACCCATGTCCTGCACCTTGCAGCACCCTGCAGCACCCTGCAGCACCCTGCAGCACCCTGCGGGGCTGCCTGCCCGGCCCGAGGACTCTCAGGGAGTCCTCTCAGTGCAGTCTAGAGCTGCTGACACAGCAAAACCCAGCTGGACTCGAGCGATGATGTGGGGGGGGACGACAAAGGAGTCTTTGGATGGCAGCAGGATCGGCCCGGACTGGTGCAAGAGGGGCTGGCGATGACACCGTAGTGTTGGCTGGCAGGGGGAAGGACTTGGTGGGGGAGGACCCTGTAGTGTTGGCTGGCATGGGAGAAGGACTGAGGGGGGAAGGACTCAGGTCCCCCCCAGTGTTTTGGCACTGGAGCCAGAATCCCTGTCCAAGAGGATGACACCGCGAGGCCCTGAGTCCACCATCACCCCACTTCACAGGGCTCCACTGCTGGTTAACAACCCTCGAGGAGGACCCAAGTCTGGATCCCTGGCTCCTCTGATGCCCTAAAGGGAGGAGGCTGCACCGAGGGGTCCCCACGGAGGGGGTCTGGGTCCAGATCTGCCCGCAGGGGTCCACCTCGGCGAGAGGCAGCAGGGAGCCAGAGCCCAGTCCCGCCCGGCCGAGCAGCACGGGGAGCAGGTTCCTATGCACAACCGTCAGCCCGACGGAGGGGACACAGCGAACACGGAGGACACTCACGCAGAAGAGGGGACCTGCAGCCGGGCGCAAACCGGGCGCAAACCGGGCTGTGGGCTTCGCGTCGCTCACACCGGGGCAGCCTCTCGCCGCAGCGGGCACAGGGACGGGAAGAAAAGACAAACGAACCGGAGCCGCTGGCAAAGAACCATCACGGACGGGCTGGGACCGGGGGAGGGTCACCCCCCGACACCCCAGCAGTTGCCTCTGGTGTTGCTGCGGCAGGGAGCGGGGCCGGCTCCCTTGCTCACACACACACGGAGCTCGGAGGGAGCTGAGACACGGCGGGGAGACGGGACGGAGCTGAGCCTGCACCCTACGACCTGCCCCGACGGGTTGCAAGAAGGAAGGAGATGGGGAAGGAGCAGGGAGCGGGGAGCGGGGAGGGGAGGGTCTCTCCTGCAGCCAGACTTGGTCCTGATTCCACTTCTCTTCAAGCTGAGCGACAGCTCCCGCAGGGGTCGGCATGGGAGCCTGAGGCGGTTCTGGACTGACCGGCAGCGGGAGGGTTCCCGGGGTCGGTCGTTTGTGCCTCTGAGGATAACCAGGAGGTTTTGACAGATGGGGGGGTGCGAGTTGGGGGGCGGGGGGGTCAGTGCCGTGGCTGGAGGCTGAGGAGAAGTTCAGCTGGACTGCACCGAGCTCCAGTGCTAAAACCAACTGCTGTTGGGGGATTCCTCTGGCGCAGCCCTCGGGGAGAGCCCAGCCCGCATCCCAAACCTTCGGGAGAGCCCAGCCCGCATCCCAAGCCGCCTTTGGGGGCGCAGGGACGGGGACGCGCTGCTGCGCCCGGCTCCCACTCCTTGACAGTCCGGGGCTCCTCCAAACCCTTCCGTCCAGGATCGCTCGGAACCCAAAACCCCCCAGCAGCTCCGCAGACACCTCCTGGCAGCAGCGGTTCGACAGTCTCTCGGGGTCTTTCCACAGGGTTTTAGGGGTCTCTGTGGCTCTGGGCCAGCGGCACGGAGGGGTCCCTGTGTGCTCCTGCCCTGGTCGCATCTTCCTCCGCTTGTGAGGCTCTTCCGAGCCACCAGGGCCAGTCTCTGCGACCCCAGAGGCGACTGTCCGTGCCGCAGTCAGTCCCTCGAGCGATCTCTCTGCCGTGAGAAGCTCCAGGCTGTGCAGAACCTCGGCGCTCGGAGCCGGCTGCCCCGCGGGGCTCAGCCCAGGGCTTCCAGGGAACACAGAACCGTTTGGGATTTTAAAGAGAAGGGAAGAAAGAAGCATCTTTAGTTGTCAGAACAAACTGTGCGAGCGGGAGGCTGCTGCCGGCGAGCCTGAGGGCTCCGGGGCAGTGCGGAGCAGCACCTTGCTCGGTGCTGCCTGAGGCTGGAGATGGACCCTATGAGCTGTGTGGAGCACCCCGGCCCCTGCCCTGATGGCAGCAGGAGCTAGGGCCGGCGCTGAGCAGTTTAGTGGGAGGAGTAGAGGTCCCTTGCGCACCGCTCCATCCGTATCTCAGCGGGCTCTCTCTCTGTGGCTCTCGGGTAACAAGGGAACCTGCTCTGAGAAGTGGCAGCTCTAAGCAGTGGGAGCTCTGAGTAGGGGGAGCTCTCAGTAGCGGGAGCTCTGAGCAGTGGGAGCTCTCAGTAGCGGCAGCGCTGAGTAGTAGGAGCACTGAGAAGTGGAAGCTCAGAGAAGCTGGAGCTCTGAGTAGTGGGAGCTCTGAGTAGTGGGAGCGCTGAGTAGTGGGAGCGCTGAGCAGTGGGAGCGCTGAGCAGTGGGAGCTCTTAGTTGGAGCGCTGAGTAGTGGGAGCTCTTAGTAGTAGGAGCTCTGAGCAGTGGGAGCTCTTAGTTGGAGTGCTGAGTAGTAGGAGCTCTGAGCAGTGGGAGCACTGAGCAGTGGGACTCGTGAAGGCCTTTTTACCTGGACCCCGCACCACAAGAAAGGACCAAGCGGCACAAACCCCAACGCCCCAGGCCCGCGAAGCCGACAGACAACGCGTCACCGCGGCGGCGGAGCAGCGGCACCAGCCCCCGTTAAGGAGGCCACCCCCCGCCTCTGCCGAGCACCGGGTGTCCCCGCGGGCCGGAACCTCGGCAGCTTTTAGGAAAAAGTCTACTCCTGGCTCAAGGCTCCCGACACCCCCGGGGGCTTTCGCTGGTGGCTGCTGTCTCGTGGTGGTTACTCTCCCTGAGGAGCCTGTCTCACATCCTCGCGGCGGTTAATTTCCAAGCAGTGCTCACTCCAAAGCGAGTGAGGACAGGACTCCAGAAAATGGGGTCTTTTTTTTCCTAACGCATACTGTGAAAGAAAAGAGACACGATTACGGGTCTGCAGGCGGCTGCCGCGGGGCTTTTCTCTTCTTGCTTTGCTCTGGGGGGGGGTTGTTCCTTCCTTTCTCTTTCCCCAGAAACAGGAAAAAAATATTAAATAAATAGGAAAAAAACCAACCAACCAACAGAGCAACCTCCGGGCACTGAGGACTCCATCCATCCATCCCCACAAGGAACCCCTGGGCTAGCTGGCCACTGTCCACGTTGCCCCTCGCTAGCCCCGTCCCTCATTCACAGCGCAGGGAACTGAGCTCAGGCAACACGGACTTTATTCTGTGGCTTTAGAGAGGGGTCGGGGGCTGGAGTAGCCCTGGGGCTACTGCTCGAAGGGACTTGTCTCCGTGGCTCGGGAGGGAGCAGGAGCTGCAGAGAGGAATCGAGTCGCCGTCAGCCAGGTGCCAGCTCCTCCCTGCACCCGAGCCTTGGGCTCGCTCTGCTCCCCCCGGGGGAGCCCTTCGCTAGCGCCTCTCCTCCCGCAGCAGCCTCTGGCTACCTCGCGCCACCGGGTCCGCGCTCCCTTCGCAGGGAGGGAGCCCGTCGAACCCTCCCGGTGCCGCTGCCGGGGGGAGGCCGGGCCGGGCTGGGGGCTGCGCTCCAGGGGAGGAGCGGGACGAGCTCCGCTGCCACCCCCTGCTGCAGCTACAACTGCACTTACGGGGCTGCCGCCTGCTGCAGGCTCTGCCCAGCTCCCTGCTCCGTGCTGGCAGGGGTGAGGCAGATCCTCTGGGCAGCTGGGAAGGACAAAGGTGGGAGCTTTTGGGGTGCACATTGAAAACACTGATTTGCATCCGGCAGTGACAGCGATCGCTCGGGGGACGGGGCATCTCCTTCTGCCACTCATCTCACTCGCCATCGTCCCGGCCCCTCATCGTGCCGGGCACCAGCCTCTGCCGCCGGGGCTCCGTCCGGCGCCGTCCGCAGGAAGGAGCTGGGTGCGCTGGGGGGGCAGAGCAGCCGATCGCTGAAGCCGCGGCGCTCACCCCTGCTGCTGCTGCAACGGTCTCCTCCGGGGCTGCGGCAGCGCCCTCCTCGCGTTAACAATTACTGCTGTTTCTGAATTCTCCATTCTCTGTAATCTGCAACTTAGTTGGGTTTGTGGGGGAGATCCCATTACGTGTCTGCATGCTGTACCTCTCTTTGAGCTGAGTGAGGGCACTCATTAGCCGCGCGTTGGCCGCGTCCAGGGAGGCGATGCGCTTCTCCTGCAAGCAACGGGCAACGGTCAGCACGAGCACGGCCACGGCCACCCCTCTGCCCCAGGCTGAGGCAGTCACTAGGGACTGGAGGGGACCTCGAGAGATCACCCAGTCCAGTCCCCCTGCCACAGAAGGACCCCTAGAGCCAGTCATTAGGGACTGGAGGGGACCTGGAAAGATCATCCAGTCCAACCCCCCTGCCAGAGCAGGATCCCTCAGACCAAGGGGAACTTAGGAGTGAACTTGCAGAGTAGGGTTGATGGTCGGACTTGATGACCCCAAGAACCTTTTCCAACCAGAATGATTCTATAATTAAGTCACACAAGGACACATCCAGGTGGGTTAGAAACGTCTCCAGAGAAGGAGACTCCACAAGGCCCCTGGGCAGCCCCTTCCAGGGCTCTGGCACCTTCACTGGGAAGAGGGTCCTTCTCACACTGATGTGGAACCTCTTCTGTTCCAGTTCACACTCACTGCCCCTTGTCCCATCACTGGGTGCCCCTGAGCAGAGCCTGGCTCCATCCTCCTGACACCCAACTCTTTCCAACATCCATGGGGTCACCCCTCAGGCTCCTTTTTCCCAGCTCCAGAGCCCCAGCTCCCTCAGCCTTTCCCCAGCAGGGAGATGCTCCCCTCCCTTCATCATCGCTGGGCTCTCTCCAGCGGCTCCTTCTGGAGCTGGGGGGCCCACAGCTGGACACAAGATTCCAGCTGTGGTCTCCCCAGGGCAGAGCAGAGTGGGAAGAAACCTCTCTCCATCTACTAGCCACCATCCTTCTGATCCACCCCAGGATGCTGCTGGCCTTCTTGGCCACAAAGGCCCATTGCTGGCTCCTGGCCATCCTGCTGGCCACCAGGACCCCCAGGTCCCTTTCTCTCCGCTGCTCCCCAACAGCCAGTCATCAATGACTAGATTGAACAGCAGTGGTCAAGGGGGACTGCACTAGATCCAGGTCTGCACCTCTGCCCCACTGACCACTACTCTGGCCTCTGTCCTGCAGCCCCAGAGATTGCCCAGGTCCACTTGCTTCTGCAGGTGCCCCACAGATCAACGTGCAGCGCCCAGCGGGGCCACCGACGGCCCAGAGCTGAATCCATTTGAAACTCCCGAAGAGAAGGGCGATAGAACAGCTTCACTCTGCTGCTCCCCAGGACTGCGACGGACGGGCTGCTCCACCAGCAGCTGCTCCTTCAGCAGATGCTCGGGTTCCTCTTCCAAAACCTTGTGCTCTCCCACGGCAGCTTTTCCTGTCGGTGTTTACTCGATTTTGCCAGGGTAAATGAATAGCTCAAGTGACTTGTGGCCTCCCAGGACGGCTCTGATGGCAGCTCCCACCGATGAGAGCGCTGCAAGGGCTCCCCTGCTGCAGCCTGCTCCTGCAGAAGTCACCATCCTCCTCTGGCTGGTGGGATAACTCAAGTGTGCAGGTCCTCGTGTGAGCAGCTCCAACCCTCCTGCCCAGCCAGGGACGACCAGAGCAGTGGTAGGAGCCTCTCAGGGTGGCCAGAGCAGCGGTAGGAGCCCCTCAGGGTGGCCAGAGGCCGGGCAGGACAGCCCAGGCAGGGCTTCGGCACCGCTGTCCCCGCTTGGCTCTGCCTGCGCACGCAGGGCAACGCGGCGCTTTACAGGCTCTGAACAAATGACTCTCCAGAACAGCAGCAGTTCTTCTCACGAAGTCACCACCGTCTCATGTTCTGTTTTAATTAGCCCTCCAGCAAACGAGCCAGGCGTGCTGCCTCGTGGGGGATTAGCCGCCTCGTCAAGAGAGAGCCGAGGAGACACCGTCCCCAGGGCTGGCTGCCGGGGAGGTGCTGGGCTCTGCCCAGACACATTAAATCCCTGGAGGTGCTTAAAGGTGGTTTGGATGTGGGGCTGAGAGATCTGGGCTAGTGCTGACCCTGGCAGAGGAGGGTTAGTGGTTGGGACTGATGACCTCAAGGGTCTTTCCCAAGGTTCTACAGTTTCCAGGTCCTCCCAAGCAGGTGCTCTGCACCCACCACCTGATGCTGCTGCCCCGCTGCGCTCTGCACCCACCACTGACCGTCCCAGTCCGGCCAGTCACCCCAGCTCGTTGGCTCTGCTGCGGCCGGGCTGTGAGCTCCTGCTGCCCGGCTCCCACAGCTACTACCGGACCACGAAGCACCAGGCCAAGCTCTGGTGACCTAAGGCTGAGCCCCTGAGGACGTGACCCTGCCACCCCCACGGCCGCTGTGCCGCCTGCCAAGCTCCAAGGGTGGAGAGCAAATGCTGAGCCAGCACATCCCACCCTGCCCAGATCCAAGCAGCCCTGTCACCATCTACCTTGCGCCGGCACCGCTGCGGGAGGCTGCTGCTGCTGGCAGCCTGTCCCCACAAAGCTCTGCAGCCCTGGGGCTGGGGTCTCACCTGAGCATCGATAATCTTCTGCTTGGAATCCACAGCAGCCTGCATTTCTGCATGGTCCTTCTTTAGCTCCTCCTCAACGGACATCAGCCTGGGGCAGCCCAAGAGACGAGAGACACGTCACCAGGGGCTGGGCTCTGCTACAGGTCGGGGTTAGTCTCCTGGAGCTCGGGTGCCACTTGAATCGAGCAGCACAGGTCATGCCCTCATCCAGCCCTTGACCCTGCAGCAGCGAGGGGGGTGATGCCCATCTCTGAGGACGAGCAGGGCACCTGCCCCACACCGAGGAAGGGCCGTTTGGGCCCCTCCATCTACTGCTGGCACCAACAGAGGCACAAGCCTGCCAGATCCTCCTCCAAGAACCAGGCTGGGCTGCCAGCTCTCCCCTCCCCTTCTGCCTTTGCGAAGGAGGAAAACGTTGGGGTTGTCCTCAGTGATGGTGGGGGGACCCCAAGGAGTTGGGCTTGAAGAACCAACCTCCACCAGGGGATGGAACCCAGAACCAGACCAACCCGCCTGCGCCCACAAAGAAACCCCGTTCTCCTGAGCAGGCCAGCAGCCTGCCCGTCACCTCCAGCTCTCCCACGTCCCCTCTACCTGCTGATGATGCCCTTCATCTGGATCTCCTTGTCCTCCTGCTGCCTGCGGAGCCGCTCCTCGCTCTCCTCCAGCCTGGCCTGGTACTCCAGCACCAGCTTCTGCGTCGTCTCCTCCTGGCACTTGAAGCGAGTCTCGTACTCCTCCAGCTTCTTGTTGGAGATGCGGAGCTTGTCCTGCAGCACCACCAGGTCCTGCTGGTACTGCGGCAGGCGGGGGCACACATGGGAGGAGAAAACACAGCGGGGATGTCAGCCAGCAGGGCTGTGCCCTCCCCGGCACCCGATGCCGGCCCCTCTCCTTGCACCAGCCCAGCTGCTGGCACCTGCTCCTCGGTCGCCTCGGCACCGCTGCGTCCCTGGGGTGGGCAGGGCGCTGGCAGGTTCAGAGGAGGGGGCTGTCAGCAGAGAGTCTGGGGGGCAGCGGGGCCAGAGGGGGCGGCCGGCGTCGGCCGGGGCTGGGCGCAGGCAGGGGAGGCTGCACCGCTGGGGGCTGCCGGCACCGCTGCCTCCTGCCAGGCAGCAGGTTCCGCTGCCGCCGCCCCGGCACAGCCTCTGCCGCAGGAAGAGCAGCGGCGTTTAACCGGGTGGCACCCGGGGCTCCAGCTGAGCAGAGCTGCTGCGCGAAGCCGGGACCCCGCAGCGGTGCCGAAGCTCAGACCCGTGGCGGGGGACCACAGGAAGCAGCAAAGCGCAAGCAGCCACCGGGCAGAGCAGGGCCGGCTCCGGCAGCAGCCGGGCACCGGGCACAGGCTGCTTTGCTAAAGGCAAACGAGGAGCCCTGCTGTCATCGGTGAGACTCAGAGCTGCCGAGGTGCTGGGCTGGAGACGTGAGGATCTGCACCAGGGGAGATGCACTGAGTGTTCCAGCCAGGGCCACCGAGTCAGCAGCCCTGGCGAGTGGAGCGGCCACTGCCCCCGGGGATGGAGCTGGCTGTGTCCCAGTAGTGAGAGTCACAGAACACCAGGGACTGGAAGGGGCCTCCCTCAGCCCCAGCAGGGTCACCCAGACCCCGCTCAGCCCACAGACACCCAGGTGGCAATGTTCCACCGCCGGCGGCAGAGGGGACTGGACTGCCCAGGATGGAGACGCGACGATGCCCACGGCCTCCGCTGGAGTCGGGCAGCTCCCCAGGCTCTGGGCAGGGCCGGGCACAGCAGATGGCTCTGTTTTCCCTTTAGCAAAGCTCTGCCTGCGGCAAGGGGACGGGCAGGGGTCTGCAGACGGGGACCTGGAGCGAGGAGGGGGATGCGGCCGCCCGCAGCGGTGCCCTCGGACGGGAAGGACTCGGTACCCACCCTGAGCCTCACAGCAGCAGCAGCCAGAGCGAGCTCAGAGCGAGGCCGCGGGGACCGCAGGAGCCGCTCCCCCCTACACCACCCGTCTCATCCTCCGTGACCGCTCGCGTGGCGCAGGAATGGGGAGAGGGGGTGTGCTAATGGTGCTCTGGGATGCCAGTGACTGATGGGACAGCGCGGTGACAGAGGATGCTGCATGGCAATGACACTGGGCTGCCCGGCTCCCTGCCAGCGGGGCTGGCAGCCGGTCATGGAGGGGTCCCTGCGAGCGCCCGCCAGGCCACAGCGGAGCCCGTGTCGGGGGGAAGGGAGTCGGTGCCAATGCCTGGCACGTGCGGTGGCCGTGCTGAAGGACCATCTGCCTGCCTGCAGGAGCTGGAGGAGGCCAGCACACGTGGCATCGTGTGTGGTCCTCGGGCATCTCACCCGGCTCCCGTGCCGCTGCCAAGGGCAAAGGCGGCCCTGACTGACGGCAGCGCTGCCCAGGGCCGCCCGGACTCCTCTGTGGTCTCTGCCCGCTGGTGCTGCTGCTCAGGGGCTCTGCACCTCTGCCAATGCTCTGCAGAGCAGGAGCACCTCTTGGTGCCAGCTGCTGTCAGCCCAGCCCAGCTCCCTGCACCTCCAGGGATCCCCAGGGAGCAGGAAGAGATGAGGGCAACTCTCCCAGGACCATGGCACCCTCCCTGGGGCAGCTGGGAGCTGCCACCTCGCACCTCCCCGTCCCTACAGTCCCTGCCTTTGGCATCTGCCCTGCACTGAGGGGGTCCTGCAGAGCGGCAGCCAACCAAGACGGGATGTTCCCAGCTCCTGCCCGCTGCATCCCCACTTCTAACCCTCCTTTGCCACCCCTGGCCTGATCCGCTCTGCCTCTCCCCTGCTTCTCCGGCTGCAAACTCGGGGCAGAGCCACGGCGACAGCCCCTGGCCCTGCCGCTGCCTCTGAGACCTGAACTTGGGCTGAAAGCCCTGCAGCCTCCTGACACAGAAGCTGCTTCTGGCTCCTCATCCCTGCTGTGGGGGCACAAGGTAGCCTGCACCTCGCTCTCCCCTCTTCCACACTGGGGAGCAGGAATGGGGCAAGCGCCAGGCGCTGGCTGGTGCAGAGCAGCTCCAGCGCTCGATTCCTGCCTCCTGCTGCCATCAGAGGGTAAGTCCAGCCCTGAGCACGTGAAAACCTCCCCGGCTTCCCCAGCGGCGCCCTGCGAGGCAGCGCAGCGGGGCCGAGTGCAGCCCCGTCCGCCCTGGACAGCCCCCACCCCGCCACCTCGTCCCCGGGGGCTCAGATGAACCACAGTCAAGGGAACCCTCTCTCTGTTTCGAAACTCGTTGCGGTCCCACCAGGCTTTACCTTTTCTGCTTGGCTGAGCTCGTCCTTATTCCTGAGCTTATCCCTGTGCTTGGAATCTGGGTCAATGCTCTCATCTTCTAACAACTGCATGTTCATATTCAACAGCCAAGCGGCCGTGCGGTCCAGGGCATTGGGGTTCACAGGAGAAGGGGCCTACAATGAAACACACAACCGTGACAACAGCAGAACCCCCAACACGGACGGCGTGAGGCTGCACGGGGACAGAACTGCCTTCCAAGCCAGCCCTCGGCTCAGCCGGCAGCACACGAGGGCTTGGAGGGGTAGGGACGGCGCCTGGGCTGTGTGTGATGAGGGCAAGGAGCCCACGGCTGGTCCTGGAGCCACCCCAAGGTGCTGCACCGGGGTCCTGCTGCAGGCATTGAGCTCAGGGACAGGGGCAGGTCCTGCTGCAGGCATTGAGCTCAGGGTCAGGGGCAGGTCCTGCTGCCTCTGGAGGACTCGAGCTGAGAGGGCGCTGAGCCCAGGTGAGGGGTGGCTGGACGTGGGCTGTTCACTCTGCAAAGCTCTTCCACTCAGATCTTCAGCCCCTTGGACCTCGCAGTGTGGTGGGAGTCTGAGTGCGTGGGACTCACCACTCAGCACTAACAGCACCCAGGACCACAGAAACTGGATGGAGCAGACTGGAATCCACTGGTAAGAGCTCTACAGCCTTGCAGAGACCATCCAGACTGGGATCTCACACAGCCAGCTCTGCAAACCCAACTGCTCCTCTTGGCCATGCAGGTGCCTTCTCAGGGAAACACAAGTTCCCTTTTGGCTGAGACCACGGGATGCTGGATAGGTCCGAACACTGCACAGGGCAGCAGTTCATCTCCAGGAGCTCGGGGGCAGCGATGCTCTGGGGTCAGCAGGCTGCATCCAGCCCCTGCTGGAGGCTGAGGAAGGGCAGCTCCAGCTACTTCCCCTCCATCCCAGCTCCTCACAGACTGCAGGGACCAGCCTCTGGGACGAACTCAAGGGATCGGGACGACTCGGCCGGGGGAGTTCAAGTGGAGCCAGAAACGCTGGGGTTTTACTCCTCCACTTGAACCTCTGGACGGTGGAGAAATCCAGTCCCTGGCAGATGGGCTTCGAGAGGCAGAGCAGTGCTTCTGGCTGCTGGGAATGAGCTCGGACGTCGACTGCAGTGGCCACCCCCCAGGAGCACCGAACAGCAGCTTCTCTGGGGTTGAGGGGTGCTGCTTAGATCAGGGGCAGGAGATGCAGCCTGAGGACTTCAGGCTTGGAGAGGACAGGTGAAGGGACCTTCTGCTGACACAGCTGGGCTCTGCCGGGGTCACCAGCAAGAAACCCTGCTGCCAAAGGGGCTGCTGTGCCCCGTCTCCCTAACGAGCATCGACCCCCGCGACAGCGGCGCTGCTGCCCAGCGTGTCTGCTGCTGCCGGCGCTGGCTGATCGATACCCCGCGGGGCTGAGGGCGCAGCCCTGGGCTGCCCTCACAGTGCCCCGGCGCTGACACCGCCCCAGCACCCAGCAAGGGGCCGGCACGCCGAGGCTCAGCGAGCTCTGGCCGGCCGCTCGGCCCGGCTTCACGTCCAAACCTCCCCCTCGGGGCCCCGCTGCGTTAACTGTGCATGGGGCTGCCCCTGTGGCGCAGAGCGAGGGGATGAGTGCTCGGGGCACCCTTCGTTCCCCGGGCCAAGGGGACCCAGGGGGCTCCGGGGTCTGACACCAGCTGCTTTGGCCTCTGGCGCCGCAGAGAAGGGGGATTCCTTCGGCGCAGAGCAGCCAGAGGTCGGGGCGCAGCAGGGCTCCCCTCCCAGAGCAAAGGAGGGGGGCTCCCAGGCACCCCAGAGGACGAGGCGCGGGGCTGGCGATGGCATGGGATGAGAGCCTGGGCATGGAGGGGCGAAGCGGTGACGAGATGCGTGTGCCCTGGTGCCGGGGGGCAGAGCCCGGGTTCCTCCCTCCCCGCCCCCGGCCCCGCGCAGCCACCGCGGCCCCGACTCACCTGCTTGTGCATCGTGCGCTGCTTCATCTCCGGGCTGTCCCCCTTGGACGAGGATGACTGCTGCCGCAGCCGGGCGCCGCTGCCCGGCCAGTCGGGCGAGGAGGCCACGGCGGCGCCGCCGGCGGGCCGCGGGTACGGGGCAGTGCCCAGCAGCGAGGGCGNCGGCTGAGTCCGCGCGGCCCAGACGCCCTGCAGCTGCCCCAGGGGCGACTGGCCGTTGGCGAGCGGGTCGGCCGTGCCGGCCCCGCCGTCCAGCAGCCGATTGTCCTGCAAGTCCACCATGGACAGGCTCTTGCTGCCGTTAGCCATCTGCACGTCGGGCTCGTTGGCCTCGGAGTAGCTGGAGCTCCGGGCGGGCGAGGGCTGGGCCCCGGCGGACCTTGTGACAAAAAACAAGTCCTTGTTTTCGGGGGTTGGAGACGGCAACCGGGTGAAATCTATCAGCCTGTGGGGCAGGCCCGGCCGGGGAGGAGGACAGCAGGGAGACAAAACAGAAGAAGAAGAGGTGTGAGTGCGGCAGCCCAGCGGAGAAACCCAATCGCTCTGCAGAGGGGACGGCCAGGGGAGGGCTCGGGGGGAGCCCGTGGCCAGCCCGCGGGGCAGACAGACCAGCTGGGGCGGGTGGGAGCACAGGAGGCATCGCCGACCCGCCGCCTCGGGTTCTGTCTCCCTGCACAGGCGGTGCTGGGTTGGAGAGGACCTCCAAAGGGCAGCCAGTCCTACCCCCCTGCACCAAGCAGGGCCAGCACTCCCCAGACCAGGTTGCCCAGAGCCCCAGCCAGCCTGAGCTTGAACGCTCCAGGGATGGGGCCTCCACCCCTCTCTGGGCAGCCTGTTCCAGGGATCCCCCACCCTCAGACTCAATAACTTTCCCTCCTGTCCAGCCTCACACTGCCCTTTTCCAGCTCCAAGCCAGGACCCCTCGGCCCGTTCTGCTCCCCGCTGGCCGTGCCTGCAGCCCTGTGCCCCCTGCACGCGGGCAGCGAGCTCGCGAGGGCACCCTGGAGCAGCCTGGGGTCTGATCCCCGCCAGAGCAGCAGGACAGGTGAGGGACGGAGGGCTGGCCACCCGTGACACCGACACCAAATGGATTTCTCAGCAGAGGGAGCTTTGTGCAGCCCAAGCGAAGCCAGCGCCGAGCAGAGACGGTGCCTCGCAAGCAGGAGTCTGGGTGGAATCACACGAGAGACCCCCCCCAGCACCTGATCCCAGTGATTGTGCTTCACGCCGGGAAGCATCGGAGGTGAAAGGCCGGAGCAGAGCCCCCCAGGCGCCACCGCTGCCTCTGGCTGCTGACTGAACGGTTAAAGATGACGCAGCTCCCCCTCACATGCTGCTCGACCAGCCCAGGGATTTTCCATCCGTGTGGGATCCACAAACACAAACCCCGCAGCTCTGCCCCGGCGCCGGCACCCTCCCCCTGAAGGAAGCTCCCCACATGAAACACGCGAGCGCCTGCGAATCACCGCCCGGTGCTGACGGCACCCAGCGCCCCAGAAACGGGATGGAGCAGGCTGGGCTCCACACAGAGCCTTGGGGGGGACCATCCAGACTGGGATCTCCGCACATCCCACAGAGGGCTAAGGCTGGTCCGTTAAACCCTGCGCACGCAGAGACCTGAGGAACCCAACGGTGAGACCCAGAGCTGCCGAGTGCTGGGTCTTCCCCCACTGCATCCCCAGGGGGACAGGACACAGCCACAGAATCCCAGGACATCACAGATTGGAAGGGACCTCAAAGACCATCCAGCCCAACCCCACCACCACAGCAGGATCCCCTAGATCCAGTCACATAGGAACATGCCCAGGTGGGTTTGAAATGTCTCCAGAGGAGACCACACAACCTCCTGGGCAGCCCCTGCCAGGGCTCTGTCACCCTCTAAGAAGGTCCTTCTCAGACTGATGTGGAACCTCCTCTGCTCCAGCTCACACCCACTGCCCCTTGTCCTGTCACTGGGTGCCCCTGAGCAGAGCCTGGCTCCATCCTCCTGACACCCACCCTTCCCATATTGATCAACATCCATGGGGTCACCCCTCAGGCTCCTTTTTTCCCAGCTCCCTCAGCAGGGAGATGCTCCCCTCCCTCCATCATCTCTGTGGCTCTGCACTGGGCTCTCTCCAGCAGCTCTGTGTCCTTCTGGAGCTGAGGGGCCTGCCCAGATGCCAGACTCCACCCTGCCCTGGTTCTAGCTGGTTCAGCCTCTCCCTGCCCAGCTCTCCACCACCCGCTGCCTCGCCCGGACGCGGGGCTGGCCCCGCTGTGCCCCTACCCGGACAGGTCGTTCTCGATCACCATCTTCTGCAGCCCCGCGGAGATGCTGTTGCCAGCGCTGGGGGTGGAAGCGGCGTGATCGGCCGTGACCGAGACCTGCACGCAGGACGGGTTACTGAGCGCCGCGTTGACGTCCCTCAGGATCCGGGGCAGAGGCCCGAGCTTCGTTGCTGTGCCCTGGGCGACAAAGAGAGCGGCTTTCACCACTAGCACCCCGTGTTTGCACTAGAGAAGGCTCTGCCTCTGCACTGAATCACACCAGCAGCACCCCTGGCTCCTTCACTTCCCCCACTGCTGGGGCCACGGGACACCCGGAACGTGCGGCTTTAGGAACCATCTGCTGCTGCGGGGCAGAGGAAGCTCAGCCCAGCTCAGCTCCAGGAGGCAGCAGCTCGAGCCAAGCCTGGACCACGGCTCTTGTCAAAGACACTCTGAATGAAAAGGAAACTGCTGGGGCAGAAGACATCCCAGTGTAGAGCAGCTCTGCCTTCTCATCCCACTGGCCCTGCCACCCTCACACCACAGCAAACCAGCAGCAGGGGTGGGAAGGAGCTCAAAGGATGGAAAGAACCAGCTCCTGCAAGGGCAGGGGCTTGAAAGACATAGAGAAGCAGCTCCTGCAAGGGAAGGGGCTTGAAGGACATAGAGAAGCAGCTCCTGCAAGGGAAGGGGCTTGAAGGACATAGAGAAGCAGCTCCTGCAAGGGAAGGGGCTTGAAGGACATAGAGAAGCAGCTCCTGCAAGGGAAGGGGCTTGAAGGAGGACGGAAAGAAGGGGCTCCTGCAGCCTGTGCAAAGGCTGGGGAAGCACCGAGGGTCAGGAACCTCCGTGCTGTGCTCAGACTCAGCTCACGGGCTGCTGCCTGCGCTGTGGTCCTGCCCCCACACGTCCCCCAGCGGCTCCCCGGCCACCCCCAGGTTACCTGCTCCAGCTGCGAAATGACCTCCCAGAGCAGCGAGTGCAGAGTGGACAGTTCCCGGCCCAGGTCAATGTAGCCCTCGAAGCCGGCCGTGTTGGAGATGGTTTCGGGGTTGGAAATCTCCAGCAGGAACCTCTGCATGTTGGTCCACTCGTGCTCCAGGAACTGGTTCATGAAGGACATGTACTCCTCCTTGCTGCCAAACCTAGCGAGACAGCGGCAGGAGTCTCAGCTCAGCCCTGCCCACGGAGGAGCAGTCAGGAGGACGCACGGGTGGGGAAGACCCTTCCTCTGGCACCAGAACCCTTCTCAAAGCCTTTGGGACCCCTGGGCTGCTAGCAGCCACCCGCTACCCCTCGCTGGTCACGGAATGGGAATCTACTCTGGCCTCATCCCGCGCCGCCCTCGGCAGCCGGCATCTCGGCAGCAGAGCCGACGGTGAAAGCTGGAGGAGCAAAGCAGGGCCTGGCAGTGGGCTGGCTCTTACTGCTGGGTCAGGGCACAGCCTCCAGAACAGGACCTCTGCTGGGACTTGAGGGACTGCAAAACCCAGCACCCAGCACCGACTGATTGGTGCCCAGTGAACGAGGGTGCTGGGAATCCTGCGCTGCGCCCGCTCTCCCACGGGCACCGACGCTAACCCCAGCCCTGCTGCTCCCGAGGGGCACCCGGGAGAGCTACAGCTACACTGGGGCAGCCCCCTCCTGCCCTCCATGGAGATCCAGCCCTTGGTTCCACGTCCTGCTGGGGAGGAGCCCACGGCCCAGCTGCACCAGCAGCAGCTGCCGATGCAGTGGGGAGCGGCTCAGCCCCATCACTGGGGCCGGACTACTGTGGGCTTAGTCAACGAGCCCTCCCTGCAAGCCCTTCCGTGAGGGCGGGCAGCCCCGAGCTCCTTCCCGGATCTAAGGAGCTTTGGCCAGAAGCTGTCTGTTCACGGCTGGGGAAGCTCATCGCGCCGCTGTCGGAGCTCAGGACAAGCAGCTCAGGGGCCGCAGCCGGTGGGAAGACTCTCCTTGGCCTCCCTGTTTCCATCACACCGACTGGCTGGGCTGGGCAGCGAGAGCCTCCCCCTCCCTTTGCAAGTCCTTCAACAGTGGGGCTGGTCCTAGGGCTTTGCAGAGGGAAGGAGCAGCCCCTGAGCTGGTTGTGCTCCCGGCCGCGCCGGCCCGTCCCTGCTGCCTCCCCGCTGAGCTCGGAACAGCCTGTTTTCCTGCTCATAAACCACGTCCTGTTTTGGAAACTTCGCTGCTCTCCCTGACCCGGCAGCCAGGGAACCGGTCCCAGAGAGAGAGACGTGCGGGGAGAAGCCAACAGGAAACCGAGCGGCCCCCTCTCCCCCGGGGACTCTGCCCACACCCCCCGAGCTTCCTCCCCGCTCCCCAGGCCCCCTGCCCCACTCACTTGGCGAAGTTGGCGAGGTTCTGGGTGACCTTGGCGATGAGGGTCAAGGTGCGGGCGGTGCGGTCGTCCGGGTACTCCTGCAGGAGGCTGAAGAGGGACGGGGACATGATGGCTGGGCAGAGGAACCGCAGGAACAGGGAGGCACTGATGAGCCGCTCGCTGATGTCCGGGCGGCCTCGGTTGCTGCATTCTTGTCTCCACGAGGCAAAGACTTCTTTGAGCTCCCTCGGGAAGACGCTGGAAGGACACAAGGACGTGCGGGGTGGTGGGTTCAGGGCCAGCAGGACCTCGGCACAGCCCTGCCCGCCCACAGCAGCATCACTCCCCACACTGGTCACAGGCTCCTGCTGCCTATGTCTGCAGGACACTCAAAGTGCAGAGGAAGAAGCAAACTGCTGCAGTCACAGAATCCCAGAGCACTAGGGATCGGAAGGGACCTCAAAACATCTCCCCATCCAATCCCCCTGCCACAGCAGGATCCCCTAGATCCACAGAACATCAGGCATCAGAAGGGACCTCGAAACATCTCCCCATCCAATCCCCCTGCCACAGCAGGATCCCCTAGTGCTGAGAGAGAAGCAGCTTCCATGAGCCTGATGTCCCTGGTGGTGCCGGGTGCCCAAACCCTGGGCAACTGGGAACAGAGAGAGGAGCAACTGAGCAGAGCAGCTCACGGGGAATTAATAGGCGTTCTGAACTGGGAGAAGCTCAGACACTGAGGTGGGAAGCGTCTCCTGCGGGACTCCCAAGGCAGAAACACGGGGGGACACCGGGAGTTGATCCAGGTGCTTGCAGAGCCCTCCCTCCCAGCACCAGACCGACCAGTGACCAGTACAAACGCGGAGTCCCACTGGAGCTCCTCCAGCCTCGGAAGAGCGCAGCCCTCAGCCCGGCCTTCCTGGATCCCACAGCTCCCCTGGGGCCAGCAGGCGCTCGCTGCTGGCCTCTCTTATCGCTGCAGAACGTGCTGCCTGTGCCTGCCCAGCCCTCCCCAGCTCCCTGTCCCACCCCATCCTGTTCCCAGGGTGGTTATTTGTTCAACTGGATATCCCACCCTGGGGAGCCGACTAAGGCCACAGGTCCCACCACGCTGCTCCCCACAGCCTGTCCTGGCCGCCGACCACCGTCCGGGATCGGTAGCTGCCAGATACCCTGGGCCGGTCCCAGCTGCTCAGTGGCCCCAGAGCCACTGGGCATGAAGGAATCGCGGGGGGAATCACTCTGAGCAGCAAAGGCAGGAGGGAGGAACCCGCTCCCCCTGCAGCCCTGACTTTCCTTAGGTCAAGCCTACTCTTAGAGCAGCCTTTTGAGGGCTGCTTGGGGTATTTTTAGGAGGATGCTCACTCAAACAAGCCTGTGAAACCCTCCTGGGAGAGCAGGTACACACCATCCTCAAGTCAGCCGGCCACTGACTGGCCCAGGATCAGGTGGAGGGTCCCTGCAGAGACACCTGCCCTTTGCCTGTTGGTGGGAGACACAGGAGGGCTGAGCGGGGCTCTGGCTGCGGGTTCTCTCCCTGGGCAGCACCAGGACGGGCAGTTCCCAGCCTGGATCCCATGTCATGAGCTTTCAGACCTCAGCAGAGCAGCTGGGATCAGAGAGACAGTGAGAAATCCAGACCCTCACAGGCTTCCTTCCTGCAGCATCATCCTTAGCTGATCCTCTGCAGCAGCTATGAAGTGACAGCAGTTCGACCCCAGCCCAGAGGCTGAGAGAAAACCTAGCACTCTCCCCCGTGACCAGGGCCAGAGGCTCTGGCAGGGCTGGCAACGAGCAGAAAGGAAATGTGTTTGCTTCCCCAGCAAGCAGAGCCCCAGCCCTGCGTTTCTTTCCCCTTTCAGGTGGTTCTTTCTCCTTTCTGCAGCAGCATCTGTGACAGACTCACAGGCTCCTGGCTGCCCTGGGCCGAGCAGGATGAGCCTGGCTGTTCCTGAGAGCTGCCTCCACATGACCCACAGCCCCTCTCCTCAACCCTTTCTGCATAGTGGGGCTGCTCAAACCCTTCACCCCTACAACAACCTGCTTCTCAGCCTCCCAGCTGAGAGCCTGGGCTGCCCATCCCTGCCCCAGTGCGTGCCCAGGGGCTACTGCAGCAGGGCCCTGAGCCAGGAGCAAGGGCAGCACCTCCCAGCACTCTGCCCTGGTGCCGCAGCCCCTGCTGAGGGAACCCCAAACCCCCACCTCGTGCTCCCACCACTCAGACCCGCACCGGGGCTGGAGATGCAGGACAAGTGTTGCTGCCCTTCTTCCCAGGCTCCCACTAGCAGCTGGCAGATCAAGTCCTGCTCTAAACTGGTCACACTGGTAAAGGCGTTTTGACTCGTCCTCCTGGACTCCACCACCCTGTGTCTGGGTGCCAGCACCCACAGAAAACAAGGACATGGTGATGCTGTGGGACCTGCAGAGCTCAAACCCTGCCCTGTCTCAGCCCTGGCCATCCTCCCCCTTGCTCCTGGACCACCAGGACTGTCCCTGCAGAGCTCTCTGCCACAGGGCAGGCAGCGGGGAGCGATGCCCACGGCCACCCACCAGTAGGAGTTGATGATCTTGCAGAAGGCCAGCTCGCAGCACATCTTCAGGTTGCTCTGGTGCTCGGGAAGGTCCGAGGACGAGCACTTGCTGGGATCCACCTCACAGTTCTCGTCGGACTCGTACAGCGCCTTGATGAACTCCCCTGGAAGACACAGGGACCGGGCTGGGTTTGGGAGCCACGAGAGAGGCGGCCTCTTCGCAAGCCCCAGCGGCCACCCCGCAGCCCATCGCTGGCCGAGGGCAAGCCAGGTACAAGAGCGGAAGGCTCCTGGAGCCCCAGCCAGCTCCCAGGATCTCCCAGCAGAGCCAGGAGCAGGTGGCAGAACCCTGCAGAAAGGCGCCCGGCCTCTCAACCAGCACATTCCGTCCCTCTTCCCCAGCTGGAGCTCTGCCTCTGCCTCTGCGGCTACTGCATCGGGCAAACACCCGCTTCTCAGCCCTGCTGCCCCCACCACACCAGTTGCAGAGCTGCTCCCTCGGGCTAATCCAGGAGGAAGGCTGCTGGCAGGTCCTGTGAGCAGCTGGAGGTCAGCTCTGCGACTGCAGACGAGCCAGCGTGGATCACAAGGGACAGAGGTAATTAAAGGGAAGAACCCAGTGACTGGGGTTTATTTTGAGCCGGGCACCTCATCAGATCGTATGAAAGCATCTCCCCTCCTGCTCTGCTGGTCACCGACTGCTGCTGGTCACTGCCCAGCTGCTCCTTGCCCCCAGCGCTGCCTCATGCTCCGGACCTGCTCTGCCAGCTCCTCGCCCTCCCGCCGCCTTCCACGGGTGCACCCCGGGGGTACCCAGCCACAGACACGTGCCTGGCGCTCCTCCCTCCCAGTCAGCCCACAGCAGCGGCTGGGCAGCCTGGGAGATGGGCTACTGGGGATGCAGAGGCTGTGATTAGCCAGTGGCCTGCAGCGTGACGCCGCCACAGAAGGGTTTGTTCTGGTTTCCTTCCAGTTCCCACTGGTTTGCTCATCTCCTGACTCCCGGAGGGTTTTCCTGTCCTCCTGGGTTTGGCCCAGTACTGCCAACACAGTCAGTCACTACCTGCTGGAGAGCCTCTGCCAGGCAGCTCTGGAGCCTCTCTGCTCGCCAGCATCACTGGCCAGTGCCTCCCAGTTTAAGGGAAGCACTGGGCTGTGCTGTGTCACCTGCATGAATCGCTTCACCGACAGAAAGCTCCACAGACCAGCCCCGGCCGTGGGCTCCTCTGTGCTGGCTGCAGCTGCCTCGGCTCGGCAGCGTCGGAGCGTGGAAGGGGGTGTTTCAGAGCTCTCTGCCCTCGAGAACCCCCCGGCTTTTTAGGGCAGTTACGGGGTCACCTGCTTCCTCAGGCAGGGAGCACTGCAAGGCAGGAACGACCAGCACCCCCCTCTTCCCCTTGGTGAGGCTCTGGCTGGGGGTGCTCAGTGATCTCCCCGCCCTCAGTGTTGCCATCGCCACGACCTGTATCAAGTGCTGCTGCTGCTCTGCTCCTCACAAACCCATCAGGTGACAAGCTGACACCCTGCTAAGACCCTCTGCTCGGCCTGCTGCTGAGGGCGTGGGTCTGGTCCTGCTGCCATCAAAGGCAGCTTCTCCCCACCCTCGCCGCGCGCAGCCATCGCTCCCCTGACCTCCCCCGAAGCAGAGGCTCTAATTATTTCCATCTGCATCAAGAGCCGTATTTTTGGAGCCATAAACACTTGGGGGAAAAGCCCCCCCCCCCACAACAAGCCCAAAGCACCGGGAGGGTTCCCCGTGTGATGCGGGAGAGCTCATCTGACTGCGGGGCACTGCGGCGGGCGGGCAGGGGAGCGTCGGTGGCCACGTGCCCCGACACAGCTCTGGGCAAGCGGCAGGGAGCCTTCGCACACCGGGCTGCAGTGTGCAGAGCAGAGCGCTGACCGGCGGTGACCTTCACCTGAGGGCTGCTGCGGCCACAGCTGAGCCCCTGCTCAGACCCTGCCACCAGGGAGCCCTCCAGCAGGGCAGCACCGGGGCCTGCTGCAGCCAGCAGGACTCATCAGATGGTCCCCATCACCCTGGAGCTCTCGGGGTGGGACCTGCCAGCGCTCGGTACCTACCTAAGGCATCCTGCAGGTATTTCTGCCCCACCAGCTTCAGGTACTCTTCGATCGCTTTGGTGGCCAGCGTGTTCTCCCTGAAAATGAGATGCTCATTCTCACCACAGCGATCAACTTCAGACATCATCAGGTCAGTCAAGAAATCCTGGAAAGCAAAGCCCATGGTGGGTCACCAGGCAGTGACAGTGGCTCTGTCGAGCAGCAGCAGGCAGCCTCCAGAGAGGCCCCACCTCAGGAGCCCAGGTGCTGCGTCCTGCTCCCAGCCCCACTCCCCTCCTGCCTCCAGCCTCACAGAGCCAAGAGGGCAACTAAAGACCCTGGAGAGCCACAGCTTCTGCAGCCCAGAGCGGGGCACTGCAGCCCTGCCCCACACAGCAGCCTCTCCAGCAGTGCTGCAGCCCCACTGCAGCCCCCACGTTACGGCTTACATGCACAAACCCCAACCCCACCAGCCCATTCCATCACCCTTGGAGCCGTGGGGCAATGGAAGAGCTGAGCAAGAGCAGCCCACGTGCTCCAGGTGTTAGTCCCAGCCAACTGTGAGAGCTCGGAGGGCTTCTCCAGCCTCAGCAAGTCAGTGATTCTGAGCAGGGAGGGTCACGCAGGAGTGGCTGCCAGTGCCCCTGTTCCCTGCTCTGCTGATGGGAAACACAGCCCTGGGCTGCTGCCTGGCTCCTCCTGGCTGTGCTGCAAGGGTTGGCCTCCTCACCCCCGGCACCCCTCACCTGGACGAGGAGAGACCCCAGGCTGCTGGCAGCCTGCAAATCACAGCTGCCTCCCTGCGCAGCAGACGGAGCGGCGCTGACACCCGAACCCGCTCCCGGAACCAAGGGCACCTTCTCTCAGCTGCCTCCCTCCCCAGCAGCATCATCTGCTCCGTGATAACCTTCCACCAAGAGACTCTCCTCCGTTTGTCATGGCTGCACCAGAGCCACCCTGTTGCCGGCAGGGACCACCGGAGCATCCCGGAGCTGCCCTGCAAACCCCCCCAAGCAAACTGCAGCTCCCAGGGGCTCCCCAAGCCCCGCGGCCACAGCGCTCTGGCTGCTGCAGAGGCCAAAATCCCATCCCCCCCAGAAGCAAACCCTGGCTGCTCCTGGTTCCTATTTGCTCTCATGTGTCTGTTCCCCCCCNAACCCAACGCCCTGCTCGAGCCCCGTCGGGGCCACTCCATCACCTTTGTCTTCCCGGGTCTCTCGCGGGGTCGGTTTCAATTCCGAGCCAGAGCTCAGGCTGACACAAGGTGCTGATTCTTAATTAGCAGCCGCTGACCTTGGCTTTGCCTGGCTCTGTGTCCTGTCACTTCCCAACATACTAATTACCTCGGCAGCTCCGAGTTCCACAGCCTCTCTCAGCCCAGGGTTTGCTTCTCACCGCCCCTGGCTGCTGCGGGATGCGGGGCTGATCCCACCGCAGCCCGGGGGCTGCTGAGCAGTGCAAACCCGGGGGTCACGTGAGCTCGGAGGGCTTCAGGGGACCTCCAGGACCACGAGAATTTAAGATGAGGTCAAACCCCACCGTGGGACTCAAGACACAGCCAGCAGAGACCCCCGTGGCAGCCCTGCTGCAGCTGCTAGCCCCTGCAGGCACCCAGAGCTCAGTTCTGAGAGCCACCCGCCATCTGCAAGGTGGGATGGAAAAGTGCTGGAATCACAGGGTCCCAGAACGTTAGGGGCTGGAAGGGACCTTGAGAGATCATCCAGTCCAATCCCCCCAAAACTGCAGGATCCCCCAGATCCAGTCACAGAGGAACATGTCCAGGCAGGTTTGAAATGTCTGCAGAGAAGGAGACTCCACAAACTCCCTGGGCAGCCCCTTCCAGGGCTCTGTCACCCTCACTGGGAACAAGGTCCTTCTCACATTGATGTGGAACCTCCTCTGTCCCAGCTCACACCCACTGCCCCTTGTCCTGTCACTGAGTGCCCCTGAGCAGAGCCTGGCTCCATCCTCCTGACACCCACCCTTCCCATATTGATCCACATCCATGGGGTCACCCCTCAGTCTCCCCTTCTCCAAGGTAAAGAGACCCAGGTCCCTCCCAAAGAGCTCCAGCACAGCCCAGCACCCAGAACATGGCCTCATGACTGGAGGCAAGAGCCAGGACACCCAAGAGCATCCCCCAGGCCAGGGCTCCTCACCAGCCCCAGCCTCCTGGGGCTGCAGGAGGCTCTTCAGCTCCAGCATCAAGCACCTGCGGCCAGTGTCCCTGAGCACCCTCAGCTCCTGGCAGCCCCACTGAGCCGAGGGCCAGGAGCCTTGCCCCCAGGGTCAGTTGCCACGACACCTGCTCAGCACAGAAGAGCCGCGCGGGCTCGCACGCCGGGTGGCCCTGCCCGAGCTCTGCCAGCAGCCAGCGCCGGGAAGACGCAAGCGGAATGCGAATCCTCGCCGGATCCCTCCGGGGGCCTCCCTCACCCACACGCCAGGCTCCCAGTAAAACACAATAACTGGAGCCAATAAAAGCCCCTGTTTCCGAGCAGCAGAGATCAGCAGGGGTTGTCTGCAGCCAGGGCCCCTGGCAGTGGGAGAAAATCAGGTGCTTCATCTCATTCCTTCGCAGTCGGGAGCGGGAGAGGAGAAGGTCTCCAGCACAATGAAGGGCTGGGGCAGGATCCCTCGGGCTGCCCCCCCGTTTAGTTGCATCGAGCTGGACCCAGCGGCTTCCACTCATGCTGATGGGGAAGAGCAGCTCAAACAAACCAGCTCCGAGCCCGATGGCACAAGCTGCCCTGGCTTGTAGCCCTCTCCAAACAGCCCCAGCAAGACCCTGCAGCCGGTGCTGGTCGCAGGCAGCTCCTCCTGAACCTCGCAGGAGCTCTGCTGCTGCAGCAGCAGCTGGCTCAGCCCTGGGCACTGCTTCAGGGTTCAGCGCTTCCAGCTTCTCCTCCACCCAGGGCAGATCAGCTCCACACACCCTCAGCCACAGGGCCGGCAGGAGCCATCGTGCCCCGGGGAGTGCTCCTCACGCGCTGCCCTCCCGGTGTCTCCTTCCTGATTCCTCTCTCCTCTACCCTGGAAACATTTCCATTCCCCTGCTGAGCTCCACGCTGCTCCCCTGCTCCAGCTGGCTGAACTCACCCTCCTGTCTGCAGCCACAACCAAAGAGCATCTCCTCAGGGGCGAGGAAACCTCTCCTGACCCTGCCTTGTCCCTCACACTTGCAGCCATCACCGCTTGTTCCATCCAGTGTCCCAGTCCCAAAGGGACTCTGGGTGTCCCCACGGGGTGTCGCAGGAGCACCTCTCCACCCTGGGGAAGCCCCTCCATCCCCTCCATCCCGCAGGCAGAGCCCCGTGGGGTGTCACAGAGCCGAGCAGACCCGTGGCCCCGCACAACCCGCTCGGGTCAGGCACCCTTGGGGCTGGAAGCCGACTGTTCCCACTGGCCATTAACTGACTGATGGGCAGATTGACTTTGAAATAATAAGGTTCCCCACATCACAAGCCTGATTAATAGGATTGACTTCACCTTAAGAGGATTGAACTGATAAAGGTAATAAGATTACTGCTCCTTTCAAAGAGCAGCCCCCGAGTCCAGCTGGGCTCTTACGCAGAGGGAACCCCACTCACCAGGGGTTGTAGGGCTGCAGGCCACGGGTGGAGATGAGCAGCAGGACACACCAGGGCAGAAACACGGTACCTGATGGCGCTGGGCTGGGCTAGGAGGGCAGCAAAGGGGCAGCGACTGGGTGCTGGGCAGACCAGGGACCCCAGCTGTCAGCCCCAGTTGCTCTGCTGGGACAGGCAGTGATGCTGCCTCTGATCACTGGTGCTTCTAGTTCTTGGGGAAAGAAGAGGTGAGAGCTAATGCACAGGAACCTGAGTCCCCTGCCCTGCAGGAGGACCAGCTGGGTGGTACCAGGGACCACCCCATTCCACACGGGTGGAGGGGCCGGATCCCGCTCCGGAGCCAGAGCGCTGCTGCCTGCGGCTGCCACTCGCAGCCCTTCTCCTCCCTTTCAACCAACCTGGCTGCTGTGCTTGTGGAGGGGAGGAGAAAACAGTGGGGCTGCTCGTAAAACTGACTGAAAGCCTTATTAGCTCGAGCGTGGCTGCTATAAAACACCGACGGGGAGGTAAACTCCTTGGGGGAGGAGATGATCTCGGCTGCTGCCAGCTGGGCTGCAGCATCCCGATCGCCCCACGCCCGCAGCCCTTCCTGCTCCACAAGGCCTGACCAACCAACCCCTGCAGCACCCCAGCTGGTGCTTCTGGCTCGAGGAGGGGGACGTGGGATGCTTCCAGCAGGCTGCACGGGAGGAGCAAACCCATCTGCTCAGCTGCAGCAGCCCCTTGCAGCACAAACCCTTCTGCTCAGCTGCAGCAGCCCCTTGCAGCACAAATGCATCTGCTCAGCTGCAGCAGCCCCTTGCAGCACAAACCCATCTGCTCAGCTGCAGCAGCCCCTTGCAGTACACATGCATCTGCTCCGCTGCAGCAAATCCCAGCAGCACAAACAAACGGGGCCACATGTTTACTCCTCACCCTGCTCACGACACCAGGAGCAGCTGGTTAGCTAAAGCTCTGTCCAACACTGGGGTTGAGCTACCAGCCCTTTGGATGAGAGAAGGGCTGGGACTGAGCTCTACGACAGCCCTGACACTGATCTAAGGACAGGAGATGGTTCTGGAAGCACCCAAAGCCACAGTTGATCTCGCCCCAGGAAGGAGGCAGCCAGCTCAGCCATCACCACGACGAGACGCTGAGGGTCCCTGGACCAGCCAGCCCCTACACCTGCTGCACAGAGCGAGCTGAGGCAGCACCAGGTGTCCGCCAGACTGCAGCGGGCTGGGGCAGCCCCCCCAGTCTGCCCTCACCACTTCATCTCAACACTCTCCCCCCTCCTCTGCACCTTGAGAGGTGATCTCGGGGTGCTGGGGTGTCCTGATGCTCCCCAAACCCCTGCTGTGGGCAGCGACACCTCTCAGCAGACCAGGCTGCCCAGAGCCCCATCCAGCCTGGCCTTGGACACTGCCAGGGATGGAGCATCTGGCTGGTGGGGACAGCTCAGGAGCCAGGTGGGGTGTCTGTGGGCGAGGACTGGGGGGATGCTGGTGTTGAGGAGCCCGGCTGGTAACACAGAGCATCGCCCCCAGAGCCCCCTCGTGCGTGGGGACCCTCCGTGTGGCCATGGGTAGCCCTCATGGGGGGATGACACTGTCCTTACAGCAAATCACTGCAGGAGAACTGGCCCTGAAAGGCTGAGAGAGCAATTAGCAGCTAACGAGTCTGCGTTGATCATCGGCCAGACACTTGTTTCTCAGTCCAGCTCCAATTGCTGCGGCGGCGGCGGCTGAGATCCACACAAGCCCCCTCCATCAGCCCCATAAACCCTCCAAATCACAGGAGGGGGCCCCTGGCAAAGCTCTGGGCAAGGCAGGAGGGCAGAGAACCCACCCTGGGCCATGCCAGCTGCAGAGGGTCACTTGAGGACAGAGCTGGCCAGCACCCTGTAGCCTTGCTGGCCCAGCTGGGAGGGGGATGGGTGCTCCAGGGGAGCAGCTGGTGCTGGGCTGAGGGAGCTGCGTCCTCAGCATCCAAACCTGAGGCAGTTCAGGGCCAAGGGCAGGCAGAGCCACGCTGCCCACCAGCATGAGAAAACCAGTCTGTCCTGCAGAGCAGTTGGGAGAAAACCAGTAAGAGACTGGGTTGTTTCTGTGCCGAGGTGCCCAGGACCCTGCTGCTGCCCAAGGAGGTGGCACCCAGCACTTGGGACTCATCCTGTCCAGCCCTTCTGCTGCAGCACCAGCACAGACTGGGCCCCCTGGCTGTGCTCTCACTGGTGTCCAGCTCTTCCCCGAGCTTTCCTCTGTCCCATGAGTGAGGAGATGGGGTGTTTCCCTCTCCCATTTGTTAATTGATTAATTGATTATTCATTCACTGATTATTTCATTGACTCATCGATTATTTTCCCTTTCTGCTGCTTTTCCCCTGCCTGTCCAGCACCCTGTGCCCCAGCTCCAGTAACCCCTGCTGCTCCGACAGCCCGACCGCTGCGGGTGGACGACGGGCAGGGAGAGCTGAAGCTCCACTTCAGGGGGAAATGCATCAAACCTGCCTGTTCTGTCCCCCATGAGGAGCTCTCCCAGAGCACCTCCCGTACGAAGGGGCAGGCAGGAGCGGGGGGCAGCAGCTCCACAGCAATGCCCACACCCCACCCACGGCGATGAGACCCTTCACACTGGACGTATCTGCACCAGAAGCCACGGACCCAGCCCCACAAGATCGCTCCCAGAGAAGGGCAGCGGAGCCCCGGAGCAGCAGCAGCAGCAGCCAGGGCTGTGCCCACTGCCCATGTGCTGATAGCACCGAGGCCAAGCACGAGAAGGACCAGTGATGCTCTGCTCATTTCCCACATCGAGAGCCACTCGCGCTGCCTCCGAGGTCCTTCCCTGCTCTCCTGGGGTCCCCGTCTGCTGCCCGAGGTCAGGGAGGCTTAGCCTGAGCTCCCAGCTCTGCCTCTGCAGAGGCAGCACCGTGGCCCGGCAATCCTCTCAGTGAGCTTTGCTGGCCCTGAATTGGATCAGGAGGCCACTTCCCCGGCCAACAGATGGGAGCTGAAGCTAATCCGAGGACCCTGCCGCAGCCCCGGGGAGGAGCAGAAGCGTGAGGTCCCCTCCCTGCGAGCGAGGGGCTCCAGCTCTGACACTGGCACTGCCCGGTCCCCAGGGATGCTCTGCAGCCGACAGCTCGCGCCCCCCCTGCCCCACGTGCCAGGGACCCCGGCGCTTGCCTGTGCTCGTGCCCGGCCTTGCTGGACCCTCACAGAGCCAGCAGTGACTCCCACCTCGCAGAACCACAGACAAAACCCCTCTGCCTCCTCCCCAGACCCGGCAGCAGGTTCCCAACCAGGAGGGATGCTCAGCCCAAGCCCAGCCAAGGTTGGAAGCCCACTCTCACAAGCTGACCAGTGTGGGTCTGCCCCAGAACAACCCAGAACCCCCCCATCCCCAAGGACAGACCCTGCAGACGAGGAGCCGCTTGGCACCTGGGTGCCCACAGGCAGCCTCTGCTCTTCCCAGGAGGCTGGTGGCCCCCGCTCAGCTCCCACTGTGCTGAGCACCACGAGGCGCCAGGGAGGGAGCGCAGCTGGGAACCTGCAGGGATCCCCTAGGAATTCCCAGTGCTCAGTGTAAGGCAGCAGCACTTCCAGCCCACCCCTGGACACCACCACCCCCCAGCCTCCTTCCACCTTGGCAGCTGTTGGTGCCAGGCCCAAGGACTGGAAAGGGTCTCAGCTGGTCTCTTAAGAGCCCCCTGGGCTAATCATGCAGCTAGTTTGAATTCAGAGCAGAGCTAGCGACACCTGAACCCAGGGGGTGGCTTCACAGAGCCACTCAGGCTGGAGAAGACCCCTGGGGTCATCCAGTCCAACCACCAGCCCCGCTCTCCAGGGTCACCCCTCAGCACCACATCTCAGCGGCTTCTAAACCCACCCGGGATGGGGACTCGACCCCCGCCGTGGGCAGCCCCAATGCCCAGCCTAACCCTCTCTGCCAGGGCTCTTCCCAAGCCCAGCCCAGGCTGGTGCTGTCCCGGGGAGGGGGGTCCCTGGGCTGGCGCAGGCTCTCACCTTGGCCTTGCCTGTGCTCTGCAGGATGTGCACCAGCGCCGACGCCATCTCCTCCTTGTTCTTCACGCTCAGCGAGGGCTCCAGCACCGAGCACAGCACCATGTAGTTGTTGGTGATGTACTCGGCGAACTCCTTGTACATCTCCATGGGCAGGATGCTCATGCTCTGGTAGCGGGACTTGATGCGGATCATGGGCCCCGGCGACTTGCCCTTCCCGGGGTTGGCGCTGGCCACCGGGTACCACTTCTCCACAAACTGCCGCCCCGTGACGGAGCTGACGGGGATGCTCACTTGGCCCAGGAAGTTGGTCTTGTCCTTCTTCTTCTTCTTGTCGGTCTCCTTGTACAGGTGCACCGCGATGCTCCGGAGCGCCGGCAGGTTGTTGAACTCAAAGTGCTCCCCCCAGAACACGTTGTCCGTTTTCAACTTACAGGTAGTCCGTGCGTAAAGCACCTCGTCGAGGCACAGCTCGCACAGGTACTTCTTCTTGGCTGGCAGGTCCTTGGCCTCGATGATCCACAGCTTCAGCATGTTCTCCACCCTGCGGCTGTTGTCCTGCGGGGGACACAGTTGGGTGGGAGAGGAGGAGGTCAGTAATAATGGTGACCAGTGTGGGAAGGGAGGGGAGCAGCTCCCTGCTGAGGAGAGGCTGAGGGAGCTGGGAGAAGGAGCTTGAGGGGTGACCCCATGGATGTTGATCAATATGGGAAGGGTGGGTGTCAGGAGGATGGAGCGAGGAGGCTCAGGGGCACCCAGTGACAGGACAAGGGGCAGTGGGTGTGAGCTGGAGCAGAGGAGGTTCCACATCAGTGTGAGAAGGACCATGTTCCCAGTGAGGGTGACAGAGCCCTGGAAGGGGCTGCCCAGGGGGGTTGAGGAGTCTCCTTCTCTGGAGATGTTTAGAACCCTCCTGGCCCTGTTCCTGTGTGACTGGATCTGGGGGATCCTGCTGTGTTGCGGGGACTGGACTGGATGACCTTTCAAGGTTCCTTCCAGTCCCTAATGACTGGATCTAGGGGTCCCGCTGTGGCAGGGGGATTGTTCTGGGTGATCTTTTGAGGTCCCTTCTATCCCTAATGTTCTGTGACTCTGTGACTTGGTTTAGGGGATCCTGCTGTGGCTGGGCAACTGGACTGGCTGACCTTTCGAGGTCCCTTCCAGTCCCTAATGACTGGATCTAGGGGATCCTGCTGTGTTGGGGGGACTGGACTGGCTGATCTTTCTCAGTCCCTTCCAGTCCCTCATGTCCTGTGACTGTGGCACGAAGCAGACAGAGAGCAGGCTGCTCTCGCAGCTCCGGGCTGTGACCCGCAGGGCCGAGGAGCTCGCTCAGCCCCGCCAGGCTCTACCTTGTTGGGGTGCACGGCGCGCCGCAGGTTCTCCATCCACTTGTCCCGCTCGGCCGCCGAGCGGCACGAGAAGCACTTGCTCCCTGACGAGGTCGTCACCTGCAGGGAAAGGAGCCGCGTTACACCCTGAGCAGCACCGGTGCTTTAGGCAGGGAGGGGACGGACGGGGAAGACACCGGTGGGGTTTGGAGAGGTGTTTGTGTTTGAAGCAAACGGCTCTGCCCGAGCACGAAGCAGCAGCCGCAGCCCCTACGGCTAAGCGGCAGAGCAGGGTGGCTTCTCCGTGTGCTGCTGCAGCAGCCACGGGAGCGACTCCCAGCCACACCTCCTCTCCCACCCCAGGACACACCAGCTAACGGGCCGCACGCGTGCCGAGCTTTAAGCCACCGAGTGCCACAGCCAAGAGCCGGCGAGGTCCTCGGATGAACCAGAGCGCGAGCGCTCGGCTCCCCTCCAGCTCCAGGCCGAGCCCTGCGATAGAACAGCCCATCCCTTGTGCTCAGGGCAGCCTCTGGTTCCCTGCCTCCCCCCTGCTTTCGTCCTCTGGCTCCTGCGGAGACGCAAACCCGCTCCGGGGAGCACGAGCAGCAGCTCATGGTGCAGCCAGAGGCACCTCTGTGCTCACAGCACCCAGTCCCCAGCCCTGCGGGGAGACCCAGGCGGGGGCTCTCGGAGCTGGAGGTGGCTGCTGAGCGCTACTCACACCCCCAGCATCACTCCAGGGGACCCTCTGGCCACTGGGATCCCACAGCCAGGCTCACAAACAGCTGGATCAACGACTGGACTTTGTGGCCGTGTGGGTCTCTTCCAGCCTGCATGGCTCTACAGTCACATCCCTGCTCCATCCCTGCCCAGCAGCCAAACCCTCCTCCCTTGGCATCAACGCCTGAGCCAAGGTGGAAAAGGCCAGTAGCCCTCCTCAGCTTCCCACATGCCCACCCTCCCGAAGCCCAGGGCTCCTCCAAGCGCTGCTGGTGAGCTGGGAGCCCATCAGCAGGGCTCTGCACTTGCCCAGGGTGCCCTTCCCCAGCCGCTCTGCCCGTCTGGGGTCACCGGAGTGTCCTGCGCGCTCCTCCCTGCCTGCAGCCACACAGCCCCAGTCAGCACTGGAACCAGTCCCTCCTGAGCTCACCACCACCAGTCTCGGGCCGCTGGGTTTGCAGGCTGCCCACTGGGTCTTTGCTCTGCAATGCCACCCCAGCTCTGCGCTCTGACCTAACCACCAGGAGGGCCCTCAGGAGACGGTCGAGAGGTCTCGTCAAGGTTTGGGATCAGCTAGGAATCTACTAAAGGCCCTTCACCAAAGGATATTAATTAATAAAATTAATTCTTTTTAAATTAATTACAATTATTAGTGAAATTAATGAGTATCTACAACGTCACCTATTGACCCTCGTTACCCACAGTCCTCGGACGGGTGATCTCTGAGGGCAGATAAAATCATTGTAGAGAAGTCTGAGGTGGATCAGGGTCATCTGGAGGCACCTCACTGAGGTCACACCAGGTGACTGAGGGACTGAAGCTCCTTCATTGAACCTGAGAATCATCCAGGTTGGAAAAGACCTCCAAGAGCATCAAGTCCAACCGTCCAGTCTACAAGCCCCAATCTCCACACCATCTCCTCCAACACCCTCGCAGCCCAGCTGTTGAACCCCTGCAGGGATGGTGCCTCCACCCCGTCCCTGGGCAGCCTGTTCCAAGGGATCCCCACTCCTTCTGGGTAGAAGTTTCTCCTCAGGTCCAACCTGACCCTCCCCTGGCACAGCCTGACCCCATTTCCTCTGCTCCTGTGGCCAGTCCCTAAGGAGAAGGGGCCACCTCCTGCCTCACTCCAAGCTCCCCTCAGGCAGCTGCAGGAGCAGCAGGGTCTCCCCTCAGGCTCCTCTCCTCCAGATCCCTCAGAGCCTTCCCAAGGTGTCACGAGGGGAGGTGAAAGCTCCGGCTGGTAGCCACCACCCCACAGCCAGGCGCAGCAGGAGGAGCCGGCGCTGCCCGGCCAGACCCCACAGCGGCCACCTGGGGCACCTGAAGGGCCACGCGGCCCATGGCAAGCATCTGCACGACTGGGCTAAATTTATCCGAGCCACATTTAGCTCCATGAATGCTGCCTGGCTCAGACGAGGCCGGGACGAGGCGACACAGCTCCAGCTGCACTGGGGCCCCTACAGCCTCTCTTTGTCCCGCAGCAGCCCAGCAAGACGAGACTCAGCACCAGAGCCCCGTCACTCCTGCCCCCCTGGTCACCAGGACCCCACGAATAGCAGCACCAGGAATAGCTTCTGGGAGCCCGGACGAAGCTGCTCCCAGTACATTTAGCAGCTGCAGCAGCAGCAGCTGGTTCTGCTGACTGGGAAGTCCAAGGAGCAAGAGGATGCTGCTGCATAACGGATGCAGAAAGGATGGAATTGATGGAGAAAAGCAGCCCAGGGCAAGGGCCAGACGCTCAGGACGGAGCGGGAAGAGCAGCTCCCGAGGCAGCACCGAGCTGCTGCGGATGTCCTCAGCCCAGTGGAGGAGAGCAGCTTCTCCCAAGATCCACTCTGACCCTCCCCTGGCGCTGGGCTCAGAGGGCTTCTTGTGCCTCCTCCCTCCAGTCTGGCTCCTCCGGGATACTGGGACAGCTGCTCTCCCCCAGCGCTCGCCCGCGCAAGGGAAGGCTGGAGCCCCCCGAGAAGACAGGAGTCATCTTCTGCCCACGAAACGGTCTCTGTGCAGCCATCTAGAGCAGAAGGTGCCTCCTCCCAGCCGGGAGCCCGCGGCCGGCCACGGGGGCGAGCGGCTCCTTACCTCGAAGCAGTAGTCTTGCCCCAGGATGCTGCTGTGCACGGGCTTGATGACCACCTCCTCCTCCATGCTGAGGTCCAGGGCTTCGACGGCGCTACTGGGGCTGAGCAGGGACTCGTGGGAGCGCGATTCCTTCAGCCTCGGCATTAGATGGGATCTGGGGGGCAAACAGAGCGGCGTCAGGGCTGGGCTCCCCCCCCCGGGGCTAGTGATGCTCTCTGCAGGGATGGGGGATCCACACTGGGCACCCCATCACCCCAGGGCTAGTGATGCTCTCTGCAGGGATGGGGGGTCTGCACTGGGCATCTCATCACCCCAGGGCTAGTGATGCTCTCTGCAGGGATGGGGGGTCTGCACTGGGCACCCCATCACCCCAGGGCTAGTGATGCTCTCTGCAGGGATGGGGGGTCCGCACTGGGCACCCCATCACCCTGGGGCTAGTGATGCTCTCTGCAAGGATGTGGGGTCCATACTGGGCACCCCATCACCCCAGGGCTAGTGATGCTCTCTGCAGGGATGGGGGGCCTGCACCGGGCACCCCATCACCCCAGGGCGAGTGATGCTCTCTGCAGGGATGGGGGGTCCATACTGGGCACCCCATCACCCCAGGGCTGGCAGTGCTCTCTCCAGTCACTCCGCCCACCCCTGGGATGGGGATGGAGTGGAAAAATCGAGCGGTGCCCGCGCTGCGGGTTGATGCAAAGGCTCTGGAGCCCCGCCGGCGGCGCTGAGCAGTGGGGAGCCCGCAGCCAGCCAGCAGAGCACCGCTCGCAGCCAGCCACGGCGATCGATGCCGCTGCCACGCTCGCAGCTCAGCCAGAGAGCTCCATGGGGAGAAGGGGATAAAAATCCGAAGGAAGGACGGGGGCGGGGGTGCTCCCGGGGAAAACCCAGCGAGACCGGGAGGCACCAAGGGAACACGCGGCTGGAGAGCCAAAGGGTGGGAGCTGCTGACTCCTCTGCAGCCTGAGCTCAGCACCAGGGCTCTGCTCGGGCAGCTCAACCCAGTGCCGGTGGCAGGAGCTGACCTCCAACTGCCAGGCACCGGAGGGTCTTCCAAAGGGGCCGTCTGTCCCTCTGCCTACAAGAGAGCAGGATGCCTTCTCCAGGGGACAGAAGTCAGGGGAGGGTGAGGTACCCCCAGCAGGGCCTCTCATGGACCAAACGACAAGGCTGCCCCCGTCCTCTTGCTCCACAGCATCACAGACCATCAGGGGGTGGAAGGGACCTTGAACGATCACCCAGTCCAATCCTCCTGCCACAGCAGGATCCCCCAGACCCAGTCGCACAGGAACATGGCCAGGAGGGTTTGAACATCACACAGAGTCACCAAACATTAGGGATGGGAAGGAACCTCCAGAGATCAGCCAGTCCAGTCCCCCCAACACAGCAGGATCCCCCACATCCAGTCGCACAAGAACATGCTCAGGAAGGTTTTAAACGTCTCCAGAGAGATTCCACAACCCCCCTGGGCAGCCCCTGCCAGGGCTCTGGCACCCTCACCAGGAAGAAGGTCCTTCTCACACTGATGTGGAACCTCCTCTGCTCCAGCTCACACCCACTGCCCCTTGTCCTGTCACTGGGTGCCCCTGAGCAGAGCCTGGCTCCATCCTCCTCACACCCACCCTTCACATACTGATCCACACTCATGAGGTCACCCCTCAGGATCCTCCCAGCTCCAGAGCCCCAGCTCCCTCAGCCTTTCCTCAGCAGGGAGATGCTCTCCTCCCTTCACCGTTGTCTCTGCACTGGGCTCTCTCCAGCAGCTCTGTGTCACAGACTCACAGGACACTAGGGACCAGAAGGAACCTTGAGAGATCCTCCAGTCCAGTCCCCCTGCCCCGCTGGAAGTCGCTCAGTCCGTGCGGGGTGGGCTGTGTCGCTGCACAGAACCCGGACCCAGCGAGACGTCAACGGTGCACACAGAACTCGTGTCCTCCGGGGAGCTCCTGCTCACCAGCTGGAGCTAGAGAACTGCCCAAGGACAAAGACAAACAGCAGCAGCAGGTGCTTGTCTGCATCTGCCATTAGGATTCACGCCCGGGGATGAAGCTCTGGGCCACAAGGGCTGGGCTGCCACCGGGTTCTCCAGCTGAGCTCACGGCCACCTCCAGTGCTGCAGCCCAGCCTGGGGACACCCTGCCCCGGGGCTCAACGCAGCCTCCAGACACGCTCCCTGCGCCCAGGGAGCACCCAGCTGCAGCGGAGCCTTGTCGGGGCGCCCGCAGAATGCCAGACCCCAACCCTGCACCCTCCTCCTGGGGGAACAGCCAGCAGCCAGTGGCTGGCAGAAGCCCAGCTGAGGGTCAGAAGCAGGAGCTCCGAAGCAAAGGGCTCTCCACCCCACCAGCGCTGCTCCAAGCTGCCCACTCACCCTGCAGCTCTGCACTGGATAAACTGGTCTTTAGGGAGCGAGCCCAGCCACATCCCAGCACTTTGTGGCAACCTGGCACCCAGAGAAGGGTCCGTAGCCTGTCGTGTGTCAGGTTCCTGCTCCCACAATGTTCTTTTTGCCTCCAGAATGGCCCAGCGGGTCCAGCTCAGGGCCAGGAACGGCTGCTGCCGGTTGCCAACCGGCCCTAAAAGGCAGCTGCTGCTGGATCAGAGCTGAGTGGGGAGACGTCATCGACTGGAGGCTCCAGGCTGGAAGCTCAGCGGAAGGGACCAGAGGTCTCTGGGCCACAGGCAGCCCGGGCAGGGTAGGGCGGGGCGGGGCAGGGCAGGGCATCTTCTCCAGCCCCTCCCCAGCACTGCTCAGCCCAGGGTAGTCCAGGAGGTCTGAAAACACCCTGGGGTACAACAAGACTGCAAAGGGCACCCGGTCCTTCAGTTCTCCTACCCCGTTCCAGAGCAGAGGGCACTTCTCACAGCCCCTGGCTCAAGTGCCCTGACACCTGCAGCAGGAGCCCATTTGCTGGAAGACATTTGCAAGTACCTGTCGTAGCTCCCACAGCCTCCCCTTCACATTAGCAGAAGGGAAAAAGGCCCTGCTGAGGGCAGAAGATGCTGCCTTGACTCGGAGGGTGTGAGGGCTCTCTGCTTCCTGGAAGGGCCTCTCAGCTTTCCCCCAGTTTGGGCAGAGAAGACGCAGAGCTGCCAGTAAAGCCCTGGGAGCGAGAACGTCGCTGGCTGCTCTGCAGCAGGGCTTGGTCCCCAGGCAATTAACTGGGTGAAGGCTGGTGGGTGCTAAAAATAACCCAGCCCAGCTCCTCCACCCACTGATGCAGGCACCACAACAGCTGTACTGGTGTGCCCCAGCTAACTGGGGAGACTGGTCTCAGCTGCTCCCAGCTCTGCTCCAGGGTTCCCCACCCACCACTGTGATTCCCTCCTCCTGAGGTGCCAGGCACCTTTCCAGCAGGAGCCTTCAACACCGTGATGTCCCCAGAGGAGTGAATGAGATGCTGGAGCAGAATCACAGAGCATTAGGGATGGGAAGGGACCTTGAGAGACCATCCAGTCCAGTCCCCCCAACACAGCAGGATCCCCTAGATCCACAGAGCATTAGGGATGGGAAGGGACCTCCAAAGACCATCCAGTCCAGTCCCCCCAACACAGCAGGATCCCCTAGATCCAGGTGCACTGGAACATGCCCAGGAGGGTTTGAAATGCCTCCAGAGAAGGAGACTCCACAACCCCCCCTGGGCAGTCTCTGCCAGGGCTCTGTCACCCTCACTGGGAAGAAGGTCCTTCTCACACTGATGTGGGACCTCCTCTGCTCCAGCTCACACCCACTGGCCCTTGTCCTGTCACTGGGTGCCCCTGAGCAGAGCCTGGCTCCTTCTCACATTATGTCTGTTCCCAGTCCACCCCAGTTTACCAGAGCTGAGCCAACTGAGTCCCTAGCCCTCAGTTTCAACGCGGTGGCCACAGCCAGCCACCCAGAGCCATCTCGCAGCACAAGCCCCTCTTTTCCAGCAGCACAGTGGCTCCTGTTTTGGTTTCTGTTGCCACGGGCCTCCTCTTAATCCCTTTCTCCTCACCTCAAGTTGAGCTGGAATGAAGAGGGAGAGAAATCTCATAAAGGACCACGCTGGCGGTGCAGAGAAATAACATCGCTGCTGCCGGCACTGACCCGGGAGTCCGCCGGCGAGGCAGCCGCGCGCTGGTTATTAAAGGAGAGCTCTCCTGCCCGGAGCCGCCAGACAGGGTTTGTTGTTCTAAATAATGAAAGTCATAAACCATCACCACGGGAAGGGACATCACCACCCTCATCCAGGGGGTGTCAAGGCAGCAGCTCCTCCAGCCAGGACCTCTGCGAGGACGGACAGCCCTGGGGTCCCGGCTCTTTGGGCACACGGATGTTCTGCTGAGGCTGTGAGGAAGGGCGACTGCAGGGTCTGTCTGCGCCTCTGGGAGAGAGAGATTTTGTTCTGACTCCGACACTCTTACTCCAGGCTGGCTGCAGAGGGATGGGGCAGAGCCTAAAGACGCCACCGAGACACGGAGGGGGAAGACAGAGCCTCTCTTAAAGCTCCTGCTGCTCCCTGCTGAGCGGACGGGGAGCTCTGGAGGAGCAGAAGATTCTCTGGTGTCCGAGGTGACACCACAGCCAGCCTTCACAACACACAGCCCTCCCCGCTGCCAGAGGGATCCCAGCTCCTGCATTAGAGCTCTGACGGCACAAAACATCCCCCTGGTCAGGAACATCCCCAGCTCGCAGCCCTCTGCTCTGAGGAGCTGGGAAGGGGGTCTTTGGCACAGCCCTGCCCTGCCTCTGGCGCCCACCCCGCTGCAGGGGTCCTGCAGCCACATCCACGGCGGAACTGACCCCGGGAGCCACCCGCAGCGTCGGCAGAATGGAAATCCAGGGATTAGGGGCTGTTCTGCCAGAGAACAAAGTGGGCACCAGCACCGGCCCGGTCTGCAGCATCACACGGGAGAAGGGCTTCAGCAGGCGCGAGAGCAAGGCACACCCCGGCCTCTGCCAGCTCCACCGCGGGCCGGGGTGCTGGGAGCTCTGCCCGTCCCAGCCCAGGGACTGGGGTCCTGCTCCCAAACTGGTGTGGTGGTGCCAGGCTCCGGCAGGCAGCAGCCCCTAGCAGCAGCGGCTGCGTGACCCCAGCGAGCCCAGGGCGGCTGACTTCCCGCTAACCCCCCGACCACCGCCGGGACGCCGCGGCCGATTCCTCCCCAGCGCCTCATCCTGCTTCCATTGCACAAACAAACACCAAAGTGACGCCATGGGAACAGCCGGGCCCGGCCGCTCCAGGGAGCTCGCAGGCTTCCAGAAGATGACAGAACGCTGCTCGTTTCCCTCTGACCGTGTGGACGGAGCCTCAGCCAGCAGCCACCACAACCTCCTCCACGTCCGGCCAAGCTGAACCATCTCCCATCCTTCTCTAAGCACCAAGTGGAGGACGATGGCCACAGCCTTCGGGACCGTCTAGGTGCAGGGATGGACCCTCAGCCAGCAGCCACCACAACCTCGGGCCAAGCTGAACCATCTCCCACCCTTCTCTGAGCACCAAGCGGAGGAGGACCGCCACAGCCTTCAGGCTGCCTGGGTGCTGGGATCCACCCACAGCACACCCTGGGGATGGGAAGGTGGTGTCACCTGTCACCGTCCCCAACGCGACACCTCGGCGGAGTGGCACGAAGGATATGTAATTAAAGTTATTAATGCCTGCCCTCGTTTGCAGACCGGGCTCAGCTTTCAGCGGCAGCAGAATTAATCACCCTCAGAAGGGCTCGGTCAGCTCGCACCAGTGTTCCCAGGGTTGCTTCCACTGGAGCAGACCCACGGGATGGCTTGAACCCCCGGACACCNGCTGGGATCTGTTTAGGGGTGAGCGGGGAGGAACCCCAAAAGCAGTGGGAATGAGAGCAGGAGGCACAAGGGGGTGAGCAGCACCTGAGCCTGGAGCAGAAATGCCGTCATCCTGGGTGAGGACCACGTTGTGATGCTACGGGAGGGGCCTCGAGTGGCACCGGCATCTTGCTTTGATCCAAGAGGGACACTTCCCATACCCCCCGCCCCCCATTTTCCTATCACATCAC
>VXBP01003842.1:183786-207419 GCA_013400115.1 Rhinopomastus cyanomelas
CGCCCCATTGGCCGCGCTGTAGCCGGGCAGAGCGCCCCGCAACCCCGCCAGCGGCTGCGGGTGGGGCTGGAGCGGAGTCGGCAGCGCCGGGTTCCGCCGGGTCCCGCTCCGCTCGCTGCCGCCCCACGCCCTGCAGCGATCCCCGCGGCCGCTCCCTCTAACGCAGCCCCTTCGGCCAGCGGCGTTAAACCTCGGGAGAAAGCCGGGGCTGCGGGGAACTCGCGGTTTGGAGTGAAAAGCCGCGCCTGGGGGGTCTTCAGCCATCAACCCCGGCTTCCGCCCGCACCACCGGATGCCCCGCAAGCGGGTGGTACCGGAGCGGGATGGGATTCGGGAGGGGTTGGGGGACGGGGAGCGGGAGGCACCGCCCGTTCGGAGCCCCCGGCCCAGGGATGTGCGAAGAAATTCCTTCCTTGGTTGGGGAAAACCGAGTCGCTGCCCGCTAGATCCAGAATGGGGCCCCGCACAGACCCCGCAAACCCACGCAGACCCCGCAATCCCGCACGTATACCCCACAATCCGCACAGACCCTGTAATCCCGCACACACACCCTGTAATCCCCAGCACAGGGGATCCATCTGCGCACAGCCCCTGTAATCCCCCACACAGCCCCTATAATCCCATGCACACCCCACAATCCCACACACACCCCACAATCCCGCACACACCCCACAATCCCACACACACCCCGCAATCCTGCTCAGCCCCTATAATCCCCCGTACGGCCCCTGCAGTCCTGCACAGCCCCTATACTCCCACCCACTAACACCCTACACCCCACACAGGGACTCCCAAGGGAGCTCGTGGAGGGGTTTCAGTGTCCTTCTGGTGAAACACAGAGCCCAGAGCAGGACCCGAGGCAGAGGAAGGCCAGGGGATGGACACACAGAGCGGTCCAGTGGTCCCAGTGGCCACCTAATCCACCCAGCAGGTGCCACCCTGGTGCTGTCACCGTGGAGCACCCTGGTGCTTCCACTGCTCGTCAAGACGACAGTAGGATGAACTGGTGATGGGAAACCCACCACTGGCCCCCTCTCTGTTCTCTAGGGTGGCCACCTTCTCCACTGCTCAGAGGCCACCAGCCACGTCTACACCCACAGCTCGGATCCCACAGCTCGCGCATGGCGGCTCCAGATCAGGGAGGGGTGTTGGAGGGAAGAATGAGAACCCCAAGAGAAGAGAACACTCGGGGTTTCCCCACAGCACAGGGGAAGGAAGCAGCTCCTGGAGCAGGAGCCTGGCAGGTCCTGCCTGAGGCAGCAGACACCAGTGTTGCCTCCTCCCAGATTCCCAGTTGGATTCCCAGCTGGACTGTCCCTGCCAGGCAGCCCTGGCGCTGGTAAACACCTCGAAATCCACGGGTTCTCTGCCCAGTCCCACCCTGCACATCCCCACCTGGCTGCTCCTGCTCAGCCAGCAGTGGGCACAGACACCCTCTCCCCTCCAAACCACCCAGAACTGGCAGCACTTTCACTGGGATTGAACATTAAGGAGCCCTGTCTGTCACCTAGGGCCAGTGGGCACCTCTCCTTCCTTCCAAGGTAGCCCAGTCCCCACCACACCCCGGGGACAGTGGCACCAGAGCACCCAGAGCACCCCAGTCAGGGCAGGCAGCCCCTTCCCCTGGCAGCCTGCAAACACCTCTCTGACCTTATCCCGTTCGGCCCCATTTTTCGCCCCCCCGGCCGCGGTCTGGAGGCTTCCTCACCCTTTGCCGGCAGACGCCACACAGAGCGACAAGCTCGCCGTCCTCGACCTGCTCTTCAGGGCTTCGATGAAGTGAGGCACCAGCACCAGCCCCGCGTCGGGTTTCTGGTACATGGCTGGAGAACCCCGAACCCACAGCGGGCGGCAGCTCCGCTCGATCGCCGCCTCCTCAGATCAGCAGCAGCAGTGGCAGCAGCAGCAGTGGCAGCAGCAGCAGCACAGGGGTCCTTTTGTGTGGCAGAGCAGAACCACGGCGCGCGTCAGCCCGAAATCCCGGCCAGCGACCCACGGCCATTCCTGGGATCACCAGCAGCTCCCCAGGAGGAAGGGGACACTCGGCTCCCTGCTGGAGAGCCCTCGCTCGGCGGGGCTCCCCTCGCCCGCGGCCACCATTGGCGCTGCCCGCACTTCCTTCAGCGCCTTATCTCTGCCGCTGCGGCCACACGTTAAGGTCAAGTTATCGTTTTACCAGCCCTTTCATCGGCACGAAGGACTTTGGAACCGGCCCTGGAGCTCGCGGTGGGTGGGGAGCGGAGCAGAGGGAAGGCAGCAGGAGAAGGTTCTCCCCGCAGCCCGGCGCCGGGACGTTGGCCGCCGCACGCTCAGACGCTTTATTAGGACGATCTGGAAGGAAGGACCGAAGCCACCAGGCGTGCGCCGCTGGCCTGAGCTCCAGCAGGAAGCCCGCGACGCTGGGAACCGGGGGCTCTGGCTGACGTAAGGAGCCGGCGCAGCTCTGCTGCTGCTGCCAGATGACGAGGAAGACGACCAGCGGAAGAGCTCGGCTCGCTGGGAACTGCCTGGCTGGACTCCCTCGGCCACAGAATCCTACACTGGCCCTGGCTGGAAGGGATCTCCAAAGGGCATCCAGTCCACCCCCTCTGCAGGGAGCAGGGACATCCTCAGCCAGATCAGGTTGCCTTCTCCAGCCTCCTCCCTTTGGAGATCTCAGCTGCCTCCCTGGGCAACCTCTTCCAGTGTTCAGCCCCCCTCCTGCTAAAGAGCTTCTTCCTAGCAGCCCATTTCCATCTGCCCTTCTCTAATGTGAAACCATGTCCAGCCTCCTCTTGGAGATCTCCAGGGATGGGACCTCAACTGCCTCCCTGGACAACCTCTTCCAGTGTTCAACCCCCCTGCTGCTAAAGAGCTTCTTCCCAGCAGCCCATTTCCATCTCTAATGTGAAACCACTGCCCCTCATCCTGTCACTGTCACAGCATAAACAGCCCCTCTGCACCCTTCTTGCAGGGCCCCTTCAGGTACTAGAAGGTCGCTGTCCCAAACCTCAAATTCCTGATGAACTTGGAGCTTGAACTGCGGGAATGTTTCGCCTCTGACCGACGCAGCCGCCGATGCCCCTGTGTCAGAGCGGCCAGACGCTGCAGCTGGACCAGCCAGCTCCTCTCTGCTTGCAGCTAGCCTCTCTCCTTCCCGTCCTGGGCAAGAGTCAGCCTGTCCCTGAGGAGCCCAATCCCCCCCGCAGGAATCCTGCCCTTCCCAAGACGCCCCTCATCCATTCGGGGAGGTTCTATTTACACCCCAACGTGAGCAGCAGAGCCTTGGACCCCTTCCCGTGAGGTCCCGCGGCTGCGAACACCCACTCACAGTCGGCGCTGTCGGTCTCGCCTCAGCGATGTTGCTGCTTCACAGCCGACGGCCAGTGGAGCCAGGAAGCAGTGGAAGGAGCCAGGTTCCTGGATTTCAAACCTCGACGGCACAGGGGGGACCTACAGCAGGCGGCCGTGAGCCCGACAAACGCATCCCGACTTCGCCTCGTCCGGTCCAACGCTGGGGCCGCGTTAGATACCTGCTGGAGATGGTCCAGCGGAGGGCTCTGAGCACAGTGATGGGACCTGAACGCCTCCCTATGAGGGAAGGCTGAGAGAGCTGCGGCTGGTCAGCCCGGGGAAGAGAAGGCTCTGAGGGATCTGGTGACTGACTGCAAATGCAGCGGTGCCCAGTAATGGGACAAGGAATAACGGGGATCAGCTGGAGCATGGGAAGTTCCACCTCAACGTGAGGAGAAATGCACACGGTCCCCATCCTGATCCTAAGCACACATGGTCCTCAACCCAAACCCAAGAGCACACGGTCCTCATCCCAATCCTAAGCACACATGGTCCTCATCCCAATCCTAAACACACATGGTCCTCATCCCAAACCCAAGAGCACAGTCCTCACCCCAATCACAAGCACCCACAGTCCTTATCCCAAACCCAAGTGCACATGGTCCTCATCCCAATCCTAAGCACACACGGTCCTCTTCCTAAACCCAAGAGCACACGGTGCTTATCCCAACCCCAAGTGCACACATTGTCCTCATCCCAACCCCAACGCACATGGTCCTCATCCTGGTCCCACACCTGTTGCTCCTGCCGCAACCTCAACTAACGAACACAGAGCACCTCAGACACAGGCCACCCTGTGCCTCGGGTTCCCAGCCGTGGGCTCCAGGCTGCTCCGCCAGGGCAAATGCAGAGTCTCCCAACCCAGCTGAACAGAACCCGTTAATTCAGGGGGATGGAGGAGCAGCCTGTCAGCTTCGCTGGGGCTGTTTGCACAGGGAGCTGCAGACCTACAGCTTCCCCTGGGCAGGCCCAGGAGCCACATCCATCCTAAACCCAGCCCAAACCCATCCTAAAGGCATGTCTACCCCAAACCCACCTCAAACCCATCCTAAAGCTACATCTTTCCTAAAGTCACCCCAAACCCATCCTAAACTGATCCTAAAGCTGCATCCATCCTAAACTCACCCTAAACCTGTCCTAAACCCACCCCAAACCCATCCTAAAGCTGCATCCATCCTAAACCCACCCCAAACCCGTCCTAAACCGACCCCAAACCCATCCTAAAGCCCACGGGGTCAGGCCAGCACTGCTGATGGGCTTCCAGGGCTGGTTGTCCCTTCCCCGTGGATCCAGCCCTCCCCTCTGCACGGGGCCCGGGCTGGGGAACCCGTCGGCTCTGCCTGGTCTCTTCCCAAAGGCTTGTCCGCGGCAGCAGAGGACGAGGAGCTCGGCCACCCCTCACTGCAGCGGTCGGCGACACCGCAGCTCCACAGACATCAACTGGCAGCTGTATCCTCAACATCTGCCTTCTCCTTTCTCTCGGAGAGGTGGAGCCAGCCCCGGGCAACCTTCCTGACCCACAGGTCGCCCACCAAAGGTCTTCGTCACCACCTTCCCGAAGGAGACCCCTTGCAGGAGCTCTGGGACCGGCGCTGCCTGACCCACGACGCAAGAGAAGCAGAGGGGGCCAAGTGAGAGCTTCTCTCTGCAGAAGGGAGCAGCGGGGCCAGGTCAGAGCCCTCGTCTGGCCACTGCCCAGCAGAAACAATTTCCTCCTGGAAGCCAGTGACTTGGAACCAATCTGGCCAGGCTGATGCAAAGCGCCGGCACAGATGCACCGGACCGGTCTGATCCTCGCCTCGACAGGATTAACTGGCCTCGGCTACTAACCAAACGCAACCCCAGCTCATCCTCCGTGCGCAGACAGGGCAGCATCTCACACATCCTGCACCAGGCAGAACCCCCGGGGGGGCCTCCCGTGGTGTCTGGGGGTCACCACACGCTTGCCCACCAGCTGGCCCGGCCCCATTTAACTCCTTTGAGGTAGGAAAGTCCCTCTTCCGCCCCACTGTGCCGACCCACGGAGCGGGGAACAAACAGAACCTCCTCTTGCTGTCACCTGGGAGAATCCAGGGAGCTGGGCTTTGGAGCTCGTGGCTTCTTCCCACTTCCACGAGTGTTTCTGACTGGAGAGCCAGCCCTTGAGAGGGAAGAGGCAGGAAGCCCCTCTGTCCCTCCATCCCCTCCGTGCCCGCGCCAGCCAGGCGCCCTTCCTCATCCCGGCAGATGCTGAGCTCAGGTCAGACCCCCGGGCAGAGCCGGGGCCGGCGCACGCTCTCATTAACTGAACCACAATCTGCTGCCCTGCTGATGAGGCTGCCCCGGATTTGTGCTGCCCCAGCTCGACCCAGCCTGGGCTCCGGGGGGCTGCGCGTCCATCCCGCGGCTCAGGGCTCTGCGCGAAGCACGAGTGTGGTCACAGAACCATCCAGGATGGAAAAGACCCCCCGGATCAGCGAGTCCAACCATCACCCCTGCTCTACAGGGTCACCCCTCAACCAGATCCCCGGCGACTTCTCAGCTCACCCAGGGATGAGGCAAAGAGCCCAGGATGGGGCACGGAGCGCCCCACGGCACCTGGGGAACGTCTCTGCTGCACAAGTTCAACCAGCAGGCGGTTGTGAAGGTTCAGGGCTCCCATCAGTAAGCCGGTGGTGCAGCAATTCCCCCCGGGAGCTGTGAATCACAACCTGCTTCAGCAGGGAGGCAGCTGGCACAGCTGTAGGTTTAAGGGGCTGTAAGGACCACCCAGCTCCACAGAGCTGGCCCAGGGTGCTGAGGTGCCCGCGGCAGGGGCATCGCTGCAGCATCCGCTTGTGCCAGCAGCTCCCCTCACCCGGCACCGACTGTCCCTGCCGGTCCCCATCGCCAGCCTGGGAATGCGATGGATCCCAGCCAGAGCCTCGGAGCTGGTGGCTAACAGAACGATGCTGTGGCTGAGCCCAACCAGACTGACCCACAGCACCAGGCTGAACTCTGGGGTTCAGTACTGCACATTCCCCCCAACACCCACTGCTCTGCCCTGTTCCCACGGCCTCCTCCCCCCTGCACCTCGCACCCCGCTCAGCACCCGATCCCGCGGGAGCTGGGATCCGGGGCTGGAAAGGAGGACGAGACCCCCCGCGCTGCCCAAGAAGGAGGTGGGTCCTGCAGCACCCCCGTGGGCTGCAGCTTCCCGGCGGCTACCAGAGCCTGCCCCGAGCCCCCGGGGCGAGCGAGGAACGCGGGGAGAGGGGAGGAGCCGGCGGGGCAGCGGGCGGGCAGCGGGCGGCACCTCCCGGCGCGGGGCCGGCGGATGCGGGTGACTCACCTGCCCCGCGGCTGGGCAGCCTCATCCCACCCCGGCCCCAGCCCGAGAGCAGCTCCCAGAGGAGCAACAGCACAGTCAACACCACGAAGCAAAGAGCAGCCCAGCTCGACCAGTCCCGGCTGCTTCCCGCCTGCCACCGCAAACCGGGGCTGCAGGGCGCCGCCGTCACCAGCCCCGCACCAGCCCGGAACGGCTTCGGGAAACGACCGGAGCTGCCTGAAAGGTCCGTGACGGATTGTCCAGCCTCACTGGGCTGCACCGAGTCTCCTTCCCGGGCAGGACACACACGGGCAGCCTGAGCAGGAGTCGTCCAGGGGACACGCCGGTGACTCAGCTGCGGCTCCCTGAGCCTGGGAGGCTCTTGGCAGCACGGGCTGCGCTACCTCCCTGCTCCCCACACGCCACCCGAGACCCAGGATGGCAGAGGGGCTGCAGGAGCGGCCAGTCCAGTCCCCCGCAGCTTGGATGCTGCTTGCCCATTGCAGCAGCCGGCCAGCACAGCCCATACTGGCTCCAAACTGGGAGGCAAAAGGCTCCATTCCACCCCTGCCTGCTGTTTGCAGCTCCGTGACTTCATCCTCCAGGCCAGCACGAGTGCTGCCAGCTCCCAGCCGGGCACACACGCAGGAGGCTGGGCACGGCCACCACGCGGAGCGTGATTCAGCCAGCCCTGGCTGCGAGGGCCGCGCTCGCCTGTGCTCTCTGGGCCGCCCTTCCGTTAGGAGACCAGCAGCTTGTCAGCAGCGCTGGCACCGGCGGCCCCGGGGCTGGCACCGAGCACGCTGGGTGACTCAGTCGCTCCGTAACCCACAGCCCGGTCTCGTTTCCAGAGCACGAGGGCAACAGTTCAGGCTGCTGGGACCAGTCACATCACAGGGGTGGGACAGGGACAGAGCTGGCTCGACGCAGGCTGTGGAGGGATTAGAGCCATTGCCGGGTGAGGAAAAGGCTCCACAGGCTCTTCACTCCTGCCTTGGACTCCTGGGACATGCTCGAGTCACAGACTCATACAGCATTAGGGATGGGAAGGGACCTCCAACGATCATCCAGTCCAGTCCCCCCAACACAGCAGGATCCCCTAGGTCCACAGAACATGAGGCATGGGAGATCAACCAGTCCAATCCTCCTGCCACAGCAGGATCCCCTAGATCCAGTCACAAAGGAACATGGCAACGAGGGTTTGAAACTTCTCCAGAGAAGACTTCCAGGGCTCTGGCACCCTCACTGGAAGGTCCTTCTCACATTGATGTGGAACCTCCTCTGTCCCAGCTCACACCCACTGCCCCTTGTCCTATCACTGGGTGCCCCTGAGCAGAGACTGGTTCCATGCTCCTGACACCCACCCTTCACATGTTGATCAACTTCACGGGGTTACCCCTCAGTCTCCTTTTTTCCCAGCTCCCTCAGCCTCTCCTCAGCAGGGAGATGCTCCCTCCCTCCATCATCCCTGTGGCTCTGCGCTGGGCTCTCCCCAGCAGCACTGGACACAAGACTCCAGCTGTGGTCTCCCCAGGGCAGAGTAGAGGGGGAGGAGAACCTCTCTTGATCTGCTAACCACCCCCATTCTGATCCACCCCAGGATGTCACTGGCCACTACCAGCTCCAGGGGGGTTTACCTGCGATGACACGCATCGTGCAGCCGCCACTCCCCAGCACCAGGGTAACGACCACCGCAGGCGGCTCCGTCTGCTCTGGCAGCAGCTCCTGCCTCTCGCCTCCGCGGAGACAAAAGCCCTCAATTATTAATGCTGCAAATATGAACAAACACAGAGCAACAAGCTGATGAGGAGCGATGCGGCAGCGCGAGGTCGGGCTGGGGTGCTGCACACCCTCCCGCCTCTCTAAACCACTGCTTCTCCTCCAAACCCGGTAACAAGGAGGGAGGGGGCCACAGAATCCTGAAGCAGCCCCATCAGGAAAGGGGCTGAGTGACTTTCCAGCACTGCCCAGGGTGGTGGTTGGGTCCCCACCCCTGGATGAGCTTCAAACAGCTGAGCTGTGGTGCTGGGGGATCTGGTTTAGGGGTGACCTTGTAGAGTTGGTGGTTGGACTAGATGATCCTGGGGGTCTTCTCCAACCTGAATGATTCTGTGACCCAGCTGGTTGGTAGAGGTGAACGTGTTCCCAGTTCTGCCCTACAAACCTTCTTCTAAGCCAACCCAACTCTGTTGGGTCACCCAATCCCAAAGAGACAGAGGGGAAACAGAGACCCGGACCTGCTCTGCCTCGTGTTTGTGCTTCTCCTTCTCCCCAGCAGCACCGTAACAGACCCAGACCGTTGGAGCAGGGACTCACCCCTGCCCTGCCCGTGACAGCCTGGGGACAGCCCTGCAAACATCACTCAGGTGGCAGGTGACAGCATCTAAGTGGTCGAGGGGATCCTGCTGTGGCAGGGGGATTGGACTAGATGATCTTATGAGGTCCCTTCCAATCCCTAATGATTTGATTCTATGATCTTTTGAGGCCCCTTCCAATCCCCAATGATTTGATTCTATGATCTTTTGAGGTCCCTTCCAATCCCCAATGATTTGATTCTATGATCTTTTGAGGTCCCTTCCAATCCCCAATGCTCTGGGACTCTGGGTCAGTCCAGCCACGGAGGGCTCTGACGTTCCAGGGCTGTTGTGCAAAGCTGAGGAGCTGCAGAACCAGCCGCAGGAGCTGCTGCCTGAAGGCCCCTGGAGCTGGGCTGCTGCGAGAGCCTCAGTCCTGCCACCGCGGGTCCTGGCCGTCCCAAGAAGCTCAGGCACTGAGCGAGCTGTGACAGATGCTCCAGAGCCGCACGGAGCCGCCAGGACCCCTCCCGCACTGCCCCGCGACGCTGCCAGCGCAGCAGGAGGGAGAGTCCACAGGGAACGCGGAGCAGGGCAGGAGGAATGACAGGAATTCCAGGGCAGGGATGTCTTCCCGGGCTGGTTCTGTCACAGCCACACCAAGGCCTCCAGCACCCACAGGCACGGGGGCGGGAGGGAAGGGCAGGAGATGGGGAGCAGGGGACGTGAGAAAGAGGGGATGAAAGGAGGAACAGGAGAGGGGATGAGATGAGGAAGAGGAGAGGGGGTGAGACGAGGAAGAGGGGGTGAGATGAGGAAGGGGCCGAGAGCTGCCCTTCAATTTCTGAACAGTTCAAGTGAAATCCCGTGCCCTGAGCCTCAGCGCTAAATCAGCTCAAGGAAGGAACCACTTTAATTAATCAGAGGCAGCCGAGTTCAGGGGAGCACCCGGGGTCACCTTTCTTGCTGCCCTTCCCCGTGGAGGTCCCAGCTTTGCAGCTAAACCCTCTCTCCAATCCCGCTGCCAGAGCAGGATCCCCGAGATCCACAGAACACTAGGGATGGGAAGGGACCTCCAAAGATCACCCAGTCCAATCCCCCACCACAGCAGGATCCCCTAGATCCAATCGTACAGGGACATGGCCGGGCAGGTTTGAATCATCTCCAGAGAAGGACAATCCAGGAGGCTGCGGTCAGTTAGTCTGTCCCACAGTCAGATGGAACAGAAGGAGCCTCGTTCCCACCAGCCCCACAGCTGTCCCCCGGCCTCACTTGGCATCTGACGACGCAGAGCGGCTGCACGGAAGGGGCCAGCTGGTCCCCAGCCAGGGGTGCAGCAGGTGCACGGGGCAAAGCGAGGGCTCCCCACACTCCCTGCCAGAACCCCATCACCAGCAGCCTGCAGGGAAGCCCTTGTTGGGCTGTTCGGTGCCCTGAACCGTAACGGACAGAGGGGCTGAAGAGCGCTGGGCGCACGGGACCGTACCCGGGCAAGTCAGAAACTGGGGGGTTCTTGTCCATCACAAACTCACAGAACATTAGGGATTGGAAGGGACCTCGGGAGGTAACCCAGTCCAATCCCCTAGCCACAGCAGGATCACAGCAGAAGGACACAGAGCTCCTGGAAGGTGCCCACAGGAGAGCAGCTCCAATGCTCAGAGGGCTGCAGCACCTCCCCTGTGAGGACAGGCTCAGCCAGTTGGGGTTGTTCAGCCTGGAGAAGAAGAGGCTCTAGCTGACCTTCGAGGAGCTTTCCAATCTCTGAAGGAAGGGGGCTACAAGAAAGCTGGGGAAGGGCTATTGACAGGGGTGGTAGTGAGAGGACAAGGGAAAAGGTTTCCAGACTTGAAGAGGGGAGACTGAGGTTGGACATGAGGAGCAGTGAGGATGCTGAGATGCTGGAACAGGTTGCCCCAGGCAGCTGTGGCTGCCCCATCGCTGGCAGTGTTGAAGGCCAGGCTGGCTGGGGCACCTGCTCTAGTGAAGGTGTCCCTGCCTGTGCAGGGGGGCTGGAACTGGATGATCCTGAAGGTCCCTTCCAGCCCCGGCCAGTCTAGGATCCTGCTGCCTGGGCCAGAGATGGCCAAGCTGCTGCTCCCAAGCTCCACAAAGTCATCCTGCCTCCTGGAACCCTTCCCAACCCATCCCTGCCTCCCAGCGTGCTTCTGGCACGCGAACCTGGCTGATGTGTCAGTCGAGAAGATGAGGGTCGCCAGAAGTTCTCAATTCGTGGGACATCCGTGCCCAGGCCACAGCTGGAGCCCCCTTTCGGGGGTGATTTACGTCCAGCACCGACAACGGACGTGAGAGGGAGCCCGGGCTGCTGCCTCCGCTCCGCCTGTTCCAGGAACAGGGAGGGAGCAGCAGCGTCGGGAGAAGCCCAGCGCGTTTCCCCAGAGCTGGCTCCGCACACGACAGCCCCGCTGCATCCCCGCAGCGCCCTTGCTGGGCCGGGAGGAGCGGTCTGCACGGAGCCGGGCTGCGCCGACGGGGCGGGAGGCGGAGGGAGCCGGGCGCCAGGCACCCCGCTCTGGTGGGAGGGGTCGGGACTGGGCGAGCTCTGAGCTCCCTCCCAGCCCAGCCCAGCCCAGTCTGCGACCGGGCCTGTGGCGGCTCCGAGGGGCAGCGGTCATCCCCCAGCTCTCTGCATCTGTCCTGCGCCGGGGACGTGCAGCTGGAGCCTCTAAATACCCAGCGACGGCTGCTGCCAACCTTCGCTCTGGTCCCTGCTCTGCCAGAGGACTCTGCTGGCTGCTGCCATCTCAGTCAGCACAGGACTGACAGCACAGGAGACACCCCAGCTGCTGGGGGCTCACAGCCCGCAGCTGCCCTCTGCTTGGCCAGCTCAGATGCCCCGGAGCAGGAGATGCAGCAAACATGGACCTGGAGACCCAGCTGACCCTAACCCTAACCACCTAGTCCTGACAGCAGTTTGATGCCTGACCCCTCACTCCAGGAGCTGCTCCTGTCCTGGCTCTGGGCAGCCTCATCCAGGGGGGTAAAAGCTCGCCAGATGCAGGAAGAAAGCTGAGGCAATGGCTTTCAGCAGGGGCCGTGAGCCCCCACTCTGCTCAGCATCAGCCGGGGGTGCAGCTCCTTCCCCAGGAGGGTGAACTGGAGGCAGGAGATGCCCAACACCCAGGACCCAGCGCTGCCGGGATCTGCCCTCCAGGGAGGGTTGGGACCGAGCTGGAGTTGGTTCTCCACCAGCTTGTGCTTATCTGCAGCACCTCAGAAGCCCCGCCAGGGCCTCGGGGAGCAGTTTTGTGGTCTGGAGGGACTGGGGTAACTGGGGAACCAGCCGGAGCAGTTCAGCTCCTACACACCGAGAAGGGGGAGCGGATCAGACCCAGCCTCACGTCACTCTGGGGTGGGTGGGAAGGAGATGAGAGACATCAAATAGGAAGGTCTCTGCGTACGAGGCTCCTCCAAAGCCAGGCTGCACCCTTCCCTGCCGGGAGGTCTCCCTCACACCCGCCAGGGCAGGTTTTATCTCTCACAGTAGCTGCTGCTGCTTCCAAACCAGCTGCAGCCCTTCCAGAAGTGATGCTGCCTCTCACAGGAAGAGCTAAAGTCCATCCTGAGAGCCTGGTGCCATCAATAGCAGCCCCAAAGCCCAGCAGAGCCCCAGAGCCCAGTGCAGGGGGGGGAGCTGGGACTAGCTGGACCCAGCTGGGCTTCTGCAAATGGGGGTGTTAATGGACAGAACCCCCCCCGCTTTCAAATCCCCCCGGCGCTTCTCCCTGCTGAGTGACTCCAGCCCCATCAGACAGAGACACCAGCTGGCTGCCTCCTAATGGTGACAGGGGTTGGTCATTGTGTGAGGATGCTCTGGAGAGGGATCAGTGTGGAAGGAGAACAGACACGACCCCAGATGCCCTGCTGAAAGGCTCAGGGCTGCAGGAAGCTTTCTGGGTGGAACAAGTGGAGGAGTACAAGTGGAGGACAAAGAAAGGGCTAAGGCACTTCATTTTGTCCTCCCCTCCTGCTCTGCCCTGGGGAGACCACAGCTGGAATCCTGTGTCCAGTCCTGGGGCCCTCTGTTCCACAGCCACAGGATCCCAGAACATTAGGGATGGGAAGGGACGTTGCAAGGTCACCCAGTCCCATCCCCTGCCAGAGCAGGATCCCCTAGATCCAGTCTCACAGGGACCTGCCCAGGCAGGTTACAGCTCATCCCTCTCTCCACTGCAGTAACTCCAGCTGAGGAGCACAGCTCCACGCAAACACCCCGAGGTCTGGCCCTGACACTCTCAGCTTTCTAATTAACACCTACTTCAGCATCTAGAAAGGCTAAGAGGTCTCTGGGGGTTCTCGATCAGCTCGGTGCCCTGAGCAGCAGGAGCTGTTATAAATACAGAGCGAGCAGAGCCCCTGAGACCCGGCAGCTCAACCACGACGGCTGCAGCCAGCCAGTCGCTCACCCAGCTTCTGCTGTCTGTGAGATGGGAGCAGGCTAGAGAGTCACTGAGGTTGGAAGAGACCTCCAAGGTCATCATCCAGTCCAACCATCAACCCAACCCCACCATGGCCACTCAACCCTGTTCCCCATGGCCACAGCTACTCGCAGTTTGAACCCCTCCAGGGATGGCGACTCCCTCTCACCCCTGGGCAGCCTGTTCCAACCCCTGACCACTCTTGTCAGGGAAGAGACTGCTCCTGATGTCCAACCTAACCCTCCTCTGGCACCACCTGAGACTGGTTCCTCTGGTCCTGTCACCAACAACTGAGAAGTCACCTCCCCAGCTGAAGAGCCCTGCAGAGGACAGGCCCAGGAGCAACCAGGGGCTGGATGCTGCCCTTGAGGAGCACTTTCCCGTAAGCTGCTGGGAGGGCTGAGTCACCCCACGGCCCTTGGCCAGAGGCTTATCTTCTCCATCCCTTCCTTCCTGGTGCCAGCCCAGCATCCCACCAGGAGCTCCTCATCTACCTCACAGCAAACCCTGCCCGCAGCAGCAGCTCATAGCTGTTTCACAGGCAGCCAGTCTTGTTAACAGAGGGAAAATGCAGCTCCTGACCCTCCAGAGCCCTGGAACTTTGGATTCCTCCTTCCTGCTGCTGTCGGTTGCTTAGCTACCAATGTTCTCAAAGCTCACGACGGGCTCTGGCCCTCGCCCCTGCCCTTCCAGTCCAGCCCCAGTTTGTTTTCCTTGCAGCCTAGGTGATGGCACCTCCTGGAGCAGAAGATGCAGAGCTGTCCTGCTCCCCTCCAGCACCGGGGAGCCGCCGTCAGTGCTAACGGGGCTCCCTTGGTGCAGAGAGCAGCCGCCTCCAGCGCCCCGGATGGGCAGCAGCGCCCAGCTCTGCCTCCTCGAGAAGCTGGAGGGATAAACGACAGACCCAGAGCTGGGGAATCAGACTAACCTGCAGCTAAACCAGAGCAGAGACAGCTCGTTGCACGGACCCTGGAAGGGGCTGCCCATGGGGGCTGTGGAGTCCCCTTCTCTGGACACGTTTAGAACCTGCCTGGCCATGTTCCTGTGTGACTGGATCCAGGGGATCCTGCTGTGGCAGGGGGATTCGACTGGATGATCTCTCAAGGTCTCTTCCAACCTCAATAGTTCTGTGAAAGTGGAGATAAGTGGAGACTTGACTCCAGACTCTTGAGGAACCATGAGTTTAAGAGCAGCCAAGTGCTTTAGGTGCCAGCCCATCACTGGATCTAGGGGATCCTCCTTGGCAGGGGGGGTTGGACCAGATGGTCTCTCAAGGTCTCTTCCAACCTCAATGACTCTGTGAAAGTGGAGACTTGACTCCAGACTCTTGAGGAACCATAAGTTTAAGAGTAGCTGAGAGCTTTGGGTCACAACCCACCACTGGATCCAGGGGATCCTGCCCTGGCAGGGGGATGGGACTAGATGACCTGTGGAGGTCCCTTCCAATCCGCAATGTTCTGGGCTTCTGTGACTCCCCTGCTCCCTCCACTGGGGGGTTTCCTACGGGGTTGCTGTCGGGTGCCTGGCCACCATCTCCATCTCCTGTGGCTACGTCTGCGAGAGGGACAGGAAGAGGCCAGCAGCAGGTGCCCCAAGTCGGTAGGAAGCAGTGACCTGGGCTCGGCCGGGGACTGAACACGGCTTCTGCAGAACAATGGCCCGCGGGGAGACGGGGGAAGCAGCCCTGGCCGGGAGCACCGGGCGATTGTTTGCACCAGCCGTGGGGCCAGGGCAGGCAGCAGAGCTTCGAGGTGGGTTCTTTCCTGCTGCTGCAGTTAGAGAACAATGAGCAAGACCTCTCGGGTGGGAAAGGGAAGCGGCTCGGCAGGAACAAGCGGCCCCGGCACCCAGCTTCAAGCCCCACTGCGTGCTCAGGGCGAGGGGGTCACCTGGGCTAGACCCCTGCCTGCTGCTCTGGTTTCTCCTGATGGACCAGGGAGATGTCTGCTGCTCTTTCCATCCCGCTCAGTGTCCTCCCTGTGTCCCAGGCATGAACCCTGGAGCTGCCTGAGCCTGGCAGGTCACCAGGATCCCACAGGGCTGCAGCTCGGACCGGGAGCTGAGAGAGCTCCGTGCACTGGGAGTCACTGGAGGAGACAGGGGGGCCTCCATCCACATGTCCCTGTTCTAACAGCCACCAACCAGCCCCCTCGGGAGCCCTCATCTCCGCTGTCACACCCAGCTTGTTGCTGCATGGAGGGAAGGAGGACGGTGCCTGGAGCCCCATGGCAGCATCAGCAGTGCCACAGGGCCACGTGTTCTGCTGGCTGGCTCCTCCACAGAGCATCCAGAGCCATCCCTGCCTCCTCCACAGAGCATCCAGAGCCATCCCTGCCTCCTCTGCGCTGCTCAGGGGGAAATGACTGAGAACCAGAAGCAGGCGAGGAGGGTTCGTATCGCTTTACCTCTAGACATTAACACGACTATTAACTACCATCCGCAGCACCAAGCTGTGACCCGGTGAGAACAAGCAGAGCTGCAGCCGTGACCTTCCCTCCCTCGGCTGCACCCTCCTCTCCTCCGAGCTGTGATCCTGACCCTGCCTGGGGCAGATGCTCAGAGCTGCTGCCAGGGCAGCTCAGCTGCAGTCAGGTCCCAGCAAAGCTCCTCTGCAGGGAGGAGCTCACTACTGTCAGTGCTTCTGGGTGTCCCCAGCTGCACCTGTTACCTCAGACACGCAAACTGTGACCGCTGCTTCCTGCACTCATCTAACAGCAACTGGGCAGGAGGGATCCTGCTGCTGTCTAGAATGTTACGAGCAATTCTGATCACAGGGTCACAGAACATTAGGGACTGGAAGGGAACATCCAGTCCAATCCCCCCAACACAGCAGGATCCCCCAGATCCAGTCACACAGGAGCAGTGCCAGGTGGGTTTGAAATGTCTCCAGAGAAGGAGACTCCACAACTCCCCTGAGCAGCCCCTGCCAGGGCTCTGGCACCCTCCCTGGGAAGAAGGTCCTTCTCACATTGATGGGGAACCTCCTCTGCTCCAGCTCACACCCGCTGCCCCTTGTCCTGTCACTGGAGGCCCCTGAGCAGAGCCTGGCTCCATCCTCCTGACATCTGCCCTTTCCATACTGATCAACATCCATGGGGTCACCCCTGTGTCTCCTTTCTCCCAGCACAAGAGCCCCAGCTCCCTCAGCCTCTCCTCATCAGGGAGATGCTCCCCTCCCTCCATCCTCTCTGTGGCTCTGCACTGGGCTCTCTCCAGAGCTCTGTGTCCTTTTGGAGCTGAGGGGTCCACAGCTGGATGCAAGATTCCAGATACGACTGGATCTAGGGGATCCTGCTGTTGCAGGGGGATTGGACTGGATGATCTTTCGAGGTCCCTTCCAATCCCTCATGCTCTGTGATTCTGTGAGGTGGTGTCCCCAGGGCAGAGCAGAGGGGGAGCAGAACCTCTCTCGATCTTCTACCACCCTGTTCTGATCCACCCCTGGATGCCGTTCGCCCTTCTTGGCCACCAGGGCCCGTTGCTGGCTCCTGGCCACCATGCTGCTGCTTTTGGGTAAGAGGAGATGCACATTAGGGACTGGAAGTGACCTCGAAAAGTCACCCCGTCCGATCCCCCTGCCAGAGCAGACCTGCAGCCCGACGGGACGCAAACGCTCGCAGCCGTCGGTCAGAAACACTTCCGCGCTGCCCGACTCCCTCCTTTTCCGCTGGGCTCTGCACAGAGCGGAGCCGGACCCATGTAGGGGGAGCTGGGAGAGACCAACGACAGCGGAGGGAGAGGAGAGGGGAGCGACAGCAGCCGCTCGGCTCCCGTGCGAAACGGGACGTGAAGGGCAGCCGTCGGCACCGGGGACGGCTGCCAAAGCCCAGCCGAGAGAGTCGTTGCAGGGCTGGGCTCGTCCGGTTCACGGCAGGGACGGGCGGGGAAGGACAGCGGGATGCAGCCGTTACGTAAGTTCCAGAGCATCTCCCCGCCAAGTGGGCTCTGCTGCGCCCTCACCACGTCCGCAGCCGCCCACACGCAGCCGGCGCTGCGGGCACACACCCCCTGCCCCGGCCCCGGCCCCGGCGCTCCCCCTTCTCGCTTCACAACCCCGCAGACCTCTCGCCATCGCCTTGAGCAGCCTGTGAATCCCGCCCCAAGCTGCCCGACGCCGTGATGGGGATCCTGCTGTGGCAGAGGGACTGCACTAGATGGTCCTTCGAGGTCCCTTCCAATCCCCGATGCTCTGGGGTTCCGTGATCCCAAACCACTGCATCCCGGGTGCTCGACCCTCAAGGCTCAGGGCAAACCCCTTCCACGCAAAGCAGCTGATTCACAGAATCCCATTAGGGGCTGGAAGGGACCTCGAAAGATCACCCAGTCCAGTCCCCCCGACACAGCAGGACCCCCTAGATCCAGCCGCACAGGAACGTATCCAGGTGGGTTTGAAACCTGCATCTTCTCCTTCTCTCCCTACAAGCATCTGGGACGCTGCTCTCCCTGGCGGGTGGATGGTGAGGAGCAGCTGCCTCGACCTTCCCCGCCACAGGCTGACTCCATAGAAAGCAGCACAAACATCTCCACCACCGACCGACCATCGATCCCGGGAGATCCCAGCTCGCAGCAGCCCAGCCTTTGCAAGCCCAACACGCCGCAGCCCCAGCGGTCGCCACCAGCTCAAACAAGATGCTGCAAAGGCTGGTTCGCTCCACGTCTGCTCCGCGGCCCCCACGGAAGAGCTTTAGGAAGCAGAACTCAAGATGGTTTTCGAGCTCCGGCGTTTCAAATCTGGACCATCCACTTCCCGAGCGGCAGCACGACAGCGCAGGAAACACTTCGTCGTCGCGGCTCCGTCGGAAGTCCCCGCCAACCGCGGACAGGAGGAGCGTCTGGGAAGCCGCCGGACACTCACCTGAGCCCCCACAGGGCAGAGAAACAGGGCCAGGGTACAGGAGAGAACAACCCGGAGGTGCCCAGGAGAGTCAGCGGCTCTGCGAGCGGCGCCGGTCCATCTCCCGCACCGCTCCCCTCGGCCGGGTCGCTCGGCTCCGCGGGGCTGCGGGGTTTGACCGGCTGCTCCCCGAGCGCCCGGAGCCTCCGGGGCTGCGAGACTTCCTCTGCAGCTGATAGCGGGGCTGTTAGAGTAAACTGACTACTGCCCTTTGTGGGGGGAGGGAGGGAGGGAGGGAGGAGGAGGGAGGGAGGGAAGCTCAGCCCCTTCCCTCCCTTTGTAATTCAAACCCTTCCTTGAGGCTCCCAGCTCAAGGAGAAGAGGCATCTGCTGCCAGCCAGCCCCCACCGGTGCCGGCCGCGGTCCGGGGCGAGGGAGCCGCTCTGCACCCCGCGTTTACATGACAAAGCAGCTCGTTGCTCATTAGACTTCATCCCGCGTCTCCCCGCCCCGCACGTAGCCGGTGCGGTGCCGCGGGGGCGGGCGCGCAGGTGAGGCGCGGGAGGGGCCGCACACGGGCTCCGGCTCCTCCGATTAATTCTAAGGGTCCATTTATCCACTGCGAGGCTCCCGTCGCATCCTAACGGCTGCGGAGCCACCATCCCGCTCGGCCAGTCGCCGCTGCTCGAGACTGGGGGCTGCTGGGTGGATGCTGGTTGCATCCAGGATCCTATTCCCAGTCCTCACGTAGGATCAGAGGATCACTAAGGTTGGATGAGATCTCAAAGATCATCCAGTCCAACCATCAACCCAACCCCACCCTGTCCTCTAAACCCCATTCCCTAGGGCCACAGCTACTCAACTTTTGAATCCCTCCAGGGACAGTCACTCTTTCGAATCTCACATCCATTTCCCAACCCTAACACAGAGTTCCGAACCCTTATATCCAGTTCTGGACCATCAAAGCCATTCCCAAACCCTCACATCCATTCCCAACCCCCCCACATCCAGTTCTGAGCCATCAAATCCATTTCTGAACCCCCACAGGTCGGGATCTGTCCAAGTCCCGAACCCTCCCTGGGACTGCTGCTCCCACAGTCCGTCCCCACGGGCAGCGGGGTTGGGATGGGGCAGTGGCTCTGACCGTTATCACTCCCTGCAGGCAGCTCCTCTCCAAGCTCAGGCTCTAAGTGCTGCCGGTTCCCCCTCCAGCCCCCTTCCACTGGCATTTAGCAGCCACGTTTGAAATAAACACACAGGGAAATCCAGCCTGGAGGACACATCCACAGCCCAGGCTCCCAGCACCACAACCACCCCAGAGTCATGGAGAGGTGAGAGAGTTCCAGGGTGGCAGCTGAGTCCCCATCCCTGGATGAGTTTAGAAGTTGCTCGGATGTGGTGCTGAGGGATCTGGTTTAGGGGTGACCTTGTAGAGCAGGGGTGATGGTTGGACTTGATGATCCCAAGGGGTCTTTTCCAACCCAAATGATTCTGTTTGACTGAGTGGGCAAGGGGCTACTGGATGGGTCTGCTGGGGATCTGGTTTAGGGGGATTGGACTGGATGATCTTTGGAGGTCCCTTCCCATCCCTAATGTTCTGGGACACTATGGTACCCAACACCAACAGGAGACATGGGATAGCTGCTGGAACTGCCTGGATCTCATGGGTCTTGGCAACCTGGCTTGGACAGAGACATCTCATTCTCTCTCTAAGGGCTACAGCATGGACTTCAGCCCTTCCCAACCACACTGACTGGGAATAAAGGGAGAAGCTGTTGAATGTGAGGGTTCACCAGCCTCTACCCCACTGCCACCTGCTGCCGAGGGCCAGGGCAGCCCGAGCGCAGCGCGGGGAGCGGAGCTGCTTGTCGCTTCCTCACGGATGGCAGATCTGCACTCGTCATCCCCACCACAGCTTCAACCGCTCCCCTGCCCCTGCTGCCCCACCTCCCCCTAAGTCCCTCCGTGGGTGGGTCCCTGGATCCGCCGGAGCTTTGCTGCGGCCGTTGTCCCCATTTCAGGAACCATCATTCCTGGGAAACAGGCCGCCCCACACAGAGCACAAGAGGGTGACCCCCACCCCGATAAGAGGCAGTGAACCTCCCCAGCTCACTGCAGCCCGGGGCGGGATCTCAAAACACAGCAGCCCTCTCCAAGCCCTGTTCCTGCTCCCACTCCCTACCCCACCCTCTGCTCTTCGGAGCCGTCCTCCGGGGCGGCTGCAGCTCAAACCCATTTCCTTGCCAAAGGGTTTTACTCTTCACCACATCCACTTCCACTTGTGCTCCGGGGAGGCCCCCGGGGCTGCCGCCGGCTCCCACTGCCCCCACCCCTCCTCTGAGCGGAAGAAATCTGCTTCACATCAGCTCAGCTGGGGTGGGTTGGTGGGAAGGGCTCTGCTTCCTATGAGGATGAGTCTGTTTGTTGGCTGGGGAGGTCTCCAGAGCATCTCTGGGCTGCTGTCGGGTGTTTGGACTGGAGGCATCTCGTTCCTCGTGACAGCTGCTGGCAGCCTTCTGCACTAACATGATGGATTAAAGCATGACTGGGAATCCACTCCAAGGCTCTGACTGGCTCCCCTTGGCCACTAACAACCGAGGCAGGGCCGCTCGACTAAATCCAGATTGCAAAGGACGCTGTGGCTGAGCTTGGCTCGAGGAGGAGCTTTGACCTTCAACACTTCACTGAATCCCAGAGCATCAGGGATTGGAAGGGACCTTCAGAGATCAACCAGACCAATCCCCTGCCACAGCAGGATCCCCCAGATCCAGTCACACAGGAACATGGCCAGGAGGGTTTGAAATATCTCCAGAGAAGGAGTCTCCACAACCCCCTGGGCAGCCCCTGCCAGGGCTCTGGCACCCTCACTGGGAAGAAGGTCCTTCTCACACTGATGGGGAACCTCCTCTGTTCCAGCTCACACCCACTGCCCCTTGTCCTGTCACTGGGTGCCCCTGAGCAGAGCCTGGCTCCATTCTCCTCACACCCACCCTTCACATATTGATCAACATCCATGGGGTCACCCCTCAGGCTCCTTTCTCCCAGCTCCAGAGCCCCAGCTCCCTCAGCCTCTCCTCAGCAGGGAGATGCTCCCCTCTCTCCATCATCCTTGTGGCTCTGCCCTGGGCTCTCTCCAGCAGCTCTGTGTCCTTCTGGAACTGGTGGGCCCATCACTGGACACAAGACTCCAGCTGTGGTCTCCCCAGGACAGAGCAGAGGGGCAGAAGAACCTCTTGATCTCCCAACCACCTCCCTTCTGATCCACCCCAGGATGCCATTGACCCTCTTGGCCACAAGAGGGCGACACTGCTGGCTCCTGGCCATCCTGCCGGTGGCCACCAGGACCCCCAGGTCCCTTCCTCCTCTGCTGCTCTCCAACAGATCAGCCCCCAACCCACCCTGGTAGCTGGCGTTGTTCTTGCCCAGAGAAGACATTCTGCTCCTGGCCTGACCCCAACCACAGAAACAACTATCTGAGAGACAATGAACCAACATCAAGGGCTTGAGAGCAACACTGGGGTCACCCGAGGGGCCCCTGCTCGCCCTGGGCAACAGCTGGATCTCTGCAGACGGTTTAGCCACCCAACAGACGCAGCCCTGTGGCACCAGGAGTCTACATTAAACCAACACCTTCTGGAAGACCTTCAGAGAAACCAAACGTGAGTAGTGTGGTCCTTGGAGACCAAGAAAACACCAGAGGGAGGCACAGCTTGGTCAGACTGAACCATCTCATCAGAGGAGGTTCCACATCAATCTGAGAAGGACCTTCCCATCAGAGGAAGTTCCACGTCAATATGGCAAGGAACTTCTCAGCGGAAGAGGTTCCACATCAATCTGAGAAAGAACTCATCAGAGAAGGTGATGTAAAGCCCCAGTGCTGGACCCATCAGCCCACCAGGCTCTGCACCCCCTGCCCAAACCCATCAAGCCCTCAAGGAAATGTCTCACAAAAGAAAAGGCCTTTTGTTGTTTAAACCCCTCCAGACAGAGACACCTCTCTGCTGCTCAGCAGGAACAGAGGCTGCAGTCAGCGCCGGAGCAGACAGACACTCAGGTGAAGCCATCCCTCAAGATGGCGCAAGGCTGGGAACAGGAGGTTCCTCATCACTGTGAGAAGGACCTTCTTCCCAGAGACGGTGACAGAGCCCTGAAGAGGCTGCCCAGGGGGGTTGTGGAGTCTCCTTCTCTGGAGATGTTTCAAACCCACTTGGAGATGTTCTTGTGCAACTGGATCTGGGGGATCCTGCTGTGTTGGGGCGTTGGACTGGATGGTCTTTGGAGGCCCCTTCCCACCCCTAATGTTCTGTGATTATGTGAATGTCAAATTGAAAAGGAAACCTCTCAAGTTTGGGTGGGGGTGAAAATCCAAGACACAAACTCTTTGAGAAGACAGTAATTATCAGAGAAGAGAAATCTTCCCGTTAATTCCTGGGATTTCCATTGACATTTTCTCCCTAATTCTGTTTTTATTAATTCCAGCAGGTACCGATGAATCTAGACAAGGCCCCTGTGACGAGCTGAAGGCTTCATCCCACAGAACCTCCTAAGATGCAATTTGAGGATCTCAGGTTCATCAACAATCCTAGAGGCACCGTGTGTAGACTCATTTATTTGCAGGAGTCTGGCTACTGCTGTAGCCAAGGGACCTCCAAAGATCATCCAGTCCAAGCCCCCCACCGCCACAGCAGGATCCCCCAGATCCAGTCACACAGGAACATGGCCAGGAGGGTTTGAAATGTCTCCAGAGAAGGAGACTCCACAACCCCCCTGGGCAGCCCCTGCCAGGGCTCTGGCACCTTCACTGGGGAAGAAGGTCCTTCTCACATTGATGTGGAACCTCCTCTGTTCTAGCTCACACCCACTGCCCCTTGTCCTATCACTGGGTGCCCCTGAGCAGAGCCTGGCTCCATCCTCATCACACCCACCCTTCACCATCCATGGGGTCACCCCTCAGGCTCCTTTTCTCCCAGCTCTAGAGCCCCAGCTCCCTCAGCCTTCCCTCAGCAGGGAGATGCTCCCCTCCCTCCATCCTCCCAGGCTCCCCAGGATCACAGAACATTAGGGACCGGATGGGACCTTGAAAGATCATCCAGTCCAACCCCCCTCCCACCCACAGACCTCCTGTTCCCCCCACAAATCCCCCTGACTGGGATCCTCAGGCGCCGTCGGAAAGCAGAAGAGACCTGTTGGGTGACTGACTCCTCCAGCACATCCTCAGGGCCCCTGGTGGTCCCCTGGTGGTCCCCTGGTGGTCCCGCAGTCCCTTTCCCTGCTTCTCCAGGCAGCCTCTTCCACGCCGACGCGCTGGTGCGGGCAGCTCGTGTCCCGCTCCCCGCATCCCAGTGCCTCCCCGCCCTGTCCCACGCTTCTCCATCACCCACCCACCCCGGATTCCTCCCCCTCCCCGCCGGCGACACCCTCTAACCACCCGGTTACGCACCTCGCCC
>VXBP01003842.1:207470-311176 GCA_013400115.1 Rhinopomastus cyanomelas
CCCCCAGCCCTGGGTTCACCCAGGGTCTGCCAGGCTCCCAGTCCGGGGAGCAAACTGGGGGGCTTCCACACCAACACAGCCCCGGCCGCGCGGCTCTGGGACCCCAGCTGGAACCCGGGGGAGGGGAGCAGCACCACTGGGATGCGGGTGGTCATCGCTCACGTCTGCTGCGGGAGGTCCCCCTCCTGCGCCTGCAGCACGGGATGTGGGGCAGGGAGTGGGGTGGTTCCCGACGCCCCCCTGGCGATGGGCTCAGCTTGCCCCCCGATGTTCAAAACCCTCCCCAGCAGCCAGACGGGACGGAGCCTTCTAGAGAGTGAGGAACAACGACTTCATGGCCGGGGAGCCCAACAGCAGCACCCCAGCTCCTTGGGGCTGCTCCGAGTCCTCCTGTCCCTGGTGCCATCACACCACGGGGCACACACAGCCCTCACACAAGGAACCCCCAAACCAACTGGCCTCCCACGCTCTTGGTCTCCCCTCTCTGAGCATCCTGCACCACTGAGACATCCTGTACCCCCTCAGCCTCCAAATCCACATCCCTCCATCACACAATCCCAGAGCATCAGGAATGGGAAGGGACCTCCAAAGATCATCCAGTCCAGTCCCCCTGCCACAGCAGGATCCCCCAGATCCAGCTGCACAGGAACAGTCCAGGAGGGTTTGAAACATCTCCAGAGGAGGAGACTCCACAACCCCCCCGGGCAGCCCCTGCCAGAGAGAAGGACCTTCTTCCCAGTGAAGGTGACAGAGTCCAAGCTAAGCGGGGATGCTCTCTCCCAGGGCCACCAGCTGCACCCACATGTCCTTCTTCACACCGACCCCTCTCCTGCCCCCTGCAGAGAGCTGCCTGTCCCTCGGCAGGACCCATTAGCCAAGGGGCTCTGTCGTTCTGCAAATGACGGGCCATGAAGGGAGCCCAGACCGGCCTGTCTCCACGGGGGAGGCTCTCGGCAGCCGAGCAATGAGCTGAGCTGGCCCTCCCATCCTCAGCGAAAACAAAAGCAGCTATTTCTCCGCCCAGGGGATGTGTTTGAACACAGGAGCATCTGCTGCGTCGCGGGAACGGCGGTCAGGGCTGTCGCCTGTTGGCCGGACGAGAGTCATCGCTGCCGGCCCGGGGATGTGGCAGAGATGCCACCGGAGAGACTGCGCTTGGCTCCCAGAACCGCCTGGCCAGTGGCTTCGGGGGAATCCGGTCACAGAGTCACAGACTGCGCTGGGTCGGGAGGGACCCCCAGAGGGCAGCCAGTCCAAGCCCCCTGCACCAAGCAGGGCCAGCGCTCCCCAGACCAGGTTGCCCACAGCCCCAGCCAGCCTGACCTTGAATGGCCCCAGGGATGTGGCCACCAACCACCTCTCTGGGCAGCCTGTTCCAGGGACCCCCCAATCTCAGATTCGATGACTTTTCCCCCTGTCCAGCCTCACTCTGTCCTCTTCCAGCTCCAAACCATCACCCCTCATCCTATTGTTCCCTGCCCTTGGGAACAGCCTTCCCCAGCCCCCTGAGAGCCTGTTCCAGGGATCCCCCACCCTCAGATTAAACAGCTTTTCCCTCCATGTTCCTCACGCCAGGTCTACCCAGGGAGGTGGTGGAGTCCCCATCCCTGGAAGTTTAAAGACCAAGGAGCCCTTGAGGCTGTGGTCTAGGCTGTTGGGATGAGGGCAGGGTCATCCTGGAGGTCCTTCCCAGCCAGGATGAGCCTATGATTCACATCCAGTGAGCTTTTCCCTCCTGTCTGAAACCAGTCCATTCCTCTTTGAGATCTGGTGCTTTAATGGTTGGACCAGATGATCTTGAAGGTCTTTTCCAACCTGGATGATTCAGTGCTGCTCAGGATGTCACGAGGAGGGTTGAGGTCACCCGTCTGGACCTGGCAGCCAGCAGGAGGGTGGTTGCAGCCAGCAGCTGCTGCAACCCTGTCAGAGGGTCTGGGGTCTGCTGTCAGCTACCGGGTGTCCACCCACCAGGGCACTGGGCATGAGGAGCTGCAGCCTGGCACCACAGGCCCTGGCACCGTCCTTCTGGCTGCCTTCACAGAGCAGCAAACACGCAGCAGGGTCGCATCACCTCCCTCCGCCTGCGTCTGAGGAGCAGACAACCTCGTTCTGCGCTCAAGAGCCCAGAGGAGCTCAGGCAGATGGACTGAGATGATTCAGAGTGACTGACCCACCTCCTGGGGACTATTTCGTAAGATGCTGCTGCTTGGCAGTTTGCTCCCCGTCGCTGCAGCAGGATCCAAAAGGCTGCTTTAGAACCATCTGGGTGGGAAAAGACCTTCAAGATCATCCAGTCCAACCATCCACCCCACAACCCCCAACCCATCTCCTCAAACGCCCTGGCTGCCCAGTTGTTGAATCCCTCCATGGACGGTGCCTCCCCACCATCCCTGGGCAGCCTGTGCCAAGGGCTCCCCACTCCTTCTGGGAAGAAGTTTCTCCTCAGATCCAGCCTGACCTTCCCCTGGCACAGCCTGACCCCATGTCCTCTGCTCCTACTGCCAGTCCCCAGGGAGAAGAGGCCAACCCCCACCTCACTGCACCCTCAGTGTGAGGACAAGCCTGTCCCCCTGGAGAGCCTCTACGCTGGTGTCACACAAGAAGCAACTCCAACTCTCCCCACTCATGGAATCTCCACAGTGACACCCCGAGAGGGTTCAGCAGCTCCAACCCGTCTGGGTCTGCTTTCGGCCACCTCCCCACAAGTGACTCTTCCAGCAGCAGCAGAGCGACTAGAAGACCAGCTCCTCACACAGACACCAACACTTCATCTGGAGCTTCACCTCAGGAACATGGAGAGAGGCTCTTCTCCCCCTTCACACCAAGGCTGGACCACCCTGGCAGGGCGGCCACAGCTCCCAGCCTGAGCAGTTGGCACTCACGTGGCTCCTTCCAGGCTTCCTGGCACAGCCCATCCAGCAGCCTGGGGCAACCCCTTCCCACAGCCAGCCAGCCCCTGCCTGCCCCCTCCTTCTCCACCCCACAATCCCCTAAAGGGCCCAGAAGTGCAGCCCCTGGATGCCAGGACACCGACATCCCCATGTCTCAGCCTCTCTCAGCTGCCCCTCAGACATCTACTCCCAGAGGGACAGAACCTAAACCTGGGGCTTTCAGGAAAACAGGGGGAGAAGAGGGTTTTCATCCAGCAGCACCCCAACACCCACTGCAGGACGCTTATCAGGGGAAACCTTAATTCCTGGTAGAGACCAGGAGGGACCAGCCCAGGAGGAGTCTGCAGCTGGAAGAGACCAGGGCAAGGTGACCCTTCACAAATTATAGGCTCATGGAATGTTCTAGGCTGGAAGGGAGCTCTAGAGGTCACCCAGTCCAAGCTCCCCACGTACAGACAACTGTACCCAGGTCAGGCTGCTCAGAGCATCATCAAGCCTGACCTGAAATGACTCCAGGGATGATGGGGACCCCATCATCCCCCCCAGGCAGCCCCTTCCAGCCAGCCTCACACTGAACAACCTCCTTCCAACATCCAGCCTAAACCTGTCCTTTCCCAGCTTGAACCCACTGCTCCTCGTCCTGTCCATACAAACCCTCTTGGAAAGACCTTCCCCTGCCTTCACGTTGGCCCCACTCAGGTGCTGGAAGGTCAGAAGAAGGTCCCAGCAGAGCCTTCTCTCCAGGCTGAACAGCCCCAGCTCTCTCAGCCTGTCCTCACATAGAATCACAGAATCATTAGGGATTGGAAGGGACCTCGAAAGATCATCCAGTCCAATCCCCCTGCCAGAGTAGGATCCCCTGACCATTGGAGCAGCCCCTCGCTGATGCCAGAAGCACCTGAGAACAAACATCCCAGGTGACTCCCAAGGTGTGGCTGCGGCTGAGGGGCTTGTGAAGGCTCTGGCTGTTGTGTCAGAGGGCTGAGAAAGGCAGAGGGCACCTCGACTCTCTCTGAGGAGGGCAGGACACCCCGCCTGGGTTCACACAAGAGGCTGCCTCCAACACAAAGGCATCAAGGAAGAGGACTCCCCGCTCCACAGGGCTCCGGAGCCTGTGGCAGCGACGCCAGGAGCGACTAGTTAAAGGAAGAAGGATTGAGGAGATTAATGTTAGCCAGAGTTACTTCCCTAGATGGCTCACAGAGCTTTTAATAGAACAGGGAGGCTGGAAAGCAATTAAAAGAACCAACTTAAATAAATCTCTGCGCGCTGAGGCTCTGCCAGCTGAGCCCTCTCTTGCTCTGCAGTGCAAGTGGGGCCCCTCCTCTGGGGACCTTCTAACAACCTTTCAGACACCGGGGATAAACACCTGCCTGGATGTGTTCCTGTGTGACTGGATCCAGGGGATCCTGCTGTGGCAGAGGGATTGGACTGGATGGGCTTTGGAGGTCCCTTCCCATCCCTGATGAGTGTATCCAGGGGATCCTGCTGTGACAGGGGATTGGACTGGATGGTCATTCAAGGTCCCTTCCCATCCCTAATGATTCGAGGATTCCAAGTCTCCGAAGCAGCCGTGGGTCACCCCGCACCGCCTGCAGGTCCAGCCCTCCTGCACCAGCAGGCAGAGCCAGTGCTGGCTGATCTGGAGCAGCACAGGAGCCCCTTGTCCCTCATGAGGGGGACATCACATCCATCTCACTCAGAGCTGCCCCTCGGCTGGACTCGCATCCCGACAGGACAGCGCTCGGACCCTCCTCGGCGCCCAGGGGCTGATGCCCAGGCAGAGGACGAGCAGCAGACTGCACCCAGAGGCGGCAGCCCCGAGCTGCTCAGGTCAGTTCCCAGAGGTGATGCATTTTAAAAGGGAGTGTTCTCCACGAGACAACTGACGTGGAGCTGCCTGTCCCCTTCTCCATCTGCTGTCCTCGTGTTGCCTCAGTGTCCCCAACACCCGGCACCTCCGTCATGGAACAAACCTGCCCAACACAGCGAGGGCGGCGGAGGGTTAACCCCTGAGGGTACAGACACCGCAGAGTCACAGAGCAGCAGGGGTGGGAAGGGACCTCAAAAGATCATCCAGTCCAATCCCCCCAGCACAGCAGGGTGCCCTAGACCCAGTCACACAGGAACATCCAGGAGGGTTTGAAATGTCTCCAGAGAAGGAGACTCCACAACGCCCCTGGGCAGCCCCTGCCAGGGCTCTGTCATCCTCACTGGGAACAAGGTCCTTCTCACATTGATGTGGAACCTCCTCTGCTCCAGCTCACACCCACTGCCCCTTGTCCTGTCACTGGGTGCCCCTGAGCAGAACCCTTCCACCTCTTTCCATCAGGAGCAGCGTCATCCTTCTAAAAACCACCTGAGCCCCAGTTTCTAAGCTCCCCAGAGCCATGAGGAGAGGGCGAGGAACACAGCAGCTCCTGGGGAGAGCAGGTGATTTCCTCCTGCCTCTCTTCTCTCCCCTTCAAAGCAGCTCCCTCTCATTTCGCTCTCAGCCTCCTAACGCAGCCATTAATTAGAGATCAGTAATTAACTTTCTGGTTCAAGAAATAGTTTGCAAACGAGCCCCATTAACAGGCTGGTCTGCAGAGGCCAGGACCAAGCAGCCCTGACGGAGGCGCAGGCTCCGCATGAGGCCAGTTGTGGGGACTCAGGGGCAACCTCGGGGTGAAGCCAGCGGCACCTGGGGTGGGCAGCAGCAACCAGCTCCTAGTGGTGGGACATTCCCATCCCAGTGACTAGTGGCAGCACTGAATGGTTTCCCTGTCCAGGCTCCTTTTCTCCCAGCTCCCTCAGCCTTTCCTCAGCAGGGAGACGCTCCCCTCTCTCCATCATCCCTGTTGGCTCTGCACTGGGCTCCCTCCAGCAGCTCTGTCCCCTTCTGGAACTGAGGGGCCCACAGCTGGACACAATCACCCACCTGTGGTCTCCCCAGGGCAGAGTAGAATGGGAAGAGAACTTCTCTTGATCTCCTAACCACCCCACTTCTGATCCACCTCAGGATGCTACTGGCCTTCTTGGCCACCAGGGCCATCCTGCTGGCCACCACGAGCCTTCGTCATGTCTGTGGCTCTGCGCTGGACTCTCTCAAGCAGTCCTGTGTCCTTCTGGAACTGAGGAACCCACCACCCTGGTGGTAGAAATCGCTGTGATCCACCCTAGAAGCCCATCCAGTATCTGCAGGGCGCCCGCGCTGGACCAGCGGGTGCAGAGGCGAACACCCCCGCGTTCCCCTCCGACTCCCCCCGTTCCACAGTGCCTAAAAATACCCGGCGCCTCCGAGCCAGCTGCGAACAAACAGATGCTAATGAGCCCTAAAAAGAGCCCGCGAACTCCGCTTCCTGCACGAGCGCAGACGTTCATGAGTTATTGATGCTCCCCTGTCGCATCCCAACGAGGCTCCGCGAGCATCAGACCAGCCCTGCAGCAGACAGCAGCAGCACTGGGAGAGGAGCCGGAGCTCTGCGCTGAATGTGCACCTCCCTCCCCAGGGGGACTGGATGGGATGGTCTTTCGAGGCCCCTTCGGATCCCTGATGGTCTGTGACGCTGTGGTACCTGCCCTCTCGCTCCTAAAATCACAGCAGCCTTCACCAGGTCCCTTGGGGATGGGACCCAGCTCCCGTGTTTAAATCATGGGACCATCCAGGTTGGGAAAGACCCTTGGGATCAGCGAGTCCAACCATCAGCCCTGCTCTACAAGGTCATCCCTAAACCAGATCATCCAGCACCACATCTGAGTGGCTTTGAAACTCATCCAGGGATGGGGGCTCAACCCCCACCCTGGGCAGCCCATCCCAGGGCCTGACCACTCTCTCTGGGAAGAATCTCTTCCTGATGCCCAGTCTGACCCTCCCTTGTTGGAGCTGGAAGCCCTTCCCTCTGCTTCTGTCACTACTAACCTGTGGGAAGAGCCCAGCACCAGCATCTCCACAGTGTCCTCTCAGACAGTTGTACAGAGCGATGAGCTCTCCCCTCAGCCTCCTCTTCCTCAGATTAAACAGCCCCAGCTCTCCCTCAGTCTCCCTTCAGCCTCCTCTTCCTCAGATTAAACAGCCCCAACCCTAACCCTAACTCTCAGTCTCTCCTCTTATGAGAGAGGCAACAGCCCCCCACTGGAACTCCACCGGGGTGCTCAGACGTACCCCTGGCCCAGCTCGGGGCTGCCAGCAGCGACACGTCTGTGCTCTCTGCTCGCCACATCCACTCGCCAGCCCTGTGCAGCTTCACCCCCTCACACACATCAGCAGGACACCCCGGACAGGCAAGGAGAAGACGAAGCCAGAGCCTAACGGCACCGATTCACGCAGCCCCCAGCCCAGTGGCAGAATCACTCGGGCTCTCTAGGGCTCAACGTGTCAACCAGGAGTGCTTCCCGCTGCATTTACTGCACAACTGGTGGCACCTCCTGCAGAACCCCCCCAGCAAAGCTCCACGAGGGTTGTGTCCACGAGCAAAGGAGCAGCTGCTGAGCGATCAGGATGGAGACAAGATGGAGTCAGGAATCAAATATTTAAGAGGCCAACACTCCGATACCAGATGCTGCCGGGAAACACCCCCTGGATCTCGAGAGAGACGAGGGAGCGGCGCGGGAAGCCCTCTCCTGCGGAGCCGTCGGTGCTCCAGGGGTCTCCACAGAGCTGGGTGGGAACGTTCAGGGAGACTGTTCTCCCTGCTGCAACCACCCAAGCCCCTGAAGAAGCCCGGCTGCACCTCGGGCCACGAGCTCCTGCAGAAGGACACTTGCTGACGTGATGGACCTGACACCTCTCCAGAAGCTGCGGGACTCAGATCCTGCTGCCAGAAGCTGCCTCGCGTCAGGGCGTCCTCCAGACCGGCCACGGATCACGCACACGCCGGGCGTTTGGGAGCGGCACCTGCCCAGAGGATCCCTGTGCAGCTCCAAATCCTTAGGGTTCAGCCAAAGCTGCTGAGCGCTGCTTCTCCTCTGACCCCCCTTCTCCCGAAGCCCTACAGCCACCCACCGCATCTCCTCAAGGAAAACTCGCAGCGGCTGCGGTGCTGCCCGAGAGGGCACTGCCCAGTAAGCCCAGTGCTCCCAGAGGTCAGGGAAACGGGGAAGCTGCATCGGGGAAGATGCCTTTGGCTGGGCTGAGCTGCTCAGCCCCACGTCCTTCACAATCCACAGGAACAACAAACCTCACTGGGGCGGGGGGGGGAAAGGCAGCACTGGGCACCCTGCTCCCTCGCCCGGCACGCGGTGCCCTACTTCGAGCGGCTGGGAAACCGCGGCGCAGGAACCAAACCCGCTCTGTCTTCCCAGCCAGTGACCCCGACGCTGCTCTGCACTGACCAGCACAGCCCTTTCACTCCAACAGGGAATAGCCCAGGGGCCTGGGACAGGTCGGGGAAGGAAACAGAAGCCCTCCTGATGGGTACCCCAAGGCTCCAGCAATTCCCAGCCCCTCCAACAAATAAATATCGGTAGAACAAAGCACAAGCTGTCGCTGCCGCGACAAGCGAGGGGTCCTGCTCTCTCCACAGCCCTGGGTCCTGCTCTCTCCACAGCCCAGGGTCCTGCTCCTTCCACAGCCCATGGCCAGCTCAAGGGGGCTGTTCAGACCCAGGCTTCTCTTGGCACTTCGGTTCTCATGTGTCACCCCCCAGAACCCCCAGTGGCCCTTCTGGAAGGGAGCCACTGGTTTGTTTCTGCGGCTGGTGATGGAGGCTCTCCCCCACCCACGACCTTGATCTGCGTGTGGATTTGCACGTTCATTCACCAAGCAGCTCTGCCTGGAGCCCGCGCCCACAGCCCCGCACGCTCCCCCCCGGAGCTCCCGCACCTCCCGAGCTGAAGGACGAGCCCCCAGCTCCCATCTCCCCTGCCCTCCGCCTGCAGTCTGCCCCAGTGCTGCCCATCCCTAGCCAAACGCCTTATCCGATCCATCTGCACATCCCCTCCCGGCCGGAGAGCGATGCTGCCGCGGCTCGGACGGAACGAGCCCCCGCGCCCAGAAGCTGCCCCGCTCTACCGCCGGCGGTGCGTGTGCGCAAGGGGAGGGGGGGATCCGGGGAGACGAAGGTTGGTGTCGCTCAGGCTCCGTGTCCCCCCGGAACGCTCCGCGCAGCCCGGCGCCCGAGCATCCCCCCCGCCGCCCTCACCTGCATCGCCCGGGCTCTGGCTGCTGCGGCTCTGGGCTATTTATACGCTGGCGCATCAACTTCGCCTTTACCGGGGTCGGGGGGGGGGAAAAATAAACGAGGCCAGAGGAGCAGGCGGGCTCCTCTGTCCGTATCTGACCTAAAAAGGGAGGGTCTGCACTGTGCGCTCAGCAGCAAATTCAAGTCGCCCCCTCCTCCCGCAATTAAACAAGTCCCCTTCCAGCGCAGACGTGGCCCTGAGGATGACCGGGACCTCGCCGAGAGCCGCAAACATCCACAGCCCCCCGCCCGGTGGGGCTCCCGCAGCCTCGCCCCGCTGCCAGGCGCACCCCTGCTCGAAGCATCCCCCCTACCTTTCATTGTCCACGCTCCTGAAGCCAGGTAGAATGTGTCGGAAGCTGCTGTTCCTGTCGAGCTTCGGCTGGCTCTTTGTCCTTTTGATGGAGCCTTTGAGCCGGCGGCTGAGGAACCCCTGCGGGGTGAGACAAGAGCACTCAGTTACCAGGTGAAACCGGAGCCCCGGAGCCGCTCGCCTCGCAGCCAGGCAGCTCGTCGTCCCCAGCAGCCTTCATGAGCGGCTGCCGGCAGCGGCTGCTCCCCTCCGCCGGCAGCTGCTCCCGACGCCCGCCGGGGCCGGGGCGCTGCGTCGGCGCGAGGCTCCCCGAAGCCTCCGTTACCCTGGCAACCATCAGCTCCCATAAAGAAAGAGCGTCTGGAAGACGAGACTGGCACCTCGCAGCTCCCGGCGGCGGCCAGCGGAGGCTGCGGCGCTCCGGCTCGGCCGCCCCATCCCGCGGGTACGAGCCGCCGGCGGAGAGCTGCGTTACCGGGCCGAGAGCCCCCCGGCTCTGAGCCACGGCTGGCAGAGCTGGGCTCGCTACAGGGCAAAGAGCCCGCAAAGCACGGGTAAAGAGAGCAGCGACAGGCACTACCTTTGCAGGAGACAGAGACCCTCGCACCGAGCTCACGCAGCGCCTTCTCCTCGGCTCTGCCTCCTCCTCCTCCCTCCCGGACCACGGGTCGGGGCTCCCGCAGAGCTCCGCGGCAAAGGCAGCGCCGACTGGGCCACCAGCGGAGCTGCTCGTTAGGAGCCAATGTTCCACATAGTCTGAGCATCGCGCTTAATCTCGGGGCTAAATAAGGCAATGAGGGGAACCAGCACGACTGCAGCGTCCAGCAGTCACAACACGTGAGGGTGTCTTAGTGGGTCAAGCAGCAGCTGGGTGGAGGAAGCGCAGAGGTGATTTAAAGAGAAGTCGGGGGGTTGTGGGGGGAAGCCTACACAATCCCAGAGCATCAGGGACTGGAAGGGACCTCGATTCAGTCTTTTCTTCTCCAAGCTGGAGAGCCCCAGCTCCCTCAGCCTTTCCTCAGCAGGGAGATGCTCCCCTCCCTCCATCATCCCTGTGGCTCTGCACTGGGCTCTCTCCAGCAGCTCTGTGTCCTTCTGGAACTGAGGGGCCCACAGCTGGACACAAGATTCCAGCTGTGGTCTCCCCAGGGCAGAATAGAAGGGGAGGAAGACCTCTCTCGATCTCCTAACCACCCCACTTCTGATCCACCCCAGTATGCCACTGGCCTTCTTGGCCATCAAGGGCCCATTGCTGGCTCCTGGCCATCCTGCTGGCCAACGCCAGGAAGGGGGTGACGTACCGCTGCACATCCCACCACACGGAACGGAACATGAGCAGAGCAGGCACCTCTGCAGCGGGCGCCACAGCAGCACCCCGGCCTCACGCACAGCTCACACCTGCTCTCCAGGCACGAGGCTCAGCAGCTTCTCCAGTCAACCTTCAGGAATGGACATGGGTCACGGAGCCCTCGGCTGCTCCCTTGCACAAATGAGTGCCCTTCACACATCCTGTAGGAGGATAATCACAGCCCAGCGCATCCAGCCTGACAGTGATTCCTGCTGCCGAAACACTCCTGCCCCATCTAGGGCACCCGTGGGTCACGCTGTGTCTCCCCCAGGATGCGGAACCTCCCGGGGCGCTCAGTGCAGCTCGTGTTGTGGAACTGCCTCTCTGTGTGCAAATGCACTGGGAATTCCAAGCATCTGGAGAACCGGCTCTGCCACCTCAGACACAGCCCATGCCGGAGAGGACAGAAGCCTTCGCAAGAGTGTTTTGTCCAAGAGAGACACCTCCAGGGAATTCTTACGGCGGGGAGTCACGGCTGTGAAACGGCACCGCGGGGTCTGGCACTGGCTGGAGCGTGGAGAAGTGTCTGCCTTGGTACTCGGGCCTCAGCCAGCCCCACACTCCTGGTATCAACGTGGTATCAGCCCCACACTCCTGGTATCAACGTGGTATCAGCTCCACACTCATGGTATCAACATGGTATCAGCCCCACACTCATGGTACCAATGTGGTATCAGCCCCACACTCATGGTATCAACATGGTATCAGCCCCACACTCATGGTATCAACGTGGTATCAGCCCCACGCTCGTGGTACCAATGTGGTATCAGCCCCACACTCCTGGTATCAACGTGGTATCAGTCCCACACTCATGATATCAGCGTGGTATCAGTCCCATACTGATGATATCAGCCCCATATTCATGATATCAATCTGATATCTGCCCCATATTCATGACATCAACAAGATATCAGCCCCATACTCATTATATACACCCCGTATTCATGATATCAGCCTCATACTCATGATATCAGTGTGGTATCCGCCCCATATTCATGATATCAGCCCCATACTCATGATATCAGCTCCATACTCATTATATACACCCCATATTCATGATATCACCCTCATACTCATGATATCAGTGTGGTATCAGCCCCATACTCATGATATTCAGCCCCATACTCATGATATACACCCCATATTCATGATATCAGCCCCATACTCATGATATCAACCTGATATCAGCCCCATACTCATGGTGTCAACCCCAGACTCACGACACCAACGTGATACCAGCCCCATACTCATGCTACCAGCAAGCTACCAGCCCCGTACCCCTGATACCAACTCCTGAAGCCCAGGTTCTCCTGGCTGGTTGCCTGCTGTGGGGCACCAGCTGATGTTCACTGCCCAGGAACAGGTCAAGAAGGTGCCACTGGCTGCTCTCTCACTGCTGCCCACACACCAGTGGGGAAGAGCTGTTGCCCAGAAGCCAGAGGCTGGACTTCCTCTGCCTCCTGCCAGCGCAGCCATGTCTTCAAGTCCAGTAACAGCTTTGAACTCTGAGCAGGGAATTGGTAAGGGAGGGGGAAGGCTCTAAGCACCCTCTGAGGCAAAAGATGACGACTTTCTCTCGCTCCCTCCGATCTCACATCTCAACAACCCTCAGGTGATATGTGCAGGACTTGGAAACAGGGATCTAGGGCTGCAGCCAGACACTGGCACCCTTCTGCTCCCCATCGTTCTTCCAGCCACCGCTGGCAGGAGGGGACCGCGCGCTGCTGTCTCCAGCTCCAACCGCCCGCTTCCTCGAGGAGAGAGAGAAGCTGGTTTCCACAGTCGTGAGAGAGAGAGAGGATCTGACCCGGAGTGTGACTGCCCAGCTGTCCTGGTGCTACCATGGACATCATCCAGTTCTTCTTCATCCAGGACTTTAAACGGTGCTTGCTGCAGAGAGGGCAGAGGAGAGCGACGAAGCTGGGGAAGGGCCTGGAGAACCAGTCAAGGACAACCCTACCCAGGTCAGGCTGCTCAGAGCCTCATCAAGTCTGACCCTGAATGACTCCAGGGATGCAGAGAGTTGGGGCTGTTGAGTTTGAGGAAGAGGAGGCTGAGGGGAGACCTCATCGCTCTCTACAACTATCTGAAGGGACCCTGCAGAGATGTTGGTGCTGGGCTCTTCTCACAGGTCTTTAGTGACAGAAGCAGAGGGAAGGGCTTCCAGCTCCAACAGCGCAGGGAGAAAACTGGACGTTGGGAAGAGATTCTTCCTGAAGAGAGCAGTCAGGCCCTGGGATGGGCTGCCCAGGATGGTGGTTGAGTCCCCATCCCTGGATGAGTTTCCAAGTTGCTTAGATGTGGAATCTCAAACCCCAGCAGCCCAATCCCAGAGCCAGAGAATAAACAGGGAGATCACGGAATCACAGGCTCACTAGGGATTGGAAGGGACCTCAGAAGATCACCCAGTCCAATCCCCCTGCCACAGCAGGATCCCCCAGATCCAGCCGCACAGGAGCGTGGCCAGGGACCCAGGGCTGGAGCCCGTGAGAGGGCAGGTCCCCGAGCAGCGTGTGAAGCAGCTCGTGCTGGTGAGGGCTGCTTAGCAACGCTGAGAGATTGACCAGATCTGCAGTGTCACTGCAAACACTCCGTCCAGCCCATGTGGAAAAGCAGGCGGAGACGCCCGGAAGCCCCGCAGGTCAGCAGAGGGCCAGCGTGGGGCCGGCTAGCTCCTCAGACCTGGAGCTGCGTCAGATGAGAGGCACAAAGGGTTAACTGCAGACACGGCAGATGTGAGGATCAGCAGCTGGCAGGGGCAAGGGCTCTGGCACAAGCCAGCCCTCCCCTCCCCACCTGCTAGGGGATTGCTGCCAGCGGGCTCTACCCATCTCGCTGGAGCCGTCGCAGGGTCTTCTCCCGCTGCCCTGGAGACAGAAGGACCCAGGTGGAACAGGAGCCACCCAGACGGGGGGCTCGCAGCGCTGCACAGCTCCAGCACAGGGCTCCTCACCTCCAGCTAAACCTTCCTGTGCAGGAGGGTCACGGAATGTTCCAGGCTGGGGGGGACCTCTGGAGGTCATCCCGTCCAACCTCCCTGCGCAGGGACAACCCTACCCGGGTCGGGCTGCTCAGAGCCTCATCACGCCTGACCCTAAATGACTCCAGGGATGGGGCCTCCACCACCTCCCCAGGCAGCCCCTTCCAGCCATCAACCAACTTCCTTCTAACATCCAGCCTGAAGGTCACTCAGCCAGTCTCTGGCTGGACCTGCTCAGGCTCTAGACTCCAGCCAAGAGAACCACCAGGAAACTCCAGGCAAGCCAAGGGTCTACAGGAGAACTCTGGACAACTCAGGAGCTCTGTCTGTGCTCTCCAACAGCACCCAAGGCTTGCAAGTCATGAGCCAGAGAATCATTGAGAAGCCCTCTGAGCTCATCCAGCCCAGACCAGGACCTAACATCACCCCAGTGGCCAGACCAGGGCACTCAGGGCCACAGCCAGGCTGGCCTTCAACACCTCCAGGGATGGGGGCTCCATCACTGCCCTGGGAAGCCCACTCCAGGCTCTGATCACCTTTTCCATGAGGAAGGGCTTCCCAACACCCACCCTAACCCTTCCCTGTGCACATGGACCACACGGGATGCTAACAGATCCCAATGAAGAAAGGAAGAACCTGGAAAACAACCGCGATTCCAGAGCCGTCACCATTCGGGGACCTCCTGATCCTTCCACCCGGATCCTTCTGTCGTCCCATTAAAAGTCACCCCCACACCTCTGGATCATTTGTTCCCTGCTCCATAATCATCTCACTGTCAGCACCTCCTGCCCGGGCGAGACAGATGAATATTCCTGAGGAAGGTGGGAGAAGGGCGGCGGCACAATCAGGGATGACTGATGCAGCAGCAGAGCCACGGGCGGAATGTAAGTGACCCCGGGGAGCCCAGGCAGTTAGTTACCCAAAGGGAGGAGAGAGCTGCTGGAGAGAGCCCAGGGCAGAGCCACAGGGGTGATGGAGGGAGGGGAGCATGTCCCTGAGGAGGAAAGGCTGAGGGAGCTGGGAAAACAGGAGCCTGAGGGCTGACCCCATGGACGTTAATCAATGTGGGAAGGGTGGGTGTCAGGAGGATGGAGCCAGGGGCATCTAACGACAGGACAAGGGGCAACTGGTGTGAGCTGGGACAGAGGAGGTTCCGCATCAGTGTGAGAAGGACCTTCTTCCAGTGAGGATGACAGAGACCTGGCAGGGGCTGCCCAGGGGGGGTTGTGGAGCCTCCTTCTCTGGAGACATTTCAAACCCTCCTGGATGTTCCTGTGCGACTGGATCTAGGGGTCCTGCTGTGTTGGGGGGTTGGACTGGCTGATTTTTCGAGGTCCCTTCCAACCCCTAATGCTCTGGGATTAAAGAACCATCCTCACTGCATGAGAGCCATGAGACTTCAAGTGACTCCTAATGGAAACTCCAGCTCCAGGAGCTACAGAGCTGAACCACCCCCCTCCCTGCACCTGGCAAACGGATCCTACAAGTTCAGAGCCATCGGCTGTTTACGCTAGAAAGTTGTGAGGCTCTGGCTGGGAGCGAAGGCAGCGAGCGCCGCCGTGCCAGCCTCCCACACACCCCACATGCCGGGGATTTACTTCACAGCTGAAGGCAGCAGATCCCAATCAGGCAAATATTTTTGAAAGCCCAGCTCTGGAGACAGCAAGAAGCTCTTCGGTTGAAAGGGACAGTCCCCAGCCGACAGCCAGTTATTCACACTCCTGCAGGCTGCACCTTCCCCGACAGGTTTTGCAGCATCGTAATGACTTGATATCAGCTCTGAATCACTGCATCGATCCTGCTTCTCAGACACAGCTGTGAGGGAACTGAAGATAAGGAATTTATAGGGCAGGGTCCTGACGGGGCTTTGGGTGCTGGGTGACCCCGTTCAGGCAGGAGAAACAACCCAGCTCTGCAGTGATTGATCCTTTCAATCACAGAGCACCAGGGACTGGAAGGGACCTTGAAAGATCACCCAGTCCCATCACCCCAACACAGCAGGATCCCCTAGATCCAGCCTTTAGGGATGGGAAGGTCCTCGAAAGATCAGCCAGTCTGACCGCCTGCCACAGCAGGATCCCCTAGATCCAGTCGCACAGGAACACGTCCAGGCAGGTTTGAAACTTCTCCAGAGAAGGAGACTCCACAACCCCCCTGGGCAGCCCCTTCCAGGGCTCTGTCACCCTCACTGGGAAGAAGGTCCTTCTCACATTGATGGGGAACCTCCTCTGCTCCAGCTCACACCCACTGCCCCTTGTCCTATCACTGGTGCCCCTGAGCAGAGCCTGGCTCCATCCTCCTGACACCCACCCTTCACATATTGATCAACACTCATGGGGTCACCCCTCAGTTTCCATTCCTCCAAGCTCCAGAGCCCCAGCTCCCTCAGCCTCTCCTCAGCAGGGAGATGCTCCCCTCCCTCCATCATCCCTGTGGCTCTGTGCTGGACTCAGCTCTGTGTCCTTCTGGAGCTGAGGGGCCCAGAACTGGACACAAGTTTCCAGCTGTGGTCTCCCCAGGGCAGAGCAGAGGGGCAGGAGAACCTCCCTCAATCTCTACTAACCACCCCACCTCTGATCCACCCCAGGATGCCATTTGCCTTCTTGGCCACAAGAGGGCGACACTGCCGGCTCCTGGCCACTCTGCTGGCCACCAGGAGCCCCAGGTCCCTTCCTCCTCCGCTGCTCTCCAGCAGCTCAGTCCCCACCCGGCACCGGGGCAGAGCACAGCAAGCGCCGGGAGCGATCACCTCAGCTCCCTGGACATCGATGGCCAACCCTAAACCTGAGGGAAGGGACCAGCATCGAGCAGCGGCAACTTGTGCCGACCAGTCCTGGGAGCCTTAACAACACACTTCCCACCGAACCAGCTGCTGGGCCACCAAATTTCCCGAAGCACTGGGGAGATGATCTGCTTGGAATCAAACATGATGATTCTCCACCAAGCACAGGGGACCTCAGAAGACCATCCAGTCTATTCCCCCTGACACAGCATCTGACTGGACCCAGGGTCCTAGATCTGACTGGATCCCCCAGATCCAGTCGCACAGGAATGTGGCCAGGTGGGTTTGAAATGTCTCCAGAGAAGGAGACTCCACAACCCCCTGGGCAGCCCCTGCCAGGGCTCTGGCACCCTCACTTGGAAGAAGGTCCTTCTCACATTGATGTGGAACCTCCTCTGCTCCAGCTCACACCCACTGCCCCTTGTCCTGTCACTGGGTGCCCCTGAGCAGAGCCTGGCTCCATCCTCCTGACACCCACCCTTCACATATCCATCAACAACCTCAGGGTCCTTTTTCCACGCAGACAAGATCACTTCCAGCTGGGATGGAGCAGCTCAGACACGATTCCCTCTCAGGACCAGATGATCCTGGAGGTCTCATCCCTGGAGGTGTGTAAAAGCCAAGTAGCTGGAGCACTTGTAGCTGCAGTCTAGGGGTTAGGGAGCTGCTGGCATGAGGGCTGGACAGGATGATCCTGGAGGTCCTTTCCCCATGGGAGCTCTGTGTTCTCATGGTCTTCGCTCTGCGCTACCAACCAACCCAGTGCCTCTGCCTGTGGGGCCTGTGGGGGCCAAGGAATTAAAGCTTTTTGTTTGTTTACTCTTCGCCTCCCAGGAATGAAGCCGGGCAGGTTCACTCCTCTCAGCCTATTTGCACAGGGTGTTTGCTCCTGGACTTCCAGGGAGGAGCTGCAAACATGAGCAGCCTCTTCCCTTGCAGCAGTTCTGAGCAAGGGGCAGCCTCCTCCAGTCCAAATCATCCTTGGGAAGGGGAGGACTCCAAGGAAATGATGTGAGTCCAGGTGTGTGGCTGAAAGATCCAGTGAGAGCTCGAATCCCACGGTGATTGAGGCTGGAGAAGCCCTCTGAGCTCAGCCAGCCCAGACCAGCACCTAACATCACCCCAGTGGCCACACCAGGGCTCTCAGGGCCACAACCAGGTTGTCCTTCAACACCCCCAGGGATGGGGGCTCCACTACTGCCCTGGGAAGTCCAGTCCAGGCTCTGATCACCCTTTCTGTGAGGAAGGACTTCCCAACATCCAACCTAACCCTCCCCTGGTGCAGCATCAGGCCCTGCTCTCTCATCCTGGTGCTGGTTGACTGGGAAAGGAGCCCGACAGAGATTTTGTCCAAGTTACTGGGGGAAACTCACATTGTGACAGACAGAATGAAAACAGGGGCCCCAAGTTGCTATGAAGTGATGGAATCAAGCAATGAGGGTCACCAGAGAGCACAGCCCAGCCATCTGGACAGCTTCAGCTATGGTCACCACTGAAACAATGCCTTGAGCTGCTTTTGCTCCCCATGGGAAGTCCAACAGCACCACTGTGCAGCCCCAATGATCATGAAAGATGGGGCCATTTGCCCCTTGTCCTGTCACTGGATGCCCCTGAGCAGAGCCTGGCTCCATCCTCCTGACACCCACCCTTCACATATTGATCAACACTCATGGGGTCACCCCTCAGGCTCCTTTTCTCCCAGCTCCAGAGCCCCAGCTCCCTCAGCCTTTCCTCAGCAGGGAGATGCTCCCCTCCCTCCATCATCCCTGTGGCTCTGTGCTGGGCTCTCTCCAGCAGCTCTGGGTCCTTCAGGACACAATCATGCAGATGTGGTCTCACCAGGCAGGTGGAGCAGCAAGAGATCGCTCTGGGTTCTCCACCCCATCACTTCATACAGCCCCTCCACCCAAGTTCTTCAGCCGCTTGGACTTTGTGGAGCTCCAGAACCCAGCCTCTGTGGCAGGCAGTCAACAGATGGCAGCAGCCTAACGGGATGGGAGAGCAGCCACCCAGCCTGTGGGGAGCAAACCACGAGGCTCTGACACCCGGCAGAGGCTCCTCTTCGGGCGCCCGGTCTGGCAAAGCCACCACCAACAGGCAGGGCTCCAGAAAGGCTCCTCTGAAGGCGCCTCCTGCAAACACAACCAGGACCAGGCAAGGCTCTTCCATGCCAAACAGCTCTGCAGGAGCTTTCTGGAGGAGCCAGAGCCACTGGTTCTCACATGAAGACGTAGAAAGCTGGGTCTGAGCTCCAGAAAACAACCTCCAAACTCATTGGTGTCAGCGATCACTGCCCCAGGCTGCTCCAAACCTGAGCTCCTGAGCTGGGAAAACAGGAGCCTGAGGGGTGACCCCATGGATGTGGATCAGTATGGGAAGGGTGTCAGAAGGATGGAGCCAGGCTCTGCTCAGGGGCACCCAGTGACAGGACAAGGGGCACCAAGTGTGAGCTTGTGCAGAGGAGGTTCCACCTCAGTGTGAGAAGGACCTTCTTCATAGTGAGGGTGCCAGAACCCTGGAAGGGGCTGCCCTGGGGGGGTTGTGGAGTCTCCTTCTCTGGAGACGTTTCAAACCTGCCTAGACGTGTTCCTGTGTGACTGGATCTAGGGGATCCTGCTGTGTTGGGGGGATTGGACTGGATGATCTTTCAAGGTCCCTTCCAGTCCCTAATGACTGGATCTAGGGGATCCTCCTGTGGCAGGAGGATTGGACTGGCTGATGTTTCAAGGTCCCTTCCCACCCCTAACGCTCTGTGATGTCTCTCTTCCTGTCCCTGGAGGTTACCCTAAACATTCCCTTCAGCTGACTGCACAGCCCCAGCCTCCCCAGGCTCTGCTGCAGTAGTGACAGACGTGTTTGGGATGAGGATGATGATGATGCATCACCAGGAAACAACCCAACCCAGCTGCTCTCAGCTGCCAGTTTGCTGCCAACAGTTTATGTTGGTCCCACCCTGAGCCTGAGTTTGCCAGTTCCCAGCTGCAAGTGGCCATCAACTGGGTCACCTCTCAGATAAATCACTAACAAATCGCTGCCGAAAAGCAAACAAAACACAAGTAGTAACTGGAAACACTAACAACTCCTGCTGACAACAAACACTCTACAAAACAGCTACTCTCTGAGTAGCTACTGCAACAATGAGTAGATCAGAGAATCCCAGACCTCTGCTGCCATCGCCCAGACTCACTGGTTCATCGAGCACCCAGCACCCCCCTGTGCATTGAAAACACCCAACTGACTTCACGGGTGTCTTGGGACCAGCAGGTTCCTCTCCCTTCTGGCCAGACCCCCATCTTCAAGACACCATCATGAGCACTAAGGTGCCAGAGCAATGGTCAAGGGGCCAGGACGAGGGTCAAGGTGGCATAGTGAGGGTCAAGGGGCCAGGACAACCACTGGGGGGGCGACAGACACTGACCGTGACCCGGAAGGGCGTCGTGGCCGCGGGCTCCATGGCGGGGTTCTTCTCCGGGCCCCCGCTGGGCATGCTGCGCCTCTGCCCGCACCGCTCCGGGGGCGACTCTGTGGATGGGACAGACAACAGCGGCCGGTTACAAACCCACGAGCAACAGCCCAGGAGCCCCCGCAGCTGGTGCAGAATGCGGCCCCTCGAGAGGCAGCAGCAGCCCCGCGGTCCTGGCGGCGTTGCCCCACCGCTGCCTGGCACATGGTCCCACCAGTGGGGCTCTCGCCATCACCAGTTGGCACTGGGGAGCAGTGTGAGCTCCAGACGAGGCCCAGCAGGCTGGGGGCATCCTCCCTCCCAGCCCGCAGACAGTCCAGCCCTCAGCCCAGCAGCTCCCTGACCCCAGACCATGGGGGAGCTCCTGATAGTTCATGGGATAGAACCATGGAGCCATCCTGGCTGGAACAGACCTCCAGGACCAGCAAGTCCAGCCCTCAGCTCAACAGCTCCCTGACCCCCAGACCATGGCCTCAAGTGCTCTGGCTACTTGGTTTTTAAGCCACTCCAGGGATGGGGACTCCACCACCTCCCCAGGCAGCCTGTTCCAGTGCCCAAGCACTCTCTCAAGGAAGAGTTTCTTCCTGAGATCCAACCTAAACTTCCCCTGATGCACTTTGAGGCCATCTCCCCTCATCCTAGCATCAGGAATCCAGGAGAAGAGACCAGCCCCAGCCTGGCTGCAGTCTCCTTTGAGGCAGCTGTGGAGGGCAAGGAGGATGTTGCTCTCCATGTCCTTATAATCATAGAACCATTAAGGACGGGAAGGGACCTCGCAAGATCATCTAGTCCACCCCCCCTGCCCCAGCAGGATCCCCTAGATCACAGAATCCCAGAAGATCAGGGGTGGGAAGGGACCTCCAAAGGTCATCCAGTCCAATACCCCTGCCACAGCAGGATCCCTCAGTGATGGGTTGGGACCTAAAGCTCTCAGCTACTCTTAAACTTCGGGTTCCTCAGGAGTCAAGTCTCCACTTGTCCCCACTTTCACAGAATCAGTGAGTTGGAAGAGACCTCCAAGCTCATCCAGTCCAACAGCCAACCCAACCCCACCATGACCACTCAACTTGGCCCCCCTCAGCCACAGTTCGTTGAACCCCTCCAGGGATGGAGACTCCTCATGCTCCGTGGGCAGCCTGTTCCAACCCCTGACCACTCTGACAGAGAAGAGACTCTTCCTGATGTCCAACCTAACCCTCCCCTGGCACCACTCGAGGCCGTTTCCTCTTGTCCTGTTGCTGGTGCCTGGGGAGAAGAGACCAACCCCCATCTCTGTGCACCCTCCTCTCAGGTAGCTGTAGAGAGGTCTCCTCTCCACCTCCTTCTCTCCAGACTAAGCAACCCCAGTTCCCTCCACCTCTCCCCATCAGCCCTGTCCCCCAGCCCCGATAGCCTGGGGAGATGCTGTGGGACCACTGGAGAGCACAGACCTCTGCAGGAAACCAGAAGCAACCAGAAGGGTTGGGTGGGGGTGTCGGCTTGAAAGGGAATAAAACCCACTCATGGGTGAATGAGTAACCAGCAACTGCCAGCAACCCACAGCAGGGCAGACCCACGGGGGACAGGGTGGGCACGGGGAGCTCACAGCCTTCTTCACCTGAGCCTGGAGAAGCTGCCTGTGGGGTTCCTCTGCCTAGAGATGGGCATCAGCCATGTCTGAGGTGATGGACATCAGCGATGTCTGCAACACCGAATCCACAGCCACCCCACCACCAGCAGCCACCAAGCCCACAGCGAAACCTCACTGTGGCCACCGGAGGCCGAACAACAGCAGCCTCGCTCCCCAGCAGAAGGGATGTGGGTTAACCACCGGAGAACATCTCTCAACACAGAGTCACGCAGCAGAATCGATCGTCTGGAGACAGAAGCGTCTCTCCAAGCCAGTCTGTGGCAGAGGTCTCTCTCTCTCACCGTTAGGAGAGGGTCGGGTAGGATGCACTTCCCTCCCTCCCCTCTCCAGGGGCACAGGGATTCCAGGAGACCTCCTCAGACACCTTCCAGCCTTGTTAGCTCTGATTTCTCACCCACTTGCACCCAAGACAAGGGAGCTGCAGGAGATCTGGTTCAGTAGCCGACTCGAGCCCGTTCCTCACAACCTCTAACCCCGCAGCAGACAACCCAGGCTGGGAGGGTCTCCAGCTCCGGGTTAAGCCGCCCCCCAACATCTCCGCGGCTGTTTACTCAGCACCCGAGAGCCTCCTCCACTGGCGGATGGCAGCTAGCCCCGGGGACCATCGGGATTAGGCTCTCGTTAGCGGGAACGAAGCACTTGAACGAGGAGGCGCCGGTCTCCCGTCGCGCTTCTCCCCCGAGAGGGATCCCGGGGACCGGCCGGAGGCGGCGACAGCGGGAACAAAGAGCGTCGGGAACCGTCGGGGGGGAAGACTCACAGGCAGCCCCTTCCCAGCCGGCGGGTCTCCCGACGTGACCAGGCGAGGAGCGGGTTTGCTGCCACGAAGCTGCCGCGGCCCCCCGGGAGGAGCGGAGCCCAGCGCTCGGCGAGAAGGCAGCGAGGAGCCGGCAGCCAGGAGCCGGCAGCTCCACTCACCAGAAGGAAGCGGAGCCCGCCCGCACCACGCGTGCCATGGCGCTGCGAGCCAGCCGGGGACGAGAGGAGGCGGCGGGCTGGCGACTTCATCGGCGGCAGCAGCGCGCCCGGTGTGACCGGAATGCGGGGGACGCGGGCAGGGGCCACCCCGGCCGCCAGCGGCTCGCCGGGAGCCGAGAGCAGAGCCAACAGCCCGTGGGAAAAGGTGCTGCTGGCGGCCCTCGGCGAGGTCAGCCCGGTTCCGACCTTCAGCAGCGGCCGCGCAGGGAAGGGGGCGGCTGCTCCTCCCTGTCCTGCCCCATGGCCTCAGCCTCGACAGCTCCGAGGTGCCGCCGAGAGCTGCAGGGTGGAGTTTCTGCGAAACCAGAGCGAACAGGAATTACCGGTCTCCTGCCCCTGCAATTACCCGCCGCGCGTTAATTTTATTGCTTAATGGATTTAGGGGCCGGCCCTCCGATTTCTGCCCGGTCGCATCGCTCGTCGGCGGCCCCGCGGACGGGAGGAGGCGGCACCGACGGGCAGACGCTTGCCGCCGAGCAGGGAGGGCTGGTGAAGGAAGAGCCACCCCCGGGGAGCAGGTGTCTGCGGCGCCGCTGCCATTCCCGGTCCTCGAGAGGCTGCTGGAAACCCTACAGCTGGGACTGTGGGAGGAGAGGTGGACCCTTCATCTGAACCCAACGGGGTGCTCACACAGAACCCCAGAACGTGAGCGATCGGAAGGGACCCGGAAAGATCATCCAGCCTAGTCCCTCCACAACAGCGGGATCCCCAAGACCAGAACATGAGGGAGTGGAAGGCACCTGGACCCCCCACAACAGCGGGATCCTCAAGACCAGAACATGAGGGATTGGAAGGCACCTGGAACCCCCACAACAGCAGGATCCTCCAGACCAGAACATGAGGGATTGGAAGGCACCTGGAAAGATCATCCAGCCCAATCCCCCCACAACAGCAGGATCCTCCAGACCAGTTTAGCTGCTGTTCAAGCAGTGGCATTTTTGCCACACGGAGTGCTAGCCCAGGCACAAGCAATGACATTAAATAAATATCAAGAACACAACTCGAGCTGAGCCAGCTTGCACCTTCCCAAGGCAGAAACAACTCAGGATGGGGAGAAGAGACTCCAGCAGGAGTACAGAGGTGACTGTCCCCCTGCACTCAGCACAGGGGAGGCTGCACCTTGAGTACTGGGTCCAGTTCTGGGCACCTCAGGACAAGGGGCTGGAGCGAGGGCAGAAGAGGACAATGAAGCTGGGGAAGGGCCTGGAGAATCAGTCTGATCAGGGTGATGCCAGGGAGACACTACAAGGCTTCCAGAGAGAGCCACCCAGCAAACGGTGCTGATGGAGCAGCCTTTAGCACAACCCCCAGTCTGTGGTTTAATCAGATGTCTGTGTGTCCACACGTGGGACCAGCTCCTGGGGACGGCTAATGCCCTCGTTAAATGGGGAAGGATGATAAAGGGAAGCAGAACATCAGCCTCCTCCTGGGTGATGATAAAGACAACCAACGCGGAGTCCAGAGAACAAGGAGTCAGCTCTGGGGAGGTTTAAATTAGGTTCATCCATCACTCTGAGCACCCGGGAGCGGATCCAACACCGCGGCGCTGCAGCCGCACGGCTGCCCGGCCACAGGGACAGCCCCAAGTCAAGGGGGGCCTCTGCGATCTGTCTGACCTGTCACTGTGGGTGTAGCTGGTGTCACCTGAACAGAGCACCTGGAACATGACAGGATGAATCCCAGACCATCAGGATGAGAAGGGACCTTGAAAGATCAGCTGGTCCAACTCCCTGGCCACAGCAGATCCAGTCATTATGGATGGAAAGGGACCTCGAGAGATCAGCCAGTCCAATCCCCCCAACACAGCAGGATCCCCTAGATCCAGTCACACAGGAACTTGACCAGGAGGGTTTTAAATGTCTCCAGAGAAGGAGACACCACAACCCCCTGGGCAGCCCCTGCCAGGGCTCTGGCACCCTCACTGGGAAGAAGGTCCTTCTCACACTGATGTGGAACCTCCTCTGCTCCAGCTCACACCCACTGCCCCTTGTCCTATCACTGGTGCCCCTGAGCAGAGCCTGGCTCCATCCTCCTGACACCCACCCTTCACATATTGATCAACATCCATGGGGTCACCCCTCAGGCTCCTTTTCTCCCAGCTCAAGACCCCCAGCTCCCTCAGCCTCTCCTCAGCAGGGAGATGCTCCCCTCCCTCCATCATCCCTGTGGCTGTGAGCTGGACTCAGCTCTGTGTCCTTCTGGAGCTGAGGGGCCCAGAACTGGACACAAGTTTCCAGCTGTGGTCTCCCCAGGGCAGAGCAGAGGGGCAGGAGAACCTCCCTCAATCTCTACTAACCACCCCACCTCTGATCCACCCCAGGATGCCGTTGGCCTTCTTGGCCACAAGAGGGCGACACTGCCGGCTCCTGGCCACTCTGCTGGCCACCAGGAGCCCCAGGTCCCTTCCTCTTCTGCTGCTCTCCAGCAGGTCAGTCTCCAACCTATGCTGGTACCTGGGGCTGTTCTCGCCCAGATGCAAAACTCTACACTTGCCCTTGTTAGAAGACAGCCCTCTTCCACTTGAGGCTGCCCAGAGCTCCAGCGGGATGAAGCTCCAGCAGGATAAAGCTCCAGCAGTGCCCCATCAGCACGTGGTGGTGGTGGTGGAAATCCAGACACCTGCCAGCGCATCTGATGTAGCCCTTGGCTGACCCCGCAGGCTCCCTGCGGCAGAGCGGCTGGAGAAAGGACTGTCCCTCCTGCTCGCTCAGGGATTTCAGAACAGCTGACGCACGTCCTGCCAGCCCTCCCATTTCATTAAAGCTCCTGGGATTGCAAAAGGCTCTTGGAAACCTTTCAAGAACCTGACTGCGCTGCAGCACGTTGGCTCTTTGCTTCCAGCTGCACAGAGAACTCACAAGTCCAGAGGCACTTAAAGCCACAGGGGCAACCCCAGTGAGATGGGAGATGGAGATCCAGCTCCCAGTAAGGGCTGGGTCTCCAATCAGTGAGATGGGAGATGCACACCCAGCTCCCCCCCCATCAATGAGATGGGAGATGCACATCCTGCTCCCAGTCAGGGCTGGGTCTCTCCTGTCATTTATGTCTGTTAGGTTGGAGAGTTGTCCTTACACCTGGTTTGGGGTCCCCTAGCAGCCTTCTTGGTGGCCAGGTGACCCCCACCCCAGTTCAGAACCTCTGTGCACGAAGCAGCAGCAGAGTGTCAACGAGACCTTGGTGCAGTTTAATTCCTGGACTGCTTCTTGCAGTCCAAGGTGGCCGCTGCCAGACTGGACTGGATGATCTTTCAAGGTCCCTTCCGACCCCTCATGGTCTGTGGTTCAGTGAGATTTTCTTTCCTCACGTGTCCACATCATCCCCCTACCCCAGGTTGAGAGGGACCTCAAGGAGCATCCAGTCCAACCCTTTCAGCTAAAGGAACGCAGTTGGAATGAGCTGGCCCAGCGCCCTGTCAGGCTGAGCCCTAGAACTGTCTGCAGCTGGGAATCCCCCACGTCCCTGCGAAGACCCATCCCAGGGTCTGGTTGTTCTCACCAGGAGCAGTTTTCCTCTGGAGTTCCACTGGGAATCTCCTCAGGAGCAGTTTGTGTCCATCACCCCGGGTGGGGACTGCTTGTGAAAAGGGGGTCCCCAACCTCTTGGCAGCCACCCTGTAGTTACTGGGACGTGGGACAGGGTCCCCTCTAGGTCTTCTCTCCTCAAGGCTGAGCAGATAGTCCTGCAGGAGCCCCCTCAGCAAACAGGGGCAGCTCTGCTGCCTTTCCAGGCAGCAGACGGAGGATAACGACTGTGAAAGCACCGACAACTTCCATCAGCTTCCAAACTGGCTGCCAGGGGGGATGTGGGGGTGCTGGCACCTCCCCGAGGTGCCACCTCCCCCAGGGATCACTGGAAACGCCTCCTGCTGCCGTACTGCCCGGTCCCATCCCGAGGTGGTGCTGCAGCCCGACCCAGGGGCTCCAGGTCCTGGCTGCGACCAGCCCGCAGCGGCGACGGGGGCACCGCGCTCCCACCCCGGCCCTGCCACCGCGAGAACGTGCCGTCGGCACCAGCCGGGGCTCCAGCAGGGCTGCGTCGCTTGTCAGCCCTTGCACGTCGCCAGCCCGGAGCGGGGGACGCTCTCACCCACGGGGAGGCTGCCCCCCGCCTTCGCCAGCCCCGCAGAGCACGGGGATCCCCTCCCACGGGGATTCCCCGAGCCCGAGGCGCCGCCAGCAGCACCGCGGGGGCCGCTCCACGCTGCGGCGCCTTCCCGGGGGTGGGATGCGCACTGCACCCGCTCGCCCGGCACCCGGCTGGTCCTGGGAGCGGAGCCACGGCCGCGGGCTCCAAGCGCTCCCGCTGGGCAGCCGCCCGCCGCGTCGAGAGCCCTTCGACCCGAGGGCGAGGAGGAGCAGCTGCTAAAAATGTAGAGGGAAAACATCTTTCCCTTCAAACGTGCTCGTTTGGTTTCCATGGCCACTGCTTAATCGCGAAGGGCGACTGGCGCTCGTTCCTATAGTAACCGAGAAGCTTCAGCAGCAGCCTGTCACTTGCCTCCGGCTCGCTAGTCCCCCCCATCACGGCGTCCGGGCACTCGAGAGGCAGCCCCGACCTGACCTCCCAGAAACCCACCGAGGCCAGAGGACAATCCGAGGCTGCCGGCACCATCGAGTGCAAAAGAAACCTCCCCTTGGGGCCAGCTGGGCTCTTCAGAAGGAAGCGCTGAGAGCCCAGCAGCCAAGGGCTCCTCTTTCTGGGTGAGTGGCAATGAAGCAAAGCTTCAGCTGCCCTCTTCTTGTCGATGTTTCTTGGAGTCTATCAGCTGCAAGGGCTGTTTCTCCCTTAAGGTGAAGGTTTCAGCGCTCAGGAAGAGTTTCTGAAGCAGTGCTGAGGAGCCAGTATCTACAAACCCATGAACCAACCACTACAAGCACCACAGGACTTCTACAGACCCATGAACCAACCATCATGAGCGTCTCAGGACTTCTACAGACCCATGAACCAACCATCATGAGCATCTCAGGACTTCTACAAACCCATGAGCACCTCAGGACTCCCAGCTCTCAGGAGCTTCTGTCCCTCATGCAAATGACAATCATACAATCCAGGTTGGAAAAGACCTTCAAGCCCATCAAGTCCAACCATCTGGAGAAGCACTGGACAGAACAAAGCCTCCAAGTTCAGGTGACCAAAGTGTTGCTCTAGACAGGCTTCCATAGGATTTCTGGTAATTAATAAAGCAAATGACCCCACAGTAACCCCACAGGCTCTGCTCAGGGGCACCCAGTGACAGGGCAGGGAGCAGCGGGTGTGAGCTGGAACAGAGGAGGTTCCACATCAATGTGAGAAGGAACCTCTTCCCAGTGAGGGTGACAGAGCCCTGGAAGGGGCTGCCCAGGGGGGTTGTGGAGTCTCCTTCTCTGGAGACATTTCAGACCCTCCTGGCCGTGTTCCTGTGCGACTGGATCTGGGGGATCCTGCTGTGTTTTGAGCTGGATGATCTTTCAAGGTCCCTTCCACACACAGACCATTACGGATTGGAAGGGACCTCAAAAGATCCCCCAGTCCAATCTCCCCACCATAGCAGGACCCCCTAGATCCCCAATGTTCTGGGATTCTGTGAACTTCAGCATGAACAGAACCACTTGATGGCCCCCTTGAGGTTCCAAGTGCGGACTCCTGCCAAGAACGTGGCCAAGACGCCGGAGGGTCCTTTTCGATCCCCAACGCTCTGGGATTCTGGGAAGCACCTTCTCAGCTTTACTCTTCGTCCTAAAGCTCTACCTCCTGCAGCAGCTGAGAAGCTTTTTCTCCTGAAGGAGATCTCCCTGTCTCCTGGGGAGATGAAGCTCCTAGAGGCTACTTGGCTCCTTGTTCCTCCCCAGCTCCTTTCTGGGTACGAAATCAGATTCCCCACATATTCCCTGGTTTCCAAACAGGACCTGAGGGAGCAGTTCAAAAGCCACAGCCCAGGGCTGTGTGGAGCAGCTCAACCAGCCGGGAAGCCCCGGGCACAGACACACCAGCAGTTCCTATCAGCATCCAACCTGCTCTGTGGAGGGAAATCAAACCCCCTCCAGCTCCCACCTCTGTGGGGAGCAGAGTAAATGGAAGGATTATCGAGAGCAGTGACTTCAGGGATTAGAGGCACCAGAAGACCTTCAAGGGAAATGCAGGTCTCAGAGCTTTAAAAGGCAGCTCTGTGGCTGAACCGCTGGGGCTGCCGCAGCCGCAGGGAGGTAGAGGAGATGATGAAGGGGCTGCTGACGCCCCTCGAGCCAGGCTTTTGGAAGCAGCTCCTGCTGGACTCAGAGCTGGGTTTTCAACCTCCCTCTCACTTATTTCCCCTTGGCTTGTGGATAAAGATTCGCTCTGTGTCACTTGGGAGCTACTCTGCTGCTTGTTTCCCTTCAGAGTAACCAGCTCCCCTGAGCAACCCCTGCAGGGGCGAGTGAGGCTACTGCCAGACAGGAAGGGTTGGACTGGATGGTCTTCTGAGGTCCCTTCCAGTCCTAATGTTCTGTGACTCTGTGAAAGAGAGATGAGCAGGAGGAGACAAGAGCCAGAGCACAGGCTGCCTGGAAGCTGCTGGTGGGGTTCCCCACTTTGTCACAGAACGAAATGAGCAGGAGCTCAGAGAATCTGAGAACATCAGGGGTTGGAAGGGACCTCGAAGATCAGCCAGTCCAACCCCCCAACATAGCAGGATCCCCTAGATCCAGTCACACAGGGAGAGTCACAGAATCCCAGAGCACCAGGGATTGGAACAGACCTCAGATCATCCAGCCCAACCCCCTGCCAGAGCAGGATTCCCCCAGATCCAGTCGCAAAGGGACATGGCCAGGTGGGTTAGAAACGTCTCCAGAGAAGGAGACTCCACAACCCCAATGGGCAGCCCCTTCCAGGGCTCTGCCACCCTCATGGGGATGAAGGTCTTTCTTACATTGATGTGGAACCTCCTCTGCTCCAGCTCTCACCTAGTGCCCCTTGTCCTGTCACTGGGTCCCCCTGAGCAGAGCCTGGCTCCATCCTCCTGACACCCACCCTTCCCATATTGATCAACATCCATGGGGTCACCCCTCAGGCTCCTTTTCTCCCAGCTCCAGAGCCCCAGCTCCCTCAGCCTTTCCTCAGCAGGGAGATGCTCCCCTCCCTCTATCATCCCTGTGGCTCTGCACTGGGCTCTCTCCAGCAGCTCTGTGTCCTTCTGGAACTGAGGGGCCCACAACTGGACACAAGATTCCAGCTGTGGTCTCCCCAGGGCAGAGCAGAGCAGAGCAGGAGGAGAACCCCTCCCCATCTCCTAACCGCCCCCTTGCTGACCCACCCCAGGAGGCCCCATCACTCCCAGTGTTTCCAGTTCCCCCAACTGTATCAAGGCTGTTCCTCCATCCTTAGAGATGCAGCTGCTGGGACATGGGACTCCTGGTGACTGTCCCCTACTCGTCCACAGCCCTCCAGATCTCGGGGTGTCTGTCAGCCTGGCTGTGGGAACTGCAACGAACAAGAAAAACAGCCCCCAGGAGGCTGCAAACACGGAGCCAGGGCCATCGGCGGCGGCAGCAGCGGAGCCGGAAGGGCTCCTCTTCCTGACATTTAACAGGCACCACCCTGGAACGAAAACAACCACCCCAGGACCTCAGCGGGGCCGTCGATCGCCAGCCCCTTCCCTCGCCGGCTGCCAGCCCTCACCCGAAGGGAACCACTTGTGCAGGGTGTTCAGAGAGAAGTCACGGGGGTTTAAGGCAGCTGGCGTGGGTCTGCCTGAAGCCTCACGTCAGATACAGGCTGGGGCTCAGACTCTGCTGTAGGAAGGATGGAGCCACAAAAGACACCAGAACTCAACCACTGATCAGCTGCTGAAGCCTGAGGCTCCTGATCTGTCACTTGAGTCCAGGCAGGGGCTTGGGAGCTGCCCCAGCTAACAGAGCCACAGGGGAGAACCGAGCGAGAAGCCTTGTTCTCCTCAGAGTAAAGCTGAGGTCAAGTCAAAGAAGGGTTAATGGTGGGTCACAAAAGGAACTGAGTTTTGTTCAAGCATCTTCCATGTGAGTTACTGACTTACAGGAGCCTGGCTCTTGCTTAACCACAGAGAGGGAACTTCCAGTAGAGTTTCAACTCCTGAGTTGACTCTATCTCATGAGATCTAACCATGAGATAGATCTCTCCTCTCCATGTAACAGGGGGATTGGGCTGGATGATTGATTGAGGTCCCTTCCAATCCCTAATGACTGGATCTGGGGGATCCTGCTGTGGTGGGGGGATTGGACTGGGTGATCTTTGGGGGTCCCTTCCAATTCCTAATGACTGGATCTAGGGGATCCTGCTGTGGTGGGGGGATTGGACTGGGTGATCTTTGGGGGTCCCTTCCAATTCCTAATGACTGGATCTAGGGGATCCTGCTGTGGTGGGGGGATTGGGCTGGATGGTCCTTCAAGGTCCCTTCCCATCCCTGATGGTCCGTGATTCTCCCCCTCTCTGCCTCCCAGGTCCCTTCCACTACAGTAGGTGGATCAGCTGGCAGCAGGGATCATCAGGAGCAGCCCTAATCCCTCACACAGCTCCACACATCCCAGCAGATGGTCTCAGCAAGAGGTGGTGCCTCTGCAGGTAGCTTTTCCACCTCGTGTGCCACCGCAGCACAGCTGGCACCTCCGTGGAGAGCAGAGCCAGGGAATTTCCCTCGTCACCATCGCTGCAGCAAAGATGAGCAGTGGGTGAAGCCCATCTGGTTCATCCACTGTCACAGAGATGCTCTCCTGGGAGAGCATCTCCCAGCTCTGCTCTGATTAGCCCTCCCCACCACAGAATCACAGGACATCATTAGGGACTGGAAGGGACCTCCAAAGATCACCCAGTCCCACCCCCCTGCCACAGCAGGATCCCCTAGATCCAGTCAGACACAAGAACGTGTCCAGGAGGGTTTGAAATGTCTCCAGAGGAGACTCCAAAACCCCCCTGGGCAGCCCCTGCCAGGGCTCTGTCACCCTCACTGGGAGGAAGGTCCTTCTCAGACTGATGTGGAACCTCCAACCCCCAGAGGAGGTCTCAGCTCCAACAGCCACCACCTGTGCCCGAGATGCCAGTGAGCAGCTCTGCCAGCTCCAGCCCCCGGAGGAACCCAGCAGCAGCACCTGCAGCAAAGCTCAGGAGAAGGGGACAGTGGAGAGGTGGCAGTGGCTCTGTACAACACGCTGCTTGGACACCCACCTCCTCTCTGTGCAGTGTGAAGCAGAGTGGGCTGGCACAGGGTGAAGCAGCCTTGGCCAGCAGAGCTCTGCTGGCAGCAGATGGCAGCAGCTGCAGCTCCTGGCTGCTCCAGTGTCAGCTCCAGCACCAGGGATTTATCACCCAGGGTGGGTGCAGCACAAACAGAGACTGATTCCAGATGGGGAGAGGGGCTCGAGTGCCAGCAGACACCTCCTCCTCCTCCTGAGGAAGTGCAGAACGACTGCTGGGGCCTCGGCAAGCGCCAGAGCGCTGGGAGCATCTGCTGGAGGGACCCACCTTGGAACAGCTCAGCCTGAGGGCACAGATCCCTCAGGTGGAGCCACAGGACTTGGCAAAGGGCCCCGGGACTGGAGAGAGCAAAGGGCTGCCAAGAGGATGTCCGGGAGACGCACGTGGCAAAGCAGACGGGGCCAGCTCCTGCAAAACACCTCCAGTCCCCGTGGATCCAGGGCCAGCGCCCACCGAGCGGGGCTGGTCTTGGACTCTCTCAGCTAGAGGCAGCAAACTGCACCCCTGGCCAGCGTGGAGTGGGGGAGACCCACGGCTCCTTCCTTCATCCAGACCTGCAGGCTGTGGAAATAACATCAGCCCCCCCCAAATCTAGAGCCTCAGAGAATCACTCAGGTTGGAAAGGACCCTTGAGATGCCCCCGACTGCTGCCTTCTCCAATAGCTGCCCCATCCTGTGACCGATCTCCTGCTCATTAACCCTCCAGAGGGGTCACAACCACCAAAGGAAGAGGGTTCTCGTTGCCTTTAGCACTTCCCCTGCCCTGTCCAGCTGGGCAGGGGGCTAGAGAGCCGGTGGCCACCAAGGACCCACCGCACGACCTCACCGACGACACCAGCACTCCCCCACCTTCCCGGCCAGTTACAGCCCCGGGTTCACACTGGGTGACCCGAGCAAAACCAGCCACCTTCGGTTCCTCACAGGGACTGAACTGGGGTTCGAGCAGCAGGACAAGTGCAGGGAGGGAACTGCCTCGTGCCTGAGGGTCTGCAAACACTCCTCCTCCACAGGCCAAGCAAACCCGGAGCAAAGAAGCCACAGGAAGAAAACCACTGGTTGCCCAACGACGCCGCTCAGGGCTTGATTTAGCTGCCTATTGTCTCCCTGTGATGATTCAAAATCCTGGGGAAAAGCCCTGAGTGCCAGGAAAAGAAGAGAGGGGGGACTGAGCTGAGCTCAGTCTGCTCTACAGTCCCCTTCCTGCACCAGAACTGCTCCCAGTAGGGCCAGTACAAGCCTGGCTGGGCACAAGCACCTGATGGCTGCAGTGGTGCTTTGCTTAGGGGCTTTAATCACACAGGAATTACAGGCTTTAATTAATTATATACTTTAAATTACAGAATCCCAGAGCATTAGGGATTGGAAGGGACCTTGAAAGATCATCCAGTCCACTCCCTCTGCCACAGCAGGACCCCCCAGATCAAGACTCCCACTTCCCCCCCAGCTTTAGCAAGGGACATCAGCATCACTAAACATCTATCTCACACGGGAAGAGGAGGCCAGGGGAACTCATCTGAAAGATGCAACTGGGTCAGGAGCTGCCTCGAGTAGGATAACTGGGCTGCGTGAGCTCGGACGCCCAGAGAAACATCCCTCCTGCTGAGGGGGACACGCAGGCCCCTGTCAGAGCAGGAGTGTTCAACAGCACCCAGTGACTCGGGAACACAAGTCCCATGGGTTTCCTGCAGAGCCCCGGGGGCACCGTCCTTGAGGCTCTTTGGGAGAACCCTACCCCTGGAACCAGGCTCAGCTCTGTCACGTCTGTGTGTGACAGCATCTCTTCATCAGGGGCTTCACACAATCAGAGAGCATTAGGGATGGGAAGGGACCTCGAAAGACCCTCCAGTCCAATCCCCCTGCCACAGCAGGATCCCCTAGACCGAGTCGCACAGGAACACATCCAGGCAGGTTCTAAATGTCTCCAGAGAAGGACATCAGGGATTGGAAGGGACCTGGAAAGACCATCCAGTCCAATCCCCCTGCCAGAGCAGGATCCCCTAGATCCAGTGACACAGGAACACGGCCGGGAGGGTTTTAAACATCTGCAGAGAGGGAGACTCCAAACCTCGACCTCACCAAGGATTCCCACAGCTCTCTAATGATCAATTAGGCCTCCAAACACTTCAGCTACAGAAGTCGGTACCTTAATTGCACCAACTGAAGTCAAACAGCCCCAAACCACTGCCAGGACCGGGTCAGCTCCAGCTGCAGAGCACCCCGGGCTGAGTCCCCCGGCTGGACTCTCAAGCACCATCTCCCCTCCCCAGACAGTGACTGACCTTGTGCAGAGCTCGGGCTGAGCCCTGCGGGGAGCAGGGGGTGCAGCTCAGCCCGAGCGCTGCAGGAAGCAGAGGAAGATGAGGAAACTTGTGTCTCCTCATCTGGAGTAACGAGGCTCCCTGCTAGCCACGGGCTACGAGAGAGAAGTGGCGGTGCCATTACCCCTACTGAGCGGCCTGTTCCGGCTGCGGGATCTGCTTCGCTGTCTCTGAAGCCGGGACCTCCGGAGCAGTCGGTAGTAGTAGGACGGTCTCCCCGAGCTCCTCCTGCTGCTCACGGACATGGTGGGCGCCGGGCTCGCACGGGCGGCGCATGCAGGCTCCCTCCGGGCACCGCGGCGGCTGGCGGCTAGCTGGCGACTGGCTCCGGGGAGCGCGAAGGGAGAGGAGCCGGGGGAGAGGAGCCCTGCGCTTTGCACATGGAGAGGGAAAAGCAGCAAGGGGCAAGCAGGGAGACAGAGAGGAGGAGGGAGGGAGCGCGGCACCGGCGACCCGGCAGCCGAGGGCCGGCGCAGCGGAGCGGGGACTCGCAGCCCCCGAAGATAAACTCCGCCGGCAGCTCCTGCCCCCAGACAGATAAGGCTGCTGGAGCTGGGATAGGAAGCTGGAGCTGGCCCGGGCTCCTGAAGAATAGGCTGGAAGAAATCCTGGACTGGATCCTCTCCGCCGGCCGGCAGCGCCGGGTCGAGTCGAGGTGGGGGCGACCAACGTCCGCCGCGGGCTGGTCAGCCCCCGGCCGCCGGGCCAGCTCCGAGGTGGCGTCTGAAGCCGCTCGGTCTGCGGAGCGGGAGGTTACCCACGAAAGAACCTGGCTGGGGGGGGGCTAACGATTTGCTGGCCGTGGGACACGTGTTAACAATCATCGCGGAGCAGAAAAGCCCCGGAAAATCAAGTGAAACTTGAGAGGGGAAAACTTTAATTAGAAGTCGAACGAGCAGAGCTCCAGACTCCCCTGGAGGCCCATTTCCTCTCCGCGTTCAAACCCAGTTACAGCACAGCCCCGCAAACTGGAGAAGGAGCCCATTTACCACTGGGGAGATCCCGCCTCCGGCTCCTATTGCCCCATAAAAGCCACATCGCCACCGGGCAGAACTGGGAGCCGGGGAGGGGGCTGCAAGAAAAGGAGAAGCCCCCCCCCCCAGCAACCAGATCAAAAGGGTTCGTTCCATATGTGCAGTTTTAAAAGGTCAGGAGGGATTTGCCCGGGGGGGCGCCGAGTCCCCATCCCTGGATGAGGTTAGATGTTGCTCAGATGTGGTGGGGGGATCTGGTTGAGGGGTGACCTTGTACAGTAGGGTTGGACTCTCTGATCCCAGGGGTGTCTTCCACCCTGACCTTGTAGAGTAGGGGTGATGGTTGGACTGTGACCCCAGGGGTCTCTTCCACCCTGACCTTGTAGAGTAGGGGTGATGGTTGGACTCTGTGACCCCAGGGGTCTCTTCCACCCTGACCTTGTAGAGTAGGGGTGATGGTTGGACTCTGTGACCCCAGGGGTCTCTTCCAATCCTGAATGAATCTGTGATTCTATGATTCAAGAGAATCCTTCATCTAAGCTCCTGCCCTCACCGATGCTCTGAAGGAAGAGGGACAGACAAGACTCCAGACAATGAGAACAGAGGGCTGAGACCCTCCCACCACGCGCTGAGGTGGGATGAGCCGCCGTCTGCACAACCCCTCTCCGTTCTCATGCCCTGGTTTTGTCGCTTGCCCCAGACATCTGGGCAGGTTTATCTCTGCAGCATCCTGTGAGGCTGCAGGACCCCACAGGCTCTGCTGAGGGCAAGTGATGCTCCCCAGCCAGAAGGAGCCTCTTCAGAAGCTTGAGAGCTTCTCGGGGTTATCCTGCAGCACCTTCAAGAGGCAGAACTATGACTTCAGTGCTCTCAGCCACAACAGGGGTCCCCCTCCCTCCCTCCTCACCATCCTAAAGGAAAGCATCAGACCCCTCCCAGAGCTCCAAGTACCTCCTTACCCCAGTGACAAACCCTTCCAGCTAAGGAAGGCCCTTCCCAGAAGAAGAAAACACCCACCCTGGTGAAGTCTGTGCCTGGTGCTGACCCCAGGGAAGTCAGTCCATGCCTGGTTTTGAGGCCACACGTAAGGAATTCAGCGCCAGCAGGAATGAGCTGATCCAGAGGGCAAAGACAAGTTCAGGTCAAGAAGGCAGATCCCAGCTGGGCAGCAGAGGCTCCTGCCTGTGGGAGTGGGGTGGGGGGGTTGCTGCTGCTGCATTGGGACATCCCTTCCACCCCCTGCACCCTCAGCCACCAAATCCCACATCAGAGCCTGGCGGAAAGGAAGAGGCTTCAGTCACTCCACATGTGGCCTCTCGTTCACCGGAACAAATGATTCCTCCTTGGGTAGATTGAAAATCAAAGACACAGGAACAGCTCCAACCACCCCCCAGATGGCTGGAGGTTCATCCTGTGCAGCCGACCCAACCTGTGCCCAGAGCTGAGAGCATCTCCAGGACAGCCACAGGAACACCTGAGGTTCAGGGCAAGATCTGCTCCAGTCCAAGCCCCCCAACACAGCAGGATCCCCTAGAACCACAGAACATTAGGGATGGGAAGGGACCTCCAAAGATCACCCAGCCCAACCCTCCTGCCACGGCAGGATCCCCTAGATCCAGTCTCACCGGACCATGGCCAGGCAGGTGTCTCTCTGCATTTGTGGGCCTGAGCTGCTAGAGAATCTCTTCTGCTGGTGCTTTTCTCACTGGAAAAGCCTTTGCAGCAGAGAGGACTCAATGGGAAGACCTTTCTCATTCCCACCAGCATATGGCAGTGCTGATGGACGTGAGAGCTACAACCAAAAGCTCCCCCCAGTCTTGAAGGGGAAGGTCCACGTTGGTTGAGTTCTGCTTCACTGGAGCCCGGTGACTCGTCCCCAAAGCACCGGGGAGCCACTGACACACAGGCTCTGCTGGGCTCCCACCTCCATGGGGCAGGTAGGAGCGATCAGGAGACGCAGGGACCCCCCCTCCACACATCCCCCCGACAGCATCTGCTCTGTGCTGAGGGATTTTCAGTCAACCCAGTGCCTCCAGCGACCTTCACGCAGGAGACCTTAAAGCAGGAGGAGCAGCACAGACAGCAGCCTGTTTGCTCCTGCACCAACCAGACCATGGCTTTGCTCAGCTACAGTGAGGCCACTGGCCCAGGGAGGCTGCAGGCAGCCTGCGCTCCCCAGTGGCTACCACTTGCCTTTTGACTCGTTTGTTTATTGCTTAGTGCAGGGCAAGTAATGACCCTACTTGAGGCTGCCGGTCCCCAGGCAGCCCTGACCATTAAACCTCTGCCTTTCCCAGGGGGTGGGGAGCAATCCCTCCTCTTAACTCCCTCTGATTTGATGGGGAGGAACTGGGATCCCTTCTCCTGAAAGTGAAAGTTTCCACCAGCAGGGACCAGCCCGGCCCCACAAGGTCCTTTCTGCAAACCACAGGTTGTGTGAAGACACTGGCACAGGATCTGCAGTCGTCAAGAGCTGGAGCTTCAGGACAGGGCTCAGCAGTGGGACTGGGGCAGCTGGGTCGGTGGTTGGGCTCCATGACCTTAGAAGTCTTTTGAACCTAAACAACTGGATGGTCTTTCAAGGTCCCTTCCCATCCCTAATACTCTCTGTTCATCAGACACTCTGTGACAGCCCTGCAGGGTGATGGGCAACGAGGTCCCGAGCAGCCCTCGCCCACCGCACAGACTGCGACCCCAACAAGCAGCCAAAGGAACAACCTGCAGCTGAGTAATTTAGGATGGAGACTCAGGAGGTCTTGCAGAGGTTAAATGAGGACATGAACCCTTCCAGCCTCAGCTGCCCCAGCGCTGTTATCACCACCAGCTCTCTACCACTCGCACACGTTCAGGTTGGAGAAGACCCCTGGGATCATGGAGTCCGACCATCAACCCTGCTCTACAAGGTCACCCCTGAACCAGATCCCCCAACACCACATCCAAGCATCTTCTAAAGGCATCCAGGGATGGGGACTGAACCACCACCCTGGGCAGCCCTATGTTCTAGAGGAGTCAGTGAAAGGGTCCCTGCGTGAACCAGCGGCCAGCAGTCCTACCTCCAGCTCCCACCGGGTCTATCGACAGGAGAAGTTGCTTAGAACATCTGGCTCCTGCCCCCAGCAGGCACCTCCTGGACAGCTCAGCTCAGTCCAGCTCCAGCACAAGTCACCAGTCCTCCTGCTGGGAGGATGCTCAGAGCTCCGTGAGAAGCACCCCTGGTGCCTCAGGGAGGAAGGGCTGCGGGGTCCCCGGGCAGGTTATGGTCTGAGAACCCGACCGGGGCCGCTTCCTGCGCCGAGCGGCCAGCTCCACGCTGCAGGGCACACGCCGCTGACCCCGCAGTGGAGCAGGTTTCCTGAGGGCTCCCCAGCAGAACAATAGGGCTGAAGGACAGGGAGCTTCTCAAAGCAGCTCCCGGCGAGCTGGGGGAGACCAAAGCACAGCCGAGGTCTGCTGCCATGGACTCCTAAGCACAGAAAATACTGCAGCCCAGGCTCTGAGCTGGCTGGCAATGACACGGGGAAGCCTGCGAGTCCAGATCTACCCTGAGATTTGTGATGTCCTGGTGGAGCACATGGAGTCCACCAGCAACGGAGCAAACTGGCACCAGTCTCCAGCATCCTGTAGCCCAGGACCATCTGTCGCTTTGAACAGCCCAGGAACCATCAGAGTGTTGAACAGCTCCGGTGGGAAAAGACCTTTAAGCTCACAGAGTCCAGCCACTAGCCCAGCTGCCCCATTCCAGTGGTCAGGCCCTGGAACAGGCTGCCTGGGGTGGGGGTTGAGTCCCCAACCCTGGATGAGTTTAGAAGTTGCTTAGATGTGGTCTTGGGGGATCTGGTTTAGAGGTGGCCTTGTAGAGTAGGGTTGATGGTTGGACTGGATGATCCCAGGGGTCTGCTCCAGCCTGAATGATTCTGTGATTCTATGAGACCTCCAAGATCCACAAGCCAGACTCAAGGGCTTCGTGTCATGGAATCACAGAATCATTAGGGATGGGAAGGGACCTCCAAAGACCATCCAGTCCAATCCCCCCACCACAGCAGGATCCCCTAGATCCAGATGCACAGGAACACGTCCCGTGCCAACCGAACAGGTTGCTCAGCTCCGACTGACTTCAGTCCAACTACCCAGATTCCTTTGATTCCCAGTAACGATGGGATTCCTCGTCCCTAGATCTGTGCTGGAAGGTCAGGGGGACCAACCCTTGGGCTGCAGGGCTCCCCAGCCCTTGTTGGGCGAGGAAGGGAAGGGCTTTACAGGAGGTGTGCCCAGACACCACCTCAGCTGGGAGGCACAGGCACTGGTCCCGGAGCGCGGTGCAAGGGATCAGTACCCGGGGTGTTTACCCTCGTGGCAGAAACAAGAGATTAACTCTGTTATCTCAGGCTGTGTGAATCCTCCTCCTGATTAATTAGCAGATGAGACGCCTCCAGTTTTAGCACCTGATAACGACCTCGGGCTCGGAACACACGCAGCTCGACCCTCGCTTTCCATGTGACAGATGATTTTCTTCCTTGCCCTGCCAGAGCATCCACAAGCCCCACCACATGTAGGAGTCACTTTGGCAGCTGGTTTCTCTCCCGAAAAACAGCTGGACAAGGGTGGTCCTCAGCAGTCTTCCTCAGCAAGATCCCGTGGACTTCCAATACAACACCCCCCTTAAGGGGTTAAAAAGCAACAGCTGAGCTTTTGTGTTGAAAACCCACTGGAAACCCTGCAGGCGGTTTTGAAAGACCATTGTGAGGGGGGTTTGTTTTCATTTAGAGCCTTCCTCTGGCACAAGATGGTGCTGGGAGAAGTTGTGGTCAACCTCTCACGCTCAGCTGAAGGCAAGGACCCTCCTTAAAAAAGAGGAAAATGGTCACAGAACATCAGGGATGGGAAGGGACCTTGAAAGATCATCCAACCCAATCCCCTGCCACAGCAGGATCCCCTAGATCCAGTCACATAGGAACATCTCCAGGTGGGTTTGAAACGTCTCCAGAGAAGAAGACTCCACAACCCCCATGGGCAGTCCCTTCCAGCTCTCTGGCACCCTCACTGGGAAGAAGGTCCTTCTCAGATTGATGTGGAACCTCCTCTGCTCCAGCTCACACCCGCTGCCCCTTGTCCTGTCACTGGGTGCCCCTGAGCAGAGCCTGGCTCCATCCTCCTGACACCCACCCTTCCCATAGGCATCAACATTCACGTTGATAAATTCTGAATCCCAGAATCATGCAGGTTGGAACAGACCCTGGGGATCCTTGAGTCCAACCATCAGCCCTACTCTACAAGGTCACCCCTAAACCAGACCCCCCAACACCGCACCCTCAGGCTCCTTTTACACCCAGCTCAAGGCCCCAGCTCCCTCAGCAGGTGGATGCTCCCCTCCCCTGATCATTGTAGGGTTGTGAGGTCTTCAGAGAGGAAAAAGCTATGTGAAATACTCTTCTCACTCATCCTTTGCTCTGCTCGGAGGCTCAGGCACTGCCTTAAGAGTTCTGAAGTCCTCCAAGCACTGCTTGTCCTCCCGGCCCTGGTACCTCCCCGCAGCAGCAGCCACCGCTGGAGATGAGTTGCACAAACCCCAAAAGCAGCTCATCAGTCAAAACAACATCCTAATGGACAAAGAAGGTTAAACCCTTGTGGAAAGTTCACTTGAAGTGGTCGAGTGGCCTCAAAGCCTCTTCCTGGGCGGCTCAAAACACAGCTCCTCGCTGCCAGAGCTCAGGCTGCTCACGAGCAGCAGCACCAGCACCACCACTGACCTCACTCGAACCCACTCAGGTCTTGACCCCCCGTGCTGAACCTGGCAGCAGGGAGCTCTGAAGCAGACACCCACCTCCCTGACAAGAGAGCTGACCCCCACCCCAGCAGAGCCCAGAGCAGATCGATGCCCGTGACTGCTCATGAGAAGCACCCGAGGAGCCTTCATTAGGCTGTGATCCGGGAGGAGGAGATGCAAACCCCTGCTCCAAGTGTGCAAGAGCTCCGGAGGCTACAGGATTCAGTGGGACTTCGGGAGAAACCCCGACAGGAGCAGCCGACAGCAGAGAGCTCGACCCTCCGCCTCCCAGGCTGCGGCTGCTGCAGGGCTCAGCCTGCAAAGCAGCCTCGGCTCAGCTCGGTCCCACTTCGCACCCTTCTCCTGTCTAAAGCACCCCCGGGGCAGGACGAGGAGCTCTGGAGGCTCCAGGACAAACCGCGGAGGCAGCGCTCGGTGCAGCCGTCGAGCGGGAGCATCCCCCCACCGCGCCCGTTCCGGGGGCTCTGCGAACAGCTCCGCTCTGATCCCGCAGCCAACGTGAGTCATCTGCGAACAATTAGGGCTCCGGCTGGGGCCCGGCTGCTGCAGAATGAAAGGAAACGCTTCATTAGGGGAGCGAACGGGGCAGCCGAGCCGAGGGCCGGCTGCGGGGCCGCGTTAGGAGGCCTTTGTCCCCGTCCAGCCCGCAGGAGCCCAAGCCCTGGCTGCAGCCGAACCAGAGCTGCAGCGCCACGGGCACAGGGGAGGGTTTGCTGGGGAGGGATAAGGCAGGAGGATTAACCCCGAGCTCCTGAAAGCTCGAGAAAGTTCGGGCTGGTCCCGGCTCCGCCGTCCCAGAGTGAGGGCGAACATAATGGGACAGACAGCCGGAGCCCGTTTGGGGCGAGCTGGGTGCTGGCCGGGTGCGCCAGGCTTTCCTGGAAGGGGGCGAAGGGGATTCCCCCTGAGGGGGGAAAAACAGCAGCATCCTGGAGTTGGGTCAGCGACAGGCTGCCCGGGGGAGATGTGGAGTCTCCTCCTCTGGAGAGAGAACCCGCCCAGCTGTTTCTGTGCGACTGGATCCAGGGGATCCTGCTGGGGCAGGAGACGGGACTGGGTGATCCTTCGAGGCCCCTTCCAACCCCTAATGACTGGATCCAGGGGATCCTGCTGGGGCAGGGGGACAGGACTGGGTGATCCTTTGAGGTGCCTTCCAACCCCTAATGACTGGATCTAGGGGATCCTGCTGTGGCAGGAGGACGGGACTGGGCAATCCTTCGAGGTCCCTTCCAACCCCTAAGGACTGGATCCAGGGGATCCTGCTCTGGCAGGGGGATCGGGCTCGCTGATCTTTCGAGGTCCCTTCCAACCCCTAACGTCCTGTGATTCTGTGACCGGGGGCAGCCGTGTTCTCGCAGGAAGCCACAAGGGCAGTTTTGGTGAAGTCGGCTGCTCACCAAGAGGGGGACCGAGCACGGAACAAAGACGGAGCAGTCGGGGGCTCGGGAGGGTCCCGTTTCCCTCGTCACACAAAGGCACTTCTGCTCCTGCCGGAACTCCCGGGGGCCAGAGGCACAGATTTCCTCCAGATCCCGAAACACAACGGCCAGGCAGCCGCCGGCACATCTGAAGCACGAAAACCCTCGGCGGCGGCGCTGAAAGGAGATACTGGGGCAGGGGTTCCCCCCGGTGCCAGCTCTTTGCGGCTCCAGGAGGGAGCCCGTGGTTACCCCCCCGCTCGATGCGGTCACCCCCCGCGGAAGGGGTCCTCTTACAGCCCCACAGTCCCCTGGAATCCAGCCCGGGCAGCCAGCCGAGAGCCCTTCTGTTCGGGTCACGTCGCTCCTGACACCCGTCACTGGGTCTGAACCAGCCTGACTCGGGCCACTGTGCGGCCACCGCTGGCAGTGCCGGTGCCCTGCTCTGCCACCCGTCGGCCCCTCTGTTCAACCCATCTCGACTGCTCCGGGCAGCAGCAGCAAACAAACCCCGAGAGGCCACCGATGCTGTGACTATTCCAGCTGAAATGGGAAGGTTCTGGGTTGAACCCCAGGAAAGCCAGTCCAGCCCAGTGGCTGGGGACGCAGCCAGGGCGCTCAGTGTGAGCAGAAGGGTGCCAGAGGGGTTAGGAAAGGAGGGCAGCAAGGAGACAGCTCTGGCTGCACTTGGAAGTCTAATGGGATCCCAGAACATCAGGGATTGGGAGGGACCTCCCAAGATCATGCAGTCCAACCTCCCTGACACAGCAGGACCCCCTAGACCCAGTCACAGAGGAACATGCCTAGGCGGGTTTGAAACGTCTCCAGAGAAGGAGACTCCACAACCCTCCCGAGCAGCCCCTGCCAGGGCTCTGGCACCCTCACTGGGAACAAGGTCCTTCTCAGATTGATGTGGAACCTCCTCTGCTCCAGCTCACACCTGCTGCCTCTTGTCCTGTCACTGGGTGCTCCTGAGCAGAGCCTGGCTCCATCCTCCCAACACCCACCCTTCACATATTGATCAACATCCATGGGGTCACCCTTCAGCCTTTCCTGGGCAGGATGATGCTCACTCCGTCGCCCCTGTGGCTCTGCACTGGGCTCTCTCAAGAACACTGGGCTGTTCTGAGGACAGCCCTGCAGTCAAACCCATCTTACAGGGACATTTCCTCTGTCACAGCAGATTCTTTTCCAACCAGGCAACAGCCCTGAGAAGTGCCCAATTCACTTCCTCCAGCCGCAGCTCCCAGGGGAATCCACACCATCACCGAACACCAGGGATGGGAAGGGATCTCGAAGGATCATCCATTCCAATCCCCCTACCGATTCTCTTATTTCACAGCATCTCTGTGGTTGGAAGAGACCACACCAAGTGCAATCTCTGACCCTGCACTGCCAGGTCACCCTCACACCATATCCCTCAGCACGATCTCCGACTTGTCAGTGCCCGCAGGGACGGGGACTCCAGCGCTGGGCAGCCTGTCCCAGTCGTTGATAACCCCTGGGGTGAAGGCATCCCTGTCCTATCACACGAAAAGCCTGGTCCACCCTCCCTGCAGATCTTGACAAGCACTGATGAACCCCCCCCCCCACTCTCCTCCTCTCCAGCTGCACCCCCGCAGCTCTCCCAGAGGCAGATGCTGCAGCTCTGGCAGCTCCAGGTGCCTCCCCATGAGGGGGACCCTGGGGCGGCTCCACGCGGCTCTGCTGCCCCCCGCTGGTCCCGCTCTCCTCCAGCTCTGCGACACTGAGGGGGGGGTTTCACCTGGGAAAACCCACCCTGGCCACGGAAGGCACCCCCAGACCCCCACGTACCGAAGCCGCACGCGAGTCCGCTTCCTCCACGACCTGTTCTCCCCTTAAACCCCTTTTGCAGAGCTCAGCGACCACCTTTCCCTTTCCTTTCGCCCCCCTCCCTGTAACCCAGGACCTCTCACACTTCTTGTTTCAGCTGAACAAACCCTGCCTGCGGCACCAGGAGCAGCCCAGAGGCTGCCGAGGTCGAGCTCGGAGCCGCTGCCCGCAGGCGTCTCCACGGACAGATGCTGAGGAGCAGGTTGTGCTGGCACTGTGGGTGCTGGCAGAGTGAGGGGGAGACCCGGCTGGAGCTCCCCAGGCTGGAGCTGGGGTTAAGATCATCTGTCCCCCCAACACAGCAGGATCCCCTAGATCCAGTCACACAGGAACATGGCCAGGCAGGTTTTAAACATCTCCAGAGAAGGAGACTCACACCCCCCCCTGGGCAGCCCCTTCCAGGGCTCTGGCATCCTCACTGGGAAGAAGGTCCTTCTCACATTGATGTGGAACCTCTTCTGCTCCAGCTCACACCCCTTGTCCTATGCTTGGGTGCCCCTGAGCAGAGCCTGGCTCTGTCCCAAGGGCTCCCCACTCAAGTTCCCCCCAGATCCAGCCTGACCCTCCCCAGTACAACTCACTGAAGAAGTTCCCACTCATCTCCCAAACTCTGTGACCTCGTGGCCACTATCCCCAGACAGTTCTCCAGTGACACCCCCAGGGTGGCTCTGCCCCACCTCCATTGCTGCTGCTGCTCCCTCCCCGGCCACCAGTCCCAGCTCCCCTCCCTGGCCGCAGAGCCCTTGCAAACTGTGGCACAGATGGCTAAGAAAAACAAAACCTCCAAGTCAAGGGGAGAGAAGGGGCTGGTGGAGGCTGCTGGCCACCCGCCAGGTCTCTCCACTCTGCTTCTTCATCTTTAGTTCCAGCCCTGCGCTGGGAAGTTTCTCCTGGCGCTGCGGTTCCCATGGCAACTGCATCTCCTGCCTATCTCCCCCAGCGTTAAAGCCTTCATTTGGTTTCCCCGCCTTCCCAAGACACGACTCTCCTTCCCTTCTTGAGCAGGAGGACTCGGTGATGTCTTCTCTTCTGGGCACTGATGCTTTAAAAGGAGGAGGGGGGGGAGCAGCTTCACCCTCCATCTGATGGAGAAACTCTCTGCACAGCAGCAGTGGAGGCAAATCCTCCACAGGCAGGAGGGATTCCCCGGCAGGAAAACCCACTTAGCAGGAGCTTTCCTACGTGAAACCAGGTGACAGCAGAGCTGCAGGTCCTGGCGAGCTCAACTTCTTAATTGGCTGGTTGGTCTTACGGGGCCAGACGGGCTCTTGTCTCTGTAACTAACCAGCCTGTTCTTTTTTTGGAGCTTTACTTGGGATCAGATGTGTTCCTGTGCCATGGATCGAGGGGGTCCTGCTCTGGCAGGGGTTTGGACTGGATGGATGATCTTTCCAGGTCCCTTCCCATCCCCACTGCTCTCTGATCCTGTGATTACCAGCTGCAGTGGGAACAGGTCTTCCAGCAGGAAGAGCACCCCAACACTTTCACAGAGTCCTCTGGGATGGCAGAGAGTAGGGTCAGCAGCAACCAAAGGGACAAGCATCCCAAGACCTCTGTGAAACTCAGCCTGATCATCCTCACCAGTTAGTGCCAGCAGGACACCACTCTTGTAGGTAAAAAGCAAGAGGGGAAGGGGTCTCCCAGAACATTAGGGATCAGAAGGGACCTCAAAACATCATCCAGCCCAATCCCTCTGCCACAACAGGATCCCCCAGATCCCATCATTAGGGATGGGAAGGGACCTCCAGAGATCACCCAGTCCAACCCCCCTGCCACAGCAGGATCCCCTAGGGTAGCTACACTCCATCCCTCCCACCCTTGTTATCACCTCAGCCACATCCTGAACCTTCTTCCCGTCAGCCCCCCACATTCCCAACAAGGTCCAGGCTGGAATCGCCATCGTTAGCTCCCTGCGGTCCAACAGACCACCACCCTGACGCAGTTTACTGAGATGATTAAGATGCAGCAAACGAGCTCCTCCGGGCTCCCTCAAGCAGAGCAAATTTATCTGAGCAGCAACTCGGCAGAGCCCGAGCAGCAGCTGCTGGAGTCTCCAAGCTGCTCGATTCGGATAATCCATTGGAGCTGCGGCCGCACCCTCGGGGGCTGGCTGCAGACACCCTGCGGGCTCGAGAGGCTCCTACACCTCTGGAAGCAGGAGAAACAGCTCCAGAGCCTAAAAACCCCATGATGGTTTGGGGAGTCTCTGGTGGGTTTATGTTCAGCCAGTAGAAGCCACCTTGTTCCAGCCAGGAGTGATCACCCATGGGCAGCTGTTGAACTTGGCATTGGAGCCCTTGGTGCTATTGGACATCAGAATCACTAGGGATGGGAAGTGACCTCCAAAGATCATCCCTCTGCCACAGCAGGATCCCCTAGATCCAGTCATTAGGAACTGGAAGGGACCTCCAAAGATCACCCAGTCCAATCCCCCAACACAGCAGGATCACCTAGACCAAGTCACACAAGAAGACATGCAGGTGGGTCTTAAACCTCTGAAGAGAAGAAGGAGACTCCACAGCAACCACTGGGCAGCCTCTGCCAGGGCTCTATCACCCTAACTGGGAAGAAGGTCCTTCTCACATTGATGTGGAACCTCCTCTGCTCCAACTCACACCTGCTGCCCCTTGTCCTGTCACTGGGTGCCCCTGAGCAGAGCCTGGCTCCATCCTCCTGACACCCACCAAGGAGACTGTTGCTTCTAAGGCTGGAGAAACACCTAACTAATGGGGAACCCATCCAACACCACAACCTACAAAGGTCTGGATGATCCTTCAAGGGTCCTTTCCAGTCCTTAACAGTCCACGACTCTGAATCTCAACCCCATGGCCAGGACTTTTTTTAGCTTCAGCTACACCACAGGGAGATGTCTTCTGGTTCCTCTGCTCCAGAGCAGGCACTCATGATCCACAGACCCACCACACTGCTGTCAGACACCAAAACCAGTGGGCAGCAGCACCAGACACTTCATTTCTCTGGCTGCATCATGAATGGGGGTTGAGTCTCCACCCCAGGATGTGTGTAAAAGACCCTTCGCTGTGGTGTTGGGGGCTCTGGTTTAGGGGTGACCTTGCAGAGCAGGGTTGATGGTTGGACTGGAAGATCCCAGGGGTCTTTCCCATCCTGAATGACTGTGCTTCTCCACAGAGCAGCTCTGTTTGGGGGTTCAGCTGGGCAATGGAAACAGTTTAGACTGGGATCCAAACCGCTCAGATGTTCAGTGCTGGGCTGGGACCCTCCGGGGACTCCCAGGCAGCTCCGTTCCAGCTCGAGCCAGAAGAATCTTGGGCTCGATACAAGGAGCAGCTGGAAGTCCTTATTTCCCTGCTCTGCAGCAAGAAGGACCCCAGAATCCCATCCTTGCAGAACACACAAGCGCCTTCTCACCCTGGCAGGCCCCCAGCAATCTGCCCTGAGGTGGACAAGAGGAGGCAGAGCTCTGCCAGCCAGCGACCTGCATCCTCCTCCTCGTGACCTTGTCACAAGGAGCCACCAGGCTTTAGAGAAGCACAAACACAACCCACAGGGTTCCCACCAAACCCTGGCCAGAGCGTTTAAGCCCTCCCAGGCAAGTGTCCAGCCCCTTCTGGCACCAGAGAAAGACAAACATGGGAGAAGGGGCTGGATCCAAGGAGCAGTCGGCAGCCAAACAGCTGCACGGCCAGCGGCTGAGAGCAGGACTTGCCCAGCAGGGTCAACGTTCTGGCCTGGCCGCAGCATCGCTCAGCTCTGGGCTCCACACCCAGCCTGAGCTGGAGCCCGTGAGCATCGAGGCTCCCACGGTATCACAGATCAGGGCAGGAGGAACCCCTTGGGTCACCAACCCAAAGCCATCACAGAAATGGACCAACTTCGTCCCCATGAGGGTGACAGAGCCCTGGAAGGGGCTGCCCACGGGGGCTAGGGAGTCTCCTTCTCTGGAGACAGTTAAAACCCTCCTGGACATGTCCCTGTGCAACTGGATCTAGGGGATCAGACTGGATGATCTTCCAAGGTCCCTTCCCATTCCTACTGACTGGATCCAGGGGATCCTGCTGTGCCAGGGGGATGGGACTGGACGGTCCTCCAAGGTCTTCCCTGCCTGTTAAAGCTCCAAGTCAGACCCTTCCACAGGGGTGGAGGACACAGACAAGACCACTCCCAGCTGGGATGGAGCAGCTCAGGCTGGATGACCTTCCAAGGTCCCATCCGACCCCTGATGTTCTCCAGTTCCGTGGCCCCTCCACACTGCCTGTCGTGGCAGAGCCCTGCCTGGCCACGGGCAGCACCACGGAGCTCAGACCTTCTCTGTCAGCCCAGAGAAGACCCCTTTCTTCACCTGCTCGAGCACCCCACCGGCTGCAGCCGAGGATTATGCAAAGAGGAGGCTCTGGGTGGTTTCTCCGACAGTCAAAGCACCTCGCAGCAGCCTCCTTCTACCTCCCCACGCCCCGAGAACACGCCTGGTGTGTGGGGCTGCTGCAAGGTCGGGTTCTCCGAGGGCAGCGCTTGGAGCAGTCGCGCATCAGCTGCGTTTTGTAACCAGGGAGTTCGCTTCCCGCGACGAACAGCGGAGGCGGGGGGGGGACCGGCCCCGCAGGCGCCGCCGTGGGTGGGCTCCGTGTGCGGGGAGCTCCGCGCAGCCCGCGAGCCAGAGCCGAGCTCACAAACACCGAGACCCTTCCTGCAGCCACCTGAGCAGCACCCCTCATCCGCGAGGGTTTGCTCCCTCAGTCAGGGGAGCGTCATGAAGAGAAAGAGGGGTGCAGGTTGAGCGGGTTCTTCACGAAGGGAAAAGTCAAGGGAGCGAGAAAGCGAAGTTTCACGGAACGCTCCTTTAGAAGCCTAACGGAAGAGGGGGGTCTCCTCCCCCTGCACTCTGCCAGCAAGGTGCCCTGGTGGCCAAGAGGGCCAACAGCATCCTCAGGGGGATCAGGAGGGCGGCGAGATCCAGGCAGGTTCTCCTCCCCTTCTGCTCTGCCCTGGGGAGACCACAGCTGGAATCTTGTGCCCAGTTGTGGGCCCCCCAGTTCCAGAAGGAGCTGCTGGAGAGAGGCCAGTGCAGAAGGAACCGGTGACACTCCATCCTCACACAAAACAGCTGAGGAGACCCTGGCCCCCATCACCAAAGAACATTCTAGGCTCCCTCCTGACACAGACCAGCACCTCAGGTACAAGCCCAGACAAGTGACCTTGGGGACACCGGCAGCAGCGTCAGCAGGTTTGTCTCTGCAGCCAGTGCTGCACAGAGCAGCTTAATCAGTATCGAGGGTCCTGGCTCCTTCCCCAAGCCCACAGCACGTACTTGCCACAGAATTTAACCCCTTGAATCCTGCAGCTTCACAACTGCCCCTCAGCCTGACCGCTGCACAGGCTCCCCCATCCAACAGACGCCAAGAGCATCTCCAAGGCTCCTTCCTGGTGATGCTCTGTAGGACAGTCATGCTCAGGACTGAGAGCTCACTGCTCCTTTCTTCCCCCTCCTCTCATTGCAAAGGGAGGGGCACAAACAAAACCCCTAAATGAAGGGCAGAACCCCCAGACAGTGACTCTTCAGCGAGACCTGACCACTGAGACCAGCACCTACAGGTCAGCACGTGGGCCAGTCCTTCCCACCCTAACACACACACAAGCAAAACACCAGACAAGCTGATTCCTTCTTGGACGGCTCCAGGATCAACAGATTACATGACAAAGCTCCAAGCAAGTTGGTTTCTCCTGCTCTAAATACAGACTTCACACCTGGAAAGGTCTGTTCTCTTGACCCCTAAGTGCCCTGAAGAGCAGGAGCAACCTCTTTGCACCAGTGACTTCAACAGAGCAAGGAGAAGCTGTTGTGACAGAGCTTGAGCTGTAAGACCTGATTTGAGTCAGACAGCTCCTGAAGGGAGAAGCTTCAGCCCCTGCTTTGCCAGGGACTTCACCCAACCAAGGGGTGGTTGGACACATCTACCTGTGTTCCCCACTGGTGGAGGTTTTGCTGCGAGAGCAACAGAGCACAGCCAGCAACAAGGGCACAACAAACCCCCTCGCTGTGGGTGCAGCACACACTGACCCAGAGGTCTAACAGCTGGGAAGCAGAAACCAAACCGACCCGAAAGTCCAACAACTGTCAAGTCAACCACAACCCATGTTCTGCCAGAGCTACACAGCCAGCACCAAGGAGAACAGCTCAGACGCACAACCCAGGGGCTCACCTTGGTCCAGTCCATCCTGTCTTGCTCTTGCTGGGAGCTCCAGCTGCCAGAGAGATGGTTGAGGGGTCCTTCCAACAAGCCAGAGAGGTTCAGAGCCCTCCTGGGTCCTCTGAACAACAGAGAAGCTCTTCAAGGTGCAGCTGCCCACAAGCAGACTGAGCTCCCTCTGCACATGGGGCTGGTTTTATATTGAGAGGGACCAGGTGCAGCCCCTTAGGATGAAGTGTAACCCCTTAGGACCAGGTGCAGCCCCTTAGGATGAGGTGTAACCCTCTTAGGTCCAGGTGCAGCCCCTTAGGATGAGGTGCAGCCCCTTAGGACCAGGTGCAGCCCCTTAGGATGAGGTGCAGTCCCTTAGGGCCAGGTGCAGCCACTCAGGGCTGTTAAGGCCCCTCCAGAGCTTCTCCCAAGCCCAGCCTTCCCTCCTGGAGGGCCCTCTGACATCCCTCACACCAAGGTCTGGCATCTACTGGGGTGCAGCCAGCAGTGGAGCTGAAGGTTCCTCTTCATGGCAAACAGTGGCCAACCCAGTGTTGCCCTGGACTGCAGGAGGAGTTGCCCACCTTTCACCTGGCTGTGGGATCCAGCCACGCTTCAGCTCTGAGCACCTCAGCCCTGCACCGCTGGCAGCTCTTCTGCAGCCAGGTTTGAGCAGCAGCCTTGTGCTCAGATGTGAAGGGGTTTGCTCCTAGCACTGGAGATCTTCACCTCCTTCGTGCAGCAGTGTGACAGAGAGGCCACCAAGCTGCTGGCCTGCTCCTTCTTCTGGAATCTTCCCATGCCACCCACTCAAAAGTCTTTTTCACTGGCTGCTGGAGCATCTCCAATGGAACAGGAGGAGACGGCCTCGAGCTGTGCCAGGGGGGTTCAGGCTGGACATTTGGGGTTGTAGGGAGGGCAGCTGGACTTGATGGTCTTGAAGGTCTTTTCCAAGTCTATGACTCAGAAGAATGTCTTCACTGCAGAGTGGGGTCGATGGTTGGACTCGAGGATCCCCAGGGTCTCTTCCAGCCTGAATGATCCTGGGAGGCTGTGAAAGAGCATTTAGGGGTTGGAACAGGCTGCCCAGGGAGGGGGTGCAGCTGTCATCCCTGGAGGGGTTCAAAATGCAGCTGGAAGGGCCCCCCAGGATCGTCAAGTCCAGCCCTGATCCCAACACCTCCCAAACCCCTAGACCACGGCCTCAAGCGCTCGAGCCCCTTGCACTGGGGAAGAGGGTTCAGTGGGAGGGCTGGGCTGGTGGTTGGACCGGATGCTCTTGGAGGTCTCTTCCAACCTGGACGACTTCAGGATCCTTCTCTTCTGCATTTTCCATGGATAAATTTAGAGGAAAATTAAGGAAACCACCCGCCCCAAGACACGAGTCTTCCTGCGAGAATTCCTCCCAGCGGAGGCTCGTTCCCCCCAGCTCCCCTCCCTGAATTCACCCACTCGAGCAGCACCAAGAGCACCGGCTGACAGATGCTATCAGCCTTCTCCACTTTGCTCTAATCCTAGGAATGATCCCCACTTCCCCAGTCAGAGCCATCGGGAGGGTCTTCTGTGGGGAGAAGAAACACATCCCGACCCCCAGGCGTGCCCAGCAGCCGCCTCACACCGTGAACACACAGGGTCCTCCTCTAGCCGACGGGGTCTCCAACACCCAGCTCTGCAAAGGCTCCTCACGACACCAACTTCAGACCCCGACTTCCCTCCAGAGCCCCGGCTCTGCTGCGCTTCCCATCAGCAACGCGACGTCGGGACGAAGCTGAAGAGGCACTTCAACCAAGGCCATCGTCTGCCTTCGCTCCTCTGCTCTCTGATTAGAAACAACACCTCTTCAAACAAGGGGGGGTCTTGTCTGGCTGTGAAGCTGCTGAGGGTGGCAGCAGAAGCCAAACAGGCTGTGGGGGACTTCCACGAGGAAAAGAAATCCGTGGGTGTCAGGAGGATGGAGCCAGGCTCTGCTCAGGGCACCCAGTGACAGGACAAGGGGCAGTGGGTGTGAGCTGGAGCAGAGGAGGTTCCACANAGGGCACTAGGGTGCTAGACCAGGCTGGCCAGAGCCCCCTCCAGCCTGGCCTTAAACACCTCCAGGGATGGGGCCCCAGCCACCTCCCTGGGCAACCCATTGCAGGCTCTCACCACTCAGCACCTCAAGGGAAGGAAAGGAGGACTTTCCAAGTCCCCACGAGGAAGCTCAACAACCAAACCCGCCGCTGCTGCTCTCACTTGCCCAGCCGCTCCGCGAAGCGGTGCCACCTGGTGTGAAGCACAGGCCAGGGATCCTCTGGGCTACCCCGTTTGCCACGTGGCTGCCCCAGTTTCTCTGAAGTCTCTCCACATTAAACGCTTCTCCTCTGCTGCAAACACCAGCTTCTACGTTTCATCTGACCTAGATGGAGCCAAAGGACCCACTTCTTGTCTCGATTTTGTCATCTTGTCTTCGTTGCAGTGTTGATTTCTGCCACTTTGATGGTCCACGGGCAAGCAGCAGCAGCAGCGGCAAGTGACATCATGGCAGGAGGCGGCATCTATTCAGAGGAGCCCCGAGCCAGCAGAAATACTCCCCTGATCACAAAAATAGCTCCTGTTACACTTCACTCCTTGGCAAAGCAGCGTGAGATTACATAAAGGCAGCGGGAGCAGCCTCCACGGATCCAGGCTCAGCGCCTGATGGCGACGGCAGCGCCCGGAGCCCCGATCTCCGTGAGGTGCGAGAGCCCCAACTGCCGGGGAGTCTGGCACCGCAGACGAGGGAGCGCTAGTGGAGGAGAAGAGGCATCCAGGTGCTGCTCTGGATTGAGCTGTGGGTGCACAACAGGGCTGCTGCACAGTTGGAGCTGCTGCACAGTTGGAGCTGCTGCACAGCCGGAGCTGCTGCACAGCCGGAGCTGCTGCACAGTCGGAGCTGCACTTGAGCAGGGAAATACTCTTCTAGTGAAGATGAGATTTCTTCATCAGAGCAACTCAAATGATCAGAGGGCTGGAGCACCTCTCCTATGAGCACAGGCTGAGCAAGGTGGGGTTGTTCAGCCTGGAGAAGAAGAGGCTCCCAGGTGACCTTCAAGCAGCTTTCCAGTCTCTGAAGGGGGCTACAAGAGAGCTGGGGTAGGGCTTTAGACAAGAGTGGGAGTGAGAGGAAAAGGAGAAAGGGTTCCAGACTTGAAGAGGACAGAGTAAGGTTGGCCATGAGGAACCATTTCTTGCTGTGAGGGTGCTGAGATGCTGGGACAGGTTGCCCCATCCCTGGCAGTGTTGAAGGCCAGGCTGGCTGGGGCACCTGCTCTAGTGAAGGGGTCTCTGCCTGTGCAGGAGGGCTGGAACTGGGTGATCTCTGAGGTCCCTTCCAACCCAGCCAGTCTATGACTCTATGATTCATCTTCAAGGAGACAAGCACCCTGGTCTGCAGGAAGCACAGGGCATCGAGCTGTTCTTACTGACGCCCTTCCAAGCTCTCACAGACCTCTAGGGTGGATGAAGCTCTCCACAGAAGAAGGATAAACATCCCCCAGTGATTTATTTTGAGGGGGCAGGGAGGGAAGAGAAGAGCAAAGGCAGGGAAATGAGCAAGGAGGAGGAAGAGGATGGAGCAGGAGGAATGGCTGCAGAGCTAAGAACATGGAAGATCCAGTGCAACCACAGCACCATGACCAGGGGCCACTGACCCCTGGGCTTTTGGTTATTCTAGTACCCAGTCACTGCTGCCAACAGGTTAAAAAGCCTCTGCTGGCTCTGGCACGGGAGTGATCTTCAGCTCTGCAGTTCAAAAGTCAGACTTTCCCTCTGGGAGCCACTTCATTACAATCAGGAGCTCTGGCACGACGACAGATTGGAAAGGGGCACCTAGGAAATCTGCGGTCGGCAACCTCACCCCCCAGGGACCTACGTGAGCACTTAGTGTTAGCAGCAGGGAGTGAGAAACAGCCTTTTCACCCCCAGAAATGTGCTGAGCGCTGGGCAAGCCCCTTTGTACATGACTGGCCTTCCAAGGTTCCTGCACAACGAGACGCCCGCCTCCACAGGCACAGCGAGGCCACCGTGGAGCCAGAGCATCCTTAAGGCTGGAAGGGACCTCTAGAGGTCATCGGGTCCAACCTCCCTGCACGGGGACAGCTCTGCCCAGGTCAGGCTGCTCACAGCCTCATCAAGCCTGACCTGAAAGGACTCCAGGGATGATGGGGTCCCCACCACCTCCCCAGGCAGCCCATTCCAGCCATCAACCACCCTCATGTTGAGGAACTTCCTTCTAACATCCAGCCTAAGCCTGTCCTTTCCCAGCTTGAACCCACTGCTCCTTCTCCTGTCTGTACAAATCCTCTTGGAAAGACCTTCCCCTGCCTTCATGTTGGCCCCCCTCAGGTACTGCAAGGTCAAAAGAAGGTCCCCCTGGAGCCTTCTCTTCTCCAGGCTGAACAGCCCCAAGTCTCCCAGCCTGTCCTCACCCAAGAGATGCTCCATCCCCTGATCATTGGAGCGGCCCCTCCTCTGGCCACGCTCCAGTCTGTCTGCATCCTTCTCGTGCTGGGGGCTCCAGAGGTGGACACATCACACCAGGTGAGGGCTCAGCAGAGGGGCAGCATCCCCTCTCTCAATCTACTGGCCACAGTTGATTTGATACAGCCCAGGCTGTGATCGGCCTTCTGGGCTGCGATTGCCCACTGGTGGCTCCTGGCCAGCTCCTCATCCACTAGCACCCCCCAAAGTGGCAAGCAAGTCCACCCTCAGCAAGTAACCAACATCCCTGTGTCACTCTCTGTGGGATTCCATCGTCCCTCCCTGGGTCACAGTGATCCCTGATGCAGGTTTCAAAGCGGGAGCTTGCTCTCCCTCATTAAGGTAATTGCTGGGCGATGCTCTGGCACTTTGCCCCAGGAGTGACTCAGTGGAAAGATCTCTAAAGGGTCTTTTCTGAAGTGAAACTGCAGTCGGCAACAGCTCTCCTGTGCATTGCAAGAGCATCAGCTCGGGAGGCCTGAGGGCGAGGAAACACTCCAGGCACCGGCTTGGTTATCTGAGGTGTCACAGAGCCACAGCACATCAGGGATGGGGAGGGACCTCCAAAGATCAGCCAGTCCAGCCCCCTGACACAGCAGGATCCCCTAGACCCAGTCACACAGGGACATGGCCAGGAGGGTTTGAAACATCTCCAGAGAAGGAGACTCCACAACCCCCCTGGGCAGCCCCTGCCAGGGCTCTGTCACCCTCACTGGGAAGAAGGTCCTTCTCACATTGATGGGGAACCTCCTCTGCTCCAGCTCACACCCACTGCCCCTTCTCCTATCACTGGGTGCCCCTGAGCAGAGCCTGGCTCCATCCTTCTGACACCCACCCTTCCCATATCTATCAACATTAACATGGGAAGTCTGGGGTTAGATCAAGCACCAGTCACTTCAACCCAGCCTTCCCTCATTTACAGGCACTAAGCATCTCTGGGGCCCGTGTAACCACGTGCTCCTTGCTCTACAGTTCCAACTCACACAGCAGCACGGGAGAGAGAGCTCAACACCTGGCATTTGTCATAAAATAATTCCAATAATAATTAAAATACAGCCCTCAGCAAGCAAGGTCTTAAAAATAGACACTACAGACTCTTCCTTGGAAGAGTCAACGGAAGAGGCAACGGGGAGACGATTGAAAGAACTCACTGGAAGGTTTTATGAAGCATCAGCCACAGAACTACAGACTCACAGAACATCAGGGATGGGAAGGGACCTTGAAAGATCGGCCAGTCCAGTGCCCCCAACACAGCAGGAGCCCCTAGATCCTGTCCCACAGAACACGGTCAGGTGGGTTGGAAATGTCTCCGGAGAAAGAGACCCCACAACCCCCTGGGCAGCCCCTGCCAGGGCTCTGGCACCCTCACCATGAAGAACTTCCTTCTCACACTGATGTGGAACCTCCTCTGTTCCAGCTCCCACCCACTGCCCCTTGTCCTGTCACTGGGTGCCCCTGAGCAGAGCCTGGCTCCATCCTCCTGACACCCACCCTTCCCACGTTGATCAAGATCAGTGTTTACCAACATTGCCCCTTGTTGTATCACATCCTCCTGTCTGATGTGGACACATGGATCCAACGGCAATGGGACCTTCAGGGAAGAGGACAACTGTTGTTTTAAACAACCAAACACAAAAGCCCGTGGAGACACTGGTGCCAGCACTGGTGTTGGGGTCAGACCTGTGGCTGGGGCCAAAGGAGGGGCTGCAGCGCTTCCTCCAGTGACTGAGTCTACACCAGCAGGTCATTAGTGAGGAGGATTTAATGGGCTCCAACTGCAGCAAACACACTGCCTGCAGCTCCAGGCTGCTGAAAAAAGGGCTGTTTTGTCTGAGCTAACAGTCTGGAAGCGATTCCCTAAGCAGGGAAATGAGAGTTGAGAGACTTCTGCTCATAAAGATGCAAAGGGAGAGGACCACGGCTGTCTGGAATTAGAACGGCCCCGGCACCGAGAAAGTTTGACTGAGAGCCCTTGTAACCTGACTTCTGTGCAACAGAGGCCCAGGGGAGCCTGCTGTGGCTGGGGGGTTGGACTGGATGGCCTTTGGAGGTCCCTTCCAGTCCCTAATGACTGGATCTAGGTGATCCTGCTGTGGCAGGGGGTTGGACTGGATAATCTCTTGAGGTCCCTTCCAGTCCCTGATGATTCTATGGTACCAGACGCTCCGTCTTCCCAACTCTGCTCGCTGCTCTGGGCTCATTAAGGAAATCCTGAGACAAAACAGCCCCTGCCCTCCGGCACCGCTACGAGACGACGGGCACAAGTGAGACAAGACCAGACCCCCCCAGCGCCGAGAAAGTCGGTCCCTCCGGCTCTCACCTTCGTGCCAGCAGGTCAGATCTTCGGGAGGAGTTTCTCTGAGCACCTCGGAGTCTCCGTGTGAGCTGCGGTGCTGCAGCAACGAGCTGCACAACTTGCAGCTGTCCTCCCCTGCTCCGTGCCCATGCTGACCCCCGGCTGAAATCCCAGGCGGGGAAAACAATGAATAAGAGGAGAAGCCACAGGAGAAGCACCTCAGACCCCGAAAGTTCGGCGAGGAAATGCGGCGGCAGCGCCAAGTTTGGCTCCGGAACGGGCTGAGCGAGGCTGCGGCTCCCCTCGCCGGGAGCCGGGCGAAAGGTGCCTCCCCGAGCCCCAGCGGCGGGGGCTCCCGGCTCCGCGGCGCAGATGGTGCTCACACGTTCTCCCCCACCAGCAGCGTTCCCCAGCCCAATCAGGAGGCAGCACTCGGAGCCAAGCGCTTCCCAGCCTCGGCTCCAGTCCTCAATAGCTCCGGCACAAGACGAATGACTCAGAAAATGAATAAGCAGGGAAAACAAAACCCGCCTCCCTCTCCCCGAGTCGGAGGCTCCAGGCAGGCGGCTCGGCAGCCTGGAGCGTGAGGAGCATCGCTGTCACACCGATGCACCTGCCTTCCCCTCTCGTAAATCCTAAGAGCTGATTTACATCTGCTCCGCCGTTACCTTTGTGGGATCACCCGGGGCTGAAGGCATAAAAATGAAACCTTTGCTCTTCATTTAATCCACTTCAGTCTTAAAGGATTTGGGAGAGTTCAAGAGGATGAGCTGCGTGTGTGGCTCTTCCAGGCGACTCGGGGAAACATCTCTGCCATCTCTTGCTGAGTAAAGACTAATAAATCTCTTGCTGAATAAATACAGAGAATTATAGAGGCTTTGCAGAGCCTATTCAGGATCCTACAGATCCTGCTCAGGATCATAGACTCATATAGAATCATTAGGGATGGGAAGGAACCTCCAAAGATCATCCAGTCCAACCCCCCTGCCACAGCAGGATCCCCTAGATCCAGTCATTAGGGATGAGAAGGGACCTCCAAAAATCATCCAGTCCAGCCCCCCTGCCACAGCAGGATCCCCTAGATCCAGTCATTAGGGATGAGAAGGGACCTCCAAAAATCATCCAGTCCAGCCCCCCTGCCACAGCAGGATCCCCTAGATCCAGTCATTAGGGATGAGAAGGGACCTCCAAAAATCATCCAGTCCAGCCCCCCTGCCACAGCAGGATCCCCTAGATCCAGTCATTAGGGATGAGAAGGGACCTCCAAAAATCATCCAGTCCAGTCCCCCTGCCACAGCAGGATCCCCTAGACCAAGCTCTACAGACCCTATTGCAAATGATATGAAAACTAGGCAGGTTCACCCCAAAACCTCTCACATCGAAGAGCTTCCTTCTAGCATCCAGCCTAAACCTGTCCTTTCTCAGCTTGAACCCACTGCTCCTCATCCTGTCTGTACAAACCCCCTTGGAAAGACCTTCCCCTGCCTCCGTGTTGGCCCCTCTCAGGTACTGGAAGGTCAAAAGAAGGTCCTCTTCCAGCTCCCACTGCCCTCCACACGCAGTGTTTTTAGAGCTGTCACTCGGAAATCAACTCTGGGTGGGCTGCAAACACCCTGCGGACCAGTGGAATCAGTTAAACCAGTGAAGCTACTGGAGGGGAGAAGCCTTCGCCCAGGCTCCCCCTGGACATTTTGAGATCGTTGTCTGTGGCTGTAAACTGATCCTTCGCATTCCTGCCCCACACACAGGCTTTGAGGACTCTTCAGGGACGTTCTCTCTGCCGTGAGTAATGGGCTAACAGCAGCTCTGCAAACAGGAGGGCAGCAGCACGGACAGCAAAGGAGCGTGAACTCTGCCCTGACTTCTGCGGGAGTGCTGGGGGCTTGCTCCTCTCTGTTCTGGAGAACTCCACTGGAATCACAGCATCATTTGGGTTGGAAAGCGAGGGCAACCGTCAACTCTACTCTTCAAGGTCACCCCTAAACCAGATCCCCCAACACCACATCTAAGCGGCTTTTAAACTCATCCAGGGATGGAGACTCAACCACCACCCTGGGCAGCCCATCCCAGTCCCTGACTACTCTCTCCATGGAGAATCTCTTCCTCATGTCCAGTCTAACCCTCCCCTGTTGGAGCTGGAAGCCCTTCCCTCTGCTTCTGTCACTAATGACCTGTGAGAAAAGCCCAGCACCAACATCTCTGCAGTGTCCTCTCAGGTAGTTGTAGAGAGCAATGAGGTCTCCCCTCAGCCTTCTCTTCCTCAGACTAAACAGCCCCAACTCTCTCCATCCAACTTTCTCCAGCCTGGCCTAGTGGCAGGACCTCCACCCAGAGGCAGTTTGCCGCATCAGCCCACGGCTAAGTGAACAGACAAACCCACACACACGGCTCTGGGACACGGAACAAGGGGCTGTGGTACCTCGGCTGCCAACCACCCTCCCCACTCCAGCATGTACTGGTGTGTGGCTAAACTGGTGGCAGATCTGTATCAGAGGAGACAAACACCTCTTGAAACTTGCTTGGCAGCTACATGCTGATGTCTGCAGCCGGCTGTGACTACTGACTCACTTCACAAGGCATCTGGTGGTTCTCCGAGTGCACACCAGCAGGAACAACTCAACAAGACATCTTCCACAAGCACTAGCTCCCTGAAAATGCTGGGGGGAGGCCCATCTGAATGGAAACGCTCTGACCATCGTGGTTGGACAGGACAACCACATGGATGGACTGAGAAACCTCCTGGTCAGACACAACAAGGACTATCACAGAACCACAGAACATTTGGGATAGGAAGGGACCTCCAAAGATCATCCAGTCCAACCCCCCAACACAGCAGGATCCCTTAGATCCAGTTATTAGGGATGGGAAGGGACCTCCAAAGATCATCCAGTCCAACCCCCCAACACAGCAGGATCCCCTAGGTCCAGTTATTAGGGGTGGGAAGGGACCTCCAAAGATCATCCAATCCTATCTGCCCACCACAGCAGGCTCCCCTAGATCCAGTCACACAGGAACATGGCCAGCCGGGTCCCAGTGAAGTGGCCAGAGCCAAGCAGCTCCTGGTTCTCTCTGTCTTCATTGATCAGACGTGGCCATAAAGCTTCGGGGCTTGTCAGTCGCTCTGGTCATCACCAGAAGAGAAGGCTGCAGTCCACCACCTGAGCTGCCAGTGGCAGGACATCACAATCACTCTTGACTAAAGGGCTCAGAACAACCCACTCGCCTGACCCTGAGTCACAACGTGGGTCTGGGCTCTCGCTAAGGATTGAGCTTCTTTTGTGGTTTCTCTAGTTTCTCTTATCTGCTACCAGGAGCTGAGGAATTGAAAAGCTCGTGGCCTATAAATACCTGGACACATCCGACGCTGCTTTCAATGCCTCGGCACCTCTTACTCCCGTGAAATCCCCTGACCCCTGTTTTCCCAGCCAGACACGAACAAAGCAGCATTTAAACCCTCATCTTCATCCCTGCAACATCACTCAGAGGCATTTCCCTGTGGAGCATCCTCACGCAGCTCGTGCTCCTCAGTAATATTGATGGACACAAGCTCCTGGCTGGGCAGATGTCAGGAGTCACTGAATCACAGACCATCAGGGATGGAAAGGGACCTCGAGAGATCAGCCAGTCCAACCCCCCAGCACAGCAGGATCCCCTACATCCAGTCACACAGGGACATGGCCAGGAGGGTTTGAAACATCTCCAGAGAAGGAGACTCCACAACCCCCTGGGCAGCCCCTGCCAGGGCTCTGTCACCCTCACTGGGAAGAAGGCCCTTCTCACACTGATGTGGAACCTCCTCTGCTCCAGCCGACACCCACTGCCCCTTGTCCTGTCACTGGGTGCCCCTGAGCAGAGCCTGGCTCCATCCTCCTGACACCCACCCTTCCCATATTGATCAACATCCATGGGGTCACCCCTCAGTCTTCTTCAAGCTCCAGAGCCCCAGCTCCCTCAGCCTCTCCTCAGCATGGAGATGCTCCCCTCCCTCCATCATCTCCTATGGCTCTGAGCTGGGCTCTCCCCAGCAGCTCTGTGTCCTTCTGCAGCTGAGGGGCCCACAACTGGACACAAGTTTCCTGCTGTGGTCTCACCAGGGTTGAGTAGGGGGGAGGACAACCTCTCTCGATCTGCTAACCACCCTCTTCTGACACACCTCAGGATGCCACTGGCCTTCTGGGCCACCAGGGTCCACTGCTAGCTCCTGGCCATTCTGATAATGTCAGAAGGAAGATCAGCAGAGCAGCTCCAAGCCTGGATGGTTGCATCTCATCCATCTAACAGTCCTTCCCCATTCTGTAGGGATGGCTCCTCCTCACTGGAGGCTCAGTCTGCTGGGGTGCAGATTCACTGGCTCTTCCCTCATCCACAGACCTCAGCAGGGAGAGGGCTGCAGGCAGCAGTTGCTCCTGATTCAATTACCAAGTGGGCCACTGTAGGACACGCTCCAGAAGTCATTACCCAGCAAGCTGCTTAATCCTTGAACTGCCGGTGCCCTGGAGCCTTTGGGCTGCGCTGGATCCTCTCTCCTCGCTGCTCACTGTGAATTATGACCAAGTTACCTCTTGATATTTGACAGCAGTTTGACATCTGCTCCCTAAAAGTTGTGGTGGCCGTAGAGAAGCCAAACCCCAGCTGCTTTAAACCCCGTGGTGCTGGTTCAACCCGCTGCAGGGTCGCTGACAGCTCAGGTGGGTTATTCATGGCCCTTGCCAAGGGGCTGCACAACACACACCCAGGTGGTGTCTTCAGTCTAAGCCCAGTGGTGACCCCTAGAACTTGCAGGAACCTCAGCAGATGACACGGAACAGTGGCCTCCTGTTGCCTATGGGGTGGACCTGTCACTACTTCAGGTGTTCACCAGCAAACAGAGCCCTCGGGGGGGACGTTTTGGTTCACGGTGCACCCAGCATCTCGTTCCTTGCAGACCTCCCACTTGGGCTTTGCCCACCAGGGTTGAAAAGGTGAAGAATTTATGAGCTGCCTCAGACCTTCCCTTCGGTCCAACACATCGCTGCCATGAATTGCAGGCAGCACCTGAGACCAGGGGAGGGAAAGAGGAAAGAACTAGAGGAAAATACAGAGGGGACACTTGCCAGCCCAAGATCTGCCACTGCTGGTAGAGACAATCCATCAGGGATCCCGGCTGCATTTATCTTCTCTGCTGTTTGTCACTGGTTTCAATTTTCCCTGCCATCGAGCAGCTGGTTCTTCACCCCTCTCTTGTCAGAAACCTTCAGACAGACAGGTTGTACAAATCAGAGTGAAGGATGCTCAGCTGCCCCCTGCCAGCTCAGCCCTCAACACTGAAACTCCCTCCAGAAGGGAGTGAGTGGTTAAGAATCTGCTCAGGAGACACCTCACTCTTCCAGTGGAATCACAGGACATCATGAGGGATTGGAAGGGACCTCCAAAGTTCATCCAGTCCAATCCCCCCGACACAGCAGGATCCCCCAGATCCAGTCACACAGGAACATGTCCAGGAGGGTTGGAAATGTCTGCAGAGAAGGAGACCAAACAACCCCTTCACCCACAGGGTCTGGGTCTGTTACATCAGGGTGACTACCAGCTTAAATCTCATTCCAGGTCCCCACACCAGCGAGTGGCCCTGCTCTGCTGCAGAGGCACCAGCCAGACGTTTGTGAGGTATCTCCAGGAAAAGGCAGCAACTAATTCGATTTGGGAGGGGGGAACAACTGCTGAGAGATGAAACACAGTTTGTCAGCCCTGAGTGCTCGCTGAAGCCCTGCGAGCTGATTTCTTACCTCTCTGCAAGCAAACGGAGGGGCTGTGCAAGGCAGGAGGAGCAGCCACAGTCTGTTAGTGCCACGCGCTCCTCACGACGGCTCCTGCTCTCATTAATAGTCTATTGATTGGGCTGGCAACAGGCACCTGAGGATGCAGCCACACTGAATTCTAAGGTGGACGTGGACTAAGAAACCTGAGGAACCAAAGCTGAACTTGTATTTCTGGCAGGATCTGTGACTCCTAAAGTCACTGAATCACTGAACATTGGGGACTGGAGGGGACCTCGAGAGATCAGCCAGGCCAGTCCCCCCAACACAGCAGGATCCCCTACATCCAGTTGCACANGCTGAGGAGCCCAGCACTGGACTAAACTCAGTAGTCTCCTCAGACTCTGAAATCACAGAATCACAGACCATTAGGGATTGGAAGGGACCTTGAAAGATCATCCAGTCCTTCTGGAACTGAGGGGCCCAGCACAAGATTCCAGCTGTGGTCTCCCTAGGGTAGAGTAGAGGGGGAGGAGAACCTCTTTCGATCTGCTGACCACCCACCCTTCTAATCCACCCCAGGATGCTCTTGGCCTTGTTGGCCACCAGGGCCCATTGCTGGCCCCAGATTCTAACGTTGGGAGAGTCAAGAATCACAGAATCCCAGGGACAGGAAGGGTTAGGGTTAGGGAAGGGACCCAGAAAGACCATCAAGCCCAAGAAAACCTCAGAACTAGCTTGTTAAGACCAACCCAAGCTCTGCGTGTGCGTCTCTGACCATCCCCACGTTGCTGCTGTAAAGGAAGTGAGAGTTAATTCTGTGGCCCAGTAGTCTAAGAGGAGGTACAAGAGCTATGTTATAGGTCTCTGAGATATCTAGATATCTTCTTCTCTGGAGACCTCTAAAACCCACCTGTGTGACTGCATCTAGGGGGTCCTGCTGTGGCGGCGGGGGGGGATTGGCCTGGATGACCTTTGGAGGTCCCTCCCAACCGTGATGATTCTACAAGGCTCAACAAGCAGAAGCTGCTCTTCCAGAGAGAAATTAATGCAAACGACACAGGAGAAAGAAGGGAGAAATGAAGTCAAGCCCGTGATCTTCCCCTCCCAGTCTCTCCGTGTAAATATTATCATTCAAACCCCGCTGCAATCTGTCCTTCATTACTGCACGGAGCCGGGCTCCAGCGTGGCACCGAGCCCACCGCAGCGCCGCGGCCCACTCCGAGCTGCCCACTCCGAGCTGCCCACTCCGAGCTGCCCACTCGGCTCTTCGCGTGGTTTCGACATGACTTCACCCCCTAACCACGGAGGAGGAGGAGGTCTCCCGTGCCCTCCATGCTGCAGACGGGCCGTACCGCGGGCTAGCGGCAGAGAACGCGGCGGGGGACACAGCGAGTCGCGGGGGCAAGCGGGACACTTGGCGGACTTCAAGCTGCATCTCGAGGGGGACCAAACGTCAAGGAGCTGAGGATCCATTTGGTCTTAAATGAAAACACCCCCCATCTTGTTTTCATAGAAGCCAGCGGTTTGTTGTCCTCGCTGCAGCCCATTCCCTCTGCTACCCCACAGCTCAGAGCTGCAAACAACTTTCTGCTCCCTGCTCTGTCCCTCCCAACAGACCAGACAGCAGAACATCGGCGCGTGGAATGTTACAAATCCTGGGAAGAGCTGCAGTTTTAAGCAAGGACCTCAATCCCAGGGTGAATTGATGTGGTCCTTAGCTAAATATATCCCTCTAAGCAAATTACTCATGCAAGTGCCTGTAGGAAAGCTTCCTGCAGATAAAGAAGCTGCTCCCAAGCGCTGCCTTTGACAGCACGGACGGACGGCGCGAAGTTAGAGCCTCTCCTCACGGGCAGAAAAGACCCCCCAAAACTGGCTGACATGGGGGGCAGAGATGCCCCCTTGTCCCTGCAGAGACTGTCCAGAAGACAGGGCAGAGGTGCCTCCAGCTCCCTGCAGAGACTGCCCAGCAGCCAGGGCAGAGGTGCCCCCTCGTCCCTGCAGAGACTGTCCAGAAGACAGGGCAGAGGTGCCTCCAGCTCCCTGCAGAGACTGCCCAGCAGCCAGGGCAGAGGTGCCCCCTCGTCCCTGCAGAGACTCTCCAGCAGCCAGGGCAGAGGTGCCCCCTCGTCCCTGCAGAGACTGCCCAGCAGCCAGGGCAGTTCATCCAGGTTCCAGCCCCACGCAATCCCCTGCATCAGCCCACTGCCAGCCTACCTCCAACCCCTGTAAACAGCAGGAGCTCCAGCATCACGTGAAGCTCCTCACCACAGTCATTCCTCCTCATCCCCGCAGACGACAGCCAAACCCCACTGCTGACCCGGCGCCTTCGGCAGGACGCGCGCCTCGATCGCTCCGCTTTTCCCTCTCTTTCCCTGCGTTTGCTACTTCTTACCATTGGAGTTGTCCTGGTCCAAAGGATTATCTGCTTCCATTACTTCAAATAAAAGCATCCAGCATGCAGCTCTCCATGCAGCAGAGGCATAAAAACCCGGCAGTTGCCTAAGCTGATTCACCTGATTTATGAATTAGTGCTGCATCCATAAGAGGCTGTGTTTCTTCTTTTGCTTTACATCTGGCTCCTTTCCCCCCTCGGTGGCTGGCTCTTACGGCACGCAGGCCTTTTTCCAGCATCCTCTTAATGCATTATATTTAAAGTAGCAGCAACCTTTTTCCTTCCCATCCCCCAGGCTGAAGTTCCAGCAGTAACTAGGCTGAGCTGGCAGGGAAGCGGAGCTCGCTCAGAGCAGGACCTGCGAGCGCTGCTCTCCTCCGAGCCGTGCTGCTGCATAAAGAGAAATGATTGATGTCATAAAAAGTAAGTGGGGTTTGACACGGAGCGGAGCGCGCTGCAGGCTGGGGGGGAACAACCAGCACCGAAGAAAGCAGAGGTCTGGAGGGTTCGGGGGGAAGTGCCTCGCCGAAGCCACCAGCTCGCAGCCCCTCGCTCATAAACACCAGTTATGTCCCGTTGCCTCCTCCTCCTTCCCCCCCCACCCCCTCCACTACAATCTTTTATAACCCTGGATCTCCTCCAGCAATAGTCTGTTCCTTTACTCAGTTTATTATAAACTCTTGCCATTCCCTGGTGTCCCCAGGGCTGTCTTGGAAAGGAAGGAGGCTGTTTGCAGAATGAACAGACCAGCCGGTGCCTAACGGGGAGGCAACTCAATGACTCCGCACTGGGCAGCTGGAACTTGCTGCAGCAACAGCCTTCTGCTGGAGACCTTGTCCTACATTCACCTCCTCTGCCAAGGCAGGAGCTAAGCTGGCGTTTTGAAAAGCCTGCTGCACACGAGCTGGAGGGGCAAGCACCAGCCTCGCTGGGCTCCCTCGGCGAACCACACTGAGTCTGCAGCCGCAGAGGCTCTCAGGGGCACCATTAGCTGAGTGATCGCAGTATTAGATGTCAGGTCACCTTCATTCAGCTGTGGGCACTGGCAGGAACTCCCAGAGACCTCACCTACCTCCTGCCTCTTCTGTGCTCCTCAGTTTTCCGTGACACTGACGTGGGACTGAGCCTTATCTCACAGCAGCGCAGCCAGCACGTCGCAGCTCTACAGGCTTTGAACTTCTCGGGTCGATGGGGCGGTGCCGGCGCTGAGGGAGAAGACCCCGACCTCACTGAGGACTAAGAAACGTCTGTTATCCAAGACATCGTGCAGAATCCCAGAACGTTAGGGATGGGAAGGCACCTCGGAAGGTCATCCGGTCCAATCCCCCTGCCGCAGCACGATCCCCTAGACCCAGTCGCACAGGAACACGGCCGGGAGGGTTTTGACCTTCTTCAGAGGAGGAGACTCCGCAAATTCCTCCAACTCTCTAAAGCAAAAGATTTCCACCACAACAGCAGGAAAATCTATCAGTGTGAGACTCCAAACCATGATGAGTCTGAGAGGCAAATACATGTGACTGCTACAAGAGTCCGGAGATGATTCTTCCGATCCAGACTGCCAGGATCAATTTGACTTCAAACCTACAATTCAGACTCTCCCCTTGCTGCTCCAGCTGAGGCATTAAAACACCTCATTTAATAAGAGCAAGTCTGCCTTGATCTAAGGTGAGGATGGCTCTGACCTGTTGGAGAGCAGCAGAGGAGGAAGTGACCTGGGGCTCCTGGTGGCCAGGAGGGTGGCCAGGAGCCAGCAGTGTCGCCCTCTTGTGGCCAAGAAGGCAAACAGCATCCTGGGCTGGATCAGAAGTGGGGTGGTTAGAGATCGAGAGAGGTTCTTCTGCCCCTCTGCTCTGCCCTGGGGAGACCACCGCTGGATGATTGTGTCCAGTCCTGGGCCCCTCAGTTGCAGAAGGACACAGAGCTGCTGGAGAGAGCCCAGGGCAGAGCCACAAGGATGATGGAGAGAGGGGAGCATCTCCCTGATGAGGAAAGGCTGAGGGAGCTGGGGCTCTGGAGCTTGAAGAAGACTGAGGGGTGACCTCATGAATGTTGATTAATGTGGGAAGGGTGGGTGTCAGGAGGATGGAGCCAGGCTCTGCTCAGGGGCACCCAGTGACAGGACAAGGAGCAGTGGGTGTGAGCTGGAACAGAGGAGGTTCCACATCAGTGTGAGAAGGACCTTGCTCCCAGTGAGGGTGAAGGAAGGGGCTGCCCAGGGGGGTTGTGGAGTCTCCTTCTCTGGAGATGTTTCAAACCTGCCTGGCCATGTTCCTGTGTGACTGGATGTAGGGGATCCTGCTGTGTTGGGGGGATTGTACTGGCTGATCTCTCGAGGTCCCTTCCAACCCCTAATGCTCTGGGATTCTGTGACCGCAGCCACCAGCATTTATTGTGCTCATGGCCGCCACTGGAGGATTCTGAAGCTGGCAGGGCTTCTATTTTGGTGCTCAAGGGTAATGCTTGTGCTTTAAGAAGTTGCTGTGCACAGAGTCATGCACCCGGTGCCTCTGAGCTGACAGTTCCCGCCCGGCGCTACGAGCTGTGGGCGGACAAATGAATGGCTGGCTGGAGGGAGCAAAACACGCGGCCCTGTGTGCAGGAATTAGCCTCACGGCTCGCTGTGACTCGACTCTTAATTGCACCTGGCAAAAGCACTCGAGCTCTGCTCCCGAGGATCAGGCCGAATTAATGGGTGAAAGCACCCCTCCATCTATTTGTTTTAAGTCCTGCGCAGCCTCCGTCAGACAATGTTCTGAGATCTCTGCCTTGGTCTAAATTACAGTGCTGCAAACCCTATATTCTCTCCCCTCACACCCTACGCTCCCTATGTTCTTTACAACTTCTCTACTTCTCCCACTCAGTGACAAAACAAAAAGCCTCCCTCTTTCCACCTTCCCCACAAAACCACCTACTCGGGGACTACAGGAACACGGCACTCAGCCCGCGAGCAGCCCTCCACCTGCTCAGGGTCAGGGCTGCGGGCTGGGAGTGAGGATGGCTGAGAGAGAGCGTGTTAACTCTTGACTGACACGCGCAGCCCTCCTGTCTGCAGTAGCCAGAGCTGACAGTAAAGGGGCAGAAGGGATCTGGAGATGCTTTGGGGTCACGAGGCATCGTTTGATGCAAACAGACTGGAGCGCGTGGCCAGGAGCCACCAGTGGGCAATCGCAGCCCAGAAGGCCGATCACAGCCTGGGCTGTATCAAATCAACTGTGGCCAGTAGATTGAGAGAGGGGATGCTGCCCCTCTGCTGAGCGCTGCTGAGACCTCTCCTTGTGTCCACCTCTGGAGCCCCCAGCACGAGAAGGATGCAGACAGACTGGAGCATGGCCAGAGGAGGGGCCGCTCCAATAATCAGGGGATGGAGCATCTCTTGGGTGAGGACAGGCTGGGAGACTTGGGGCTGTTCAGCCTGGAGAAGAGAAGGCTCCAGGGGGACCTTCTTTTGACCTTGCAGTACCTGAGGGGGGCCAACATGAAGGCAGGAGAAGGTCTTTCCAAGAGGGTTTGTACAGACAGGAGAAGGAGCAGTGGGTTCAAGCTGGGAAAGGACAGGCTTAGGCTGGATGTTAGAAGGAAGTTCCTCAACATGAGGGTGGTTGATGGCTGGAAGTGGCTGCCCGGGGAGGTGGTGGGGACCCCATCATCCCTGGAGTTATTTCAGGTCAGGCTTGATGAGGCTGTGAGCAGCCTGACCTGGGTAGGGTTGGCACTGTGTAGGGAGGCTGGACTGGGTGACCTCCAGAGGCCCCTTCCAGCCTAGAACATTCCATGAGCCTATGATTCTGCAGCCCAGCACACACACACACACACACACACACACGCACAGACCCATTGACGCAGCCCACCTCCATCACAGAGGTGCAAAAATGCCTGGAGAATCCTGACTGTGAGTGTCAGGGAATAGATAGATCATCATGAACATCTGAGTCAAGACAAATTCTATAAAGAGAAGCAGTTTGTAGTCTTCCATGAAGCAGGTGCTGCATGTACGTGGAATATTTTCCACAGTTTAGTGCCAGCAAAGAGCAAACACCTGCGACGTCCTTCCTTGGGGATGTCAAGAACAATTCAGGAATGCTAGCGAGCGGCTGAGGTCAAGGAATCAAGAGAGGAAAGGGGAAAACAGCAGTTCCTCAGGCATCAGTGACTTTCCAGAAGGTGGGTTTCAGGAGGGTGGAGCCAGGCTCTGCTCAGGGGCACCCAGTGACAGGACAAGGGGCAGCAGGTGTGAGCTGGAGCAGAGGAGGTTCCACATCAGTGTGAAGGACCTTGTTCCCAGTGAGGGTGACAGAGCCCTGGCAGGGGCTGCCCAGGGGGTTGTGGAGTCTCCTTCTCTGGAGACCTTTAAAACCCACCTGGACGTATTCCCATGCAACTGGATCTAGGGGATCCTGCTGTGTCAGGGGGATTGGCCTGGATGATCTTTTGAGGTCCTTTCGAATCCCTAATGGTTGGATCTAGGGGATCCTGCCGTGTTGGGGTGACTGGACTGGATGATGTTTGGAGGTCCCCTCCAACCCCTAATGTTGCGTGGTTCTGTGAGCCTGTGAACTGGCTGGATTCTAACGCTGTCCAAACGGTTTGCTCATGCGTGGTCACAGCCCCAGCAAGACTCAACCCTTCACGTGGAAGACAGACCAACGTCAATATTTTGGCTGAGGCAGCGTCCACAGCCCCTGACAATGGAGCTGTTGTCGAGGGCTCTGCGCCTGAGCGGCTCCCGCGATGGTTTTGAAAGGAAAGGGGCAGCTGGGATCACAGGGCTTTGATCACTGGGGATTTTAATTGCTCCAGCACTGAATGGAAAATTGCAGCAGCGAAGAGGGAAGTGATTTTCCGACAAATGGCCCCAACGGTCAAGGGCTGGGCTAGAGCAACCTCTGGGAAACGAGCCAGGCACAGCCAAGTGACGAGAGCGCCAAGAGAAGTCTCCCTGGCCTGCGCCTGCAGCCCCCAAGCTTGAGCAGAACCCAACGAGTTGAGGTTTGCAAAGCTGGTTCTTCAAGGAAGCAAGTTGGAAACAGTGGGAAGGAACTGGAAACTAAACTCTGCTTCTTCAAGCAGAGCATCTCCGCGCTCTCCTAACGGTCTGGACTGGAGACAAAGAAGGAAGCTGGGGCTAATTGCCAAGTGTCTGCATGATGTTCACTTCAACACCGGTTCTATCCCAGGCTCCAGTTGTGCTCAATATGCACCTGCTCTGGAGCAGAAGAACCAGAAGACATCTCCCTGTGGTGTAGCTGAAGCTAAAGAAAGCACTGGCTGTGGGGTTGAGATTCACAGTCATGGACTGTTAAGGACTGGAAAGGACCTTGAAGGATCATCCAGACCTTTGGTAGGTTGTGGAGTTGGATGGGTTCTCCGTTAGTTAGGTGTTCCTCAAGCCTTAGAAACAGTGGTCTCCTTGGTGGGTGTCAGGAGGATGGAGCCAGGCTCTGCTCAGTGTCATCTAGTGATAGGATGAAGGCCAGTGGGCGTGAGCTGGAACAGAGGAGGTTCCACATCAATGTGAGAAGGATCTTCTTCCCAGTGAGGGTGCCAGAGCCCTGGAAGGGGCTGCTCAGTGGTTGCTGTGGAGTCTCCTTCTCTGGAGAAGTTTCAAACCCACCTGGACATGTTCCTGTGTGACTGGATCTACAGGATCCTGCTGTGTTGGGGGGATTGGCCTGGATGATCTGTCGAGGTCCCTTCCAACCCCTAACGACCTCTGGTTCTCTGAGTCCACGGAACACTTGTGCTGCTGACCTTTCCAAAGACGACTGCTGGATCCACGGCCCCTCCGCAGTGTCGCACTGGGTGAGGAGAGCGAGCCAGCCATGGAAAGCTGTCCATTATTTAAGACACAGAGAAAACCTTTTAGGCTGCAGATCCAGAGGAAAGAGCGAGAACACTGGTTGCTTTTCTCCTCGAGAAAGGCAAGAGCGGAGCAGCCCTTCTGCTGCTGCCGACGCGGCCGTTGTTAGCCCGTGTAAAGACCAGCGTGATGCCACGGCTGCCCGCCCTGCACGGCCCCGCTCCGCACCACCAAGTCACACGTGGGAGGGAGCGATGAATGCCTGCGAGCTGAAAAGCCAGCGAGGCACAGACCCGCTTCAAAACCCTCTGCCAGGGTTACCGGGGTGCTGTCGGAGCCTCCTCTTTTGTGAGGGCTGAATAACAATCCAGCCCAAATAACCAGCTTCACGGTTCCCTTGGCTCCACCTGGCAAGCTGTCAAAGTCACAGCTCAGGGCTGGGTCTGTTCCCATTGAGATGGGGCTTATCTTGCCTGGGACAGCAAGCACAGCCACCCTCCTGCTCCCACCGAAGCCCCATGGTGCTGTTTTGCTGCTGGAACTGCCCCACATCCCTCATGAGTGTTTCAGGAGGATGGAGTCAGGCTCTGCTCAGGGGCACCCAATGATAGGACACAGGAGGTCGCACATCAGTCTGAGAGGGAACTTCTTCCCAGTGAGGCTGCCAGAGGCTGCCCAGGGAACAGGCACCCAGAGAAGTAACATCCTGGGTTACTTCAGGGACAACCCTCCTGCCTCAGGAGAACAGGACGGTGATTTATCCAGCTCATTTCACACAGACAAACACAACTGGGACCTCCAGGAAGCCCCAGTTCCTACAGTCCCAGTTCCTAGCAGCCCCAAGTCTGCTCAGGAGAAGGCTACAACCTATTTTAAGCTTCTTATCCAACAACTTTCCAAAGGGTCATCTGTCTGCTGAGCGCCAGCACCAGCAGCAAGTTTCTGCTCTCAGCTGTCTCCTCTCAGAACATTCATCACACAACCCACAACAGTGGGACAGACGTCCCCCAAGGGTCCTTTACTTGGGGAGATGGAAACTTCTACTATTAAACCAGCAGACTTTCATCTTCTTTCTCTGAAGAGGGTGATGCTCTAATCACATCTGAGGTGGCGGCTTTTCATCCAGAACTCAAAGCTCCACCACAGAGAACAGTCTATGCTCCCTGAAAGCAGTGTAAAAATGCAGCTGGAAGACCTGTGCTGGAGAAAGCTGAGGTGAAAGACATTCCCTGGGATGTCTGTCACATCTTTCCCTTCAGTAGCCTCTGGGACTGTGAGTTTGGGTTTATGTGGCCGTTCTGTGGTGTAAGAGCGGCTCAGAATCCGATCCTGAACTGTCTTTGACTTCAGAAGCTCTAAAATGGAGCAGGTCTGCCGCCTCTGAAAGGACTGATCTTTCTATTTCCATTCAAATCTCTGCTGCAAACAACTAAATCTGGTAATTAAACAATATTATAGCTAATAAAGCACAAAAAACGGCCTCAGAGCTACAGCTTCTGTAACCAGCCCTGTTAGAAAACACAACTAGGAGAGGAGAACTCGGTCACTGTTCGACCACGAGCGAAGCCAACCATCAACCCAACGTAGTCAACCCTTTTAAACCCCCAAACCAACTCCACTGTCAGGAGGTTCTCCCGGGGTATCCGAGATACAACATTACCTCTGGCTGCTGTGCACTTCAGACTGAGGAAAGTGGCTCTGAACTCCTTCAGGAAGATCCTGTCAGCAGTCTGAGGGAGGAAGAGCCCTGGCAGGGGCTGCCCAGGGGGGTGGTGGAGTCTCCTTCTCTGGAGACGTTTCAAACTCGCCTGGATGGATTCCTGTGCGACTGGGTCTGGGGAATCCAGCTGTGGCAGGGAGTTGGACTGGGTGATCTTTCAAGGTCCCTTCAAACCCCTAATGTCCCGTGAGTCTGTGACAATAAAGCTAAAAGAGATTCCTGGGCTGCGGCAACAAAAGGTCTGTAACACGCGGAGGCCTGGGCTGTCTGTGGAGATTCCACCCTGGCTGACTTCATGGATTCCTAACTCTGTGTCTGCAGTTGTCTCCTAGAAACAGGAACAAGAAGCATTTTGCTGTTTTCTCAGCTCTTTAGGAAAAAAAAAAACCCAAACCTTGTGCAGCAGCTTTCTTGACATCCAGGAAGCCCAAGTAATCGATGCGTCTCTCCTTAATCAATACCCAGCTGCACTGGTCTTTGATGAACGCGCTGGCGACGGCTGGAGTGAGGGGTCGTTATCAAAAACCTGGAGGAGAAGCATCAGTGGGAAGAGCAGACTGAAGAAACACTCAAACGTTGGACACTTCAGGATTCTGAGGGTGTCCAACCATTAACAGACTTTTGGGAGTGGGGTAGATGTTGAGGAAGTTCCACATGTTTCCTCTTTGTGGGGGTTGGAGTGGATGATGTTCTGAGGTCCCTTCCAATCCCTGATGTTCTGTGGTTCTGTGGTTCTGTGATGATCATCAAGCTGGATTCCTAATGACTTCTGAGCTTCTGAGCAGCAACGTGGGGAAAGCAAGGGAATCATAGACTGGCTGGGTTGGAAGGGACCTTAAAGATCATCCAGTTCCAGCCTCCCTACACAAGCAGGGACACCTTCACTAGAGCAGGTTCCTCAGGGCCCCAGCCAACCTGGCCTTCAACACTGCCAGGGATGGGGCAGCCACAGCTGCCTGGGGCAACCTGTCCCAGCATCTCAGCACCCTCACAGCAAAGAATTGGTTCCTCATGGCCAACCTCAATCTCCTCTCTTCAAGTCTGTTGCTCCTTCCCCTTGTCCTCTCACTACCACCTCTGTCAAAAGCCCTCCCCTAGCTTTCTTGTAGCCCCTATCCTTCAGAGACTGGACAGCTGCTAGAAGTTCTACAGTTCTGTGGTTCCCTGAATTGCTTGACAGAAGGACACAAGTTCCAGCTGACAGCTCTGCAGAGGTTCAGGCTGAAGCAACAAACTTCCCAAATAAGCTGATTTCACAGATCCACAGAACACTAGGGATTGGAAGGGACCTCGAGAGGGACCTCGAAGGGATCAGTCCAATCCCCCTGCCACAGCAGGATCCCCTAGATCCAGTCACACAGGAACATGGCCAGGTGGGTTTGAAGCATCTCCAGAGATTCCAGAGGAAGGGCTTTCCACACCCCTTCCTCTTAAATCTGGGCTTCCACAGATCAGTAGGTTATTCCCCTCCACCCACAGTTCCAGCACAAAAACAGAGGGTCCCTTTCCCCCATTAAACACGACTTAGAAGAAAACACTCCAGAGCTGCTGTGCTGAGACCCTCTCTGAATCCCCTGAGGCTGTCAGTCCCCTCACTGCCTGCACAACCCTTCCTTCAGTTATTCTCCTCCCTCCCTCTTTTGTTCTGAGTTCAGCCAATTGTTGTCCTTCCCCATCAGGCAGTCTATTCACTTGAGGAGCTTTTTTAGGCTGCACTGCTCCATATGGTCTCTCTTGCTCCATGTGAAATCTCACCCAGCAGAAAGGAAAAGCTTCGGAACTCACTCTTGTTTGCTGCTGTCACTGGAGAACTGAAGCAGAAGACAAATGATGCCTCATCCCTTCCTCCTGTTTCTAATCCGTTTCCGACCCAAGAAAAGGTTCCTAACTTCTCTGGCTCTGGGACATTACCACCACCCTCCCTTTCTGCTGCCCAGGAACTGCTGATTCCACACTCGCTTTTAAAATCCTCCTTGGCTTTAGGCAGAGTAAGAGGATGAGGAAACTGTGTGTCTGCTCCTACTCAGTCAGCTTTGCCCGAGCTCGGGCTTCACATCCAACACTCTGACAGAGCTGAACCTGCTTGCAGGCCAAGGTCTGCACAGATTTGTTGAGACCTAATGTTGATCAATATGGGAAGGGTGGGGGTCAGGAGGAGGGAGCCAGGGGCACCCAGTGACAGGACAAGGGGCAGCGGGTAGCAGTTGGAGCAGAGGAGGTTCCCCATCAGTGTGAGAAGGACTTTCATTCCAGTGAGGGTGACAGAGCCCTGGAAGGGGCTGCCCAGGGGGGTTGTGGAGTCTCCTTCACTGGAGCCATTTCAAACCCACCTGGACATGTTCCTGTGTGACTGGGTCTAGGAGACCCTGCTCTGGAAGGGGAATTGGACTGGATGGTCTTCCAAGGTCCCTTCCAATCCCGAATGTTCCAAGATTCGGTGCTGCTGGTTTTGGGGATGAAGTGCACAGAGCAAATATCATTGCAGACTTGGCTAGGGAAGGAGAAACTTCACTGAACTCATGAGGTGACAGGACAGAGGAGAAATGCTCATCTCAGCAAGTGATGGGAGACTGCAGGGTTCAAACACGCCAGTCCTTACCCTGACGAATACAAATCCTGAGCAGTCAGTCACCTCACACCTACTGCCTTGCCTGACCCCTGTGATGTCTCCCCAGTTAGTCCCTGCTGCTCTTCTAGGGGTTATCCTCTGGTTTCTCACAGGATCACAGCATCATTCAGGTTGGAAAAGACCCTTGAGATCAGCAAGTCCAACCATCAACCCCACCCTACAAGGTCACCCCTAAAGCAGATCCCCCAACACTACATCTAAGCGACTTCTAACCTCACCCAGGGCTGGGGACTCAACCCCCACCCTGGGCAGCTACCAATTCTAACCCTAGAGTTAACATTTATGACATTTTAGGCAACACAATGGCAAATGAAAGAGGAACATCCAAATCTACTCAAAATTAAACACAACAGTCCCACCAACCTGGCTCAGAGACACAACAATCCTGCAGTTCTTGAAGAACACGATGGATCCTCTCTGAAGCAGCTCTTGGGTTGCTTACTGCTCACTCCAAATGTATTTCCTCTCATTAGCTGCAGCTCCCAGTCACCTTCACTCCATACGTTGCTGATGGGTGGTTTCCCTTTGTTTCTTCCCCATATGGCTCCTGGTGAACTGCAGAAGCTTCTCTGGTTGTTTTGACAACTTATTTTTGTCTCGGTGATAGCAGAGTCTATCATCCCCATCTGGGGGGTTATTTTCAAAATAGTCACACAGTCACAGAAGGATTGAGGCTGGAGAAGCCCCCTGAGCTCAGCCAGCCCAGCCCAGCCCCTAGCATCACCCCAGCGGCCAGACCAGGGCACTCAGGGCCACAGACAGGCTGCCCTTCACCACCTCCAGGGACTGTGACTCCACCACTGCCCTGGGCAGTCCAGTCTCCAGGCTCTGATCACCCTTTGCATGAGGAAACAACTTCCTAACAACTCATCTCCTCTTCCTTACTGATCCCAGCTCATTTTCTCCATCCATGTTTCTATTACCACTGCAACTCAAATCTCCTTCTGTACAGAGACTCTTGTCAAGACAGAAGCAGGACAAAGTGGAGCTGGAACAGAGCTACAGGTCCTCTGCTCTGCATCCAGGTGCATCTGGGGTCCTGCAGGTGGCCAGATGTTTGCACACAGATGCCTGGTGAGACTGAAAACACAGACACTGATGCTTCAGCCAGCACAATGACTCCAGTGTTTAGTTTCATAAGCAATCCTTACTTCACAATCCCTTTGGAACTTAAGGAAGATGGGACCTCTCAGGGAAAAGCTAAGGACTATATTATGTAGTTTAACCAACATGTCCTTCGTTTACAAACAAGAAAAACTTCATCTACATTTTTGGTGTTTATTTCTTCTCATTTCCCCCCCATTTGTTCATTTCCAAACTTTTTCTGAGTAACCTTTGGCTCTGCTCCTGTTTCCCACATGGTCTCCAGCCAGTTCACAGACCACACAGGCTGGGGGACATGGCTCCAGAGGGCTTCACTTTAAGAAAACACAGAATTACAGCGTCACAGAAGATGTTTAAATGGGAAATTACCTCAGAGATCAGGCCCTGGGATGGGCTGCCCAGGGTGGTGGTTGAGTCCCCAGCCCTGGGTGAGTTTATAAGTCACTTAGATGTGGTGCTGGAGGATCTGGTTTAGGGGTGACCTTGTAGAGTAGAGATGATGGTTGGACTCGCTGATCCCAGGGGTCTTCTCCAACCTGAATGATTCTATGATTCTATCATTTAGTTCCAGCCCCCTGCCATGGGCAAGGCCACCTCTCACCAGACCAGGTTGCCCAGAGGCTATTTATCTGTGTGCTGTGCTGGGGAAGGGTGGGTCCAACTGGAATTAACAAGCCTGACTTCACACAGTCTAAAACTGCATCAAGATTTAGTGGCTGATAACAGAATCACAGAACATTAGGGGTTGAAAGGGATCTCGAAAGATCATCCAGTCCCTTCCCCTTCCACAGCAGGATCCCCTAGATCCAGTCACACAGGAACATGTCCAGGCGGGTTTGGAACGTCTCCAGAGAAGGAGATTCCCCTGTTGACTGCTGAGCATCATCTGCAGACATCTGTGAAGTCCTCTCCCTGAGCAGCACCATCCTCTCCAGACTCTCCAGTCTTCTCTCACAGCTTTATTAGAATAACTCCAGATATTAGAACGGCTGGAAGAGTTTAAAGTCATTTTTTTCCCCTCCTCTTTGGCAGCCTGCTTTTATCTGATTTAGCAGTGTCCTGGTTTGCCTTCTTCTACTGAGAGATACAACAAATTTCTATCATCAGTTCCCATCGCTTGATAAAGTAATTTTAGCATCAGATGAAAGCAGCTTTGCCTGGTTCTAGGCAAAGCCCTTCAGCCTGCACAGCCTGAGAGATCCTCCACCGGGCCTCTCTTCTGCTGCAGGTCTCTACCATCAAACAAAACCCCCACAGAACCAGAGAACATTGGGGGTTGGAAGGGACCTCCAAAGATCATCCAGTCCAATCCCCCCAACACAGCAGGATCCCCTAGATCCAGTCGCACAGGAACATGCCCAGGTGGGTTTCAGATGTCTCCAGAGAAGGAGACTCCACACTCACCCCCTGGGCAGCCCCTGCCAGAGCTCTGTCACCCTCACATCTCAAGACACAACAGGCACACACCACTAAAACCAGTGTCTCACAGGTCTATATAAAGAGCACCTTAGACACTGGAGCCAGGGGTTCACGGCTCTTTGAGCTCCCATGTGAAGCAACAATTTAATTTCCCTTTCTTCATCAATTCTTCATTCTCTCATGATGTCTTGGCAACATTTTGTTCCTGCTCCACATTCATCATCAGCTTCTTTTTTCCCCCCCTCTCACTTCCTTTTCTATTCCTTTCCCTCCCCATCTGCTGATTGAAAAGGAAATTGCCCAGCATTCAGCATTATCGGCCAATCTGTTTACTCTGCTCTTGTTCTCATGAAGACCATTTCTCACACACTGAGCTGCTCTGTCTCACCCCCAAACACACTGTTATTATCCTCAAAGCCTTGTACTTCCCTTCATGTGCCACCTAGAGAGCTAAGTGCCCTGCCAGAGGCACAACTTGTCCCAAAAAGTTCCTCTCTCCTTTTAAAATTAACACGTGGAGATAGAGAGCTGCGGGGAAGACGAGAGAAGTCCCGATGTAGACCTGCCCAGGCCCCCAAGCAGCTGCCTCACAGCGGTTACGGTGGCAGGTAGGGAAGTCCCGACACCACCAACCCATTGATTCCACCAGGACCTCTGTGCAGAACAAGCTTTCTCTTGAGAAACAGCTTCTTGGAGGCCAGAACCTCTCTGTTCCTACAGCCCTTCCCACCATGAAGGCAGGGGAAGGTCTTTCCAAGAGGATTTGTACAGACAGGAGAAGGAGCAGTGGGTTCAAGCTGGGAAAGGACAGGTTTAGGCTGGATGTTAGAAGGAAGTTCTTCAACATGAGGGTGGTTGATGGCTGGAATGGGCTGCCTGGGGAGGTGGTGGGGGCCCCATCCCTGGAGTCATACAAGGTCAGGCTTGATGAGGCTGTGTGCAGCCTGACCTGGGTAGAGTTTTCCTTGTGTGGAAAGGTTGGACCAGATGACCTCTAGAGATCCCTTCCAGCCTAGAACATTCTATGAACTTTACACAGGTCACCGTTTGTGTCACTGCTGACAATGACACCAACAATGACCTCACACTCCAGCTCTTTAAAATACCAGATTATTACTGCAAAGCCTCCTTTGATCCCTACTGGAGGGACTAGACTGGTCAGGCACTGGGATGGGCTGCCCAGGGTGGTGGTTGAGTCCCCAGCCCTGGATGAGTTTATAAGTCACTTAGATGTGGTGTTGGGGGATCTGGTTTAGGGGTGACCTTGTAGAGTAGGGCTGATGGTTGGACTGGATGATCCCAAAGGGCTTTTCTAACCTGAAAGATTCTGTGATTCTATGACTCTATGATTCCATGATCCTGCTGTGGCAGGGGGATTGGACTAGATGGTCTTTCGAGGTCCCTTCCAATCCCTAATGATTCTGTGACTCTATGACTCGATGACTCCATGAGTCTGTGACTCTATGACTGTATGACTCTATGAGTCTGTGACTGAGATGTCACCTCAAACACTCTAGTTAGTATTTCAGGTAGATGGCACAAAACTACACGAGTTCCCTTTGTGGTTTTGACAGCCCATCTCTGCTCCCAAGCCGGCCCAAGGTATCCAAGCACGTGAGGAGATCTAAGCAGGTACCAGGCTTCAAAGCTGGAGCCTTTTACCTCACGGAAGCTCTGCTCAAAGTGCTGTCAAAGTCACTGACAGCTGCCCAAGTGGCCGAATGGCAGCGACCGACTTCTCAGGGGGTTAATTAGGAAAAAACTGCTCATGTAAATGTCCTTAGCACGTGGGAACTGAAAAGAAAGCCCGACTCTTGCACGAGTTGGTTCCTATTAATAGCAACCTTTGTGCGCTGGAACGAGTGTGACGAGAAGGAGATGAGAATCAGTTCAGTGAATATTGGAGCTTGACTTCTCACCAGCTGCGGGAGGGTGTCACGCTGTTGCATTGTACGTTGCTTAGCAATGCGATGTGGGAAGCGGCACCGCAGCCCTTGACAGCCACCATTGTCCATTGAAACGCTCGTGAAAGATTACCTGGGTTATATAAAGATCACACGGCGCCGGAGAGACACGGCATCGGGTTGTGGAACAGGAGGAAGAGGGGGAAAGGCTGTATCGCCGCTCCAGCGGAAGAAGTCTCCCCCCGGATGATCTCCCGCTCTCTGGATGCCCCCAGCGCCAACTGAACAGGGAGGAATCCCGTCTCCTGTCTGCGGCACCTCGTTACGGTGCCGGGCTGCGCTGCAGAGTAGCTGCTAACACTTGAGTAGCTCCGAGGCCGTGTGTGTGCCAGCGTCTCGACGTTACGGCCACATAAAGAAGTCTTATTGTTGATTGTTGCCGTGTCTTGCTTCGGAGGAAAAGGGTTTGTGCTCCGGTGCACCGATTAGTCAGGCTGAGTGAGACACGGACAAAAGGAGGAGCGCTGAGCAGAGATGGATTTGTTCTCCCAGACATCACATGATGGAGGCTCCTGACCCGTTAGGCCACTGTGAACATTCACCTTGTGGCTGTGGTGCACCAGAGTTTGCTGGCAGCCTCCTGTCTCTACTGCACTTGCTTCTCCTCTGGAGCCCCTTGCGTAGGGAAGTGTCTGTCTGTTCTTGCTCGATTGGTGTTGACAGCCTCAGCCTCTGCTGAGACCTGCCCTCCTCCATCCCTTGGCCAATCTTCCAGCAGTTCAGCATCTTTTAACTAACTAGAGAAAGCAGCCTGGGCAGTCTGTTGTCTGACCTTGGCAGCAGACGCCAAGTCCTGTGTCCTGAAGCACACAAGAGCCTCTTTGTCTAGAGGTGCCGCGCTGAAATGCCACCAGCCCCAGTGAGACTCTGCTGCCTGACCACCTCCTGCTGGTGCAGCCAGCGCCCCGTTTGGGAACAACGTGTGACCGAGCCGGTGCGTTACGAGTGACTCAAACAGTATCGATCTCTCTGAATCAGAGAGTCCAGAGCAGGGGGGTGGTGGAGTCTCCTTCTCTGGAGACATTTCAAACCCACCTGGCCATGTTCCTGTGTGACTGGATCCTGCTGTGGAGGGAGGATTGGATGATCTTTTGAGGTCCCTTCCAACCCCTAGTGTTCTGCGATTCTGTGAACCACAAGATGATGAAGGGAGTGGAGTGTCTCCCTGATGAGGAAAGTTGAGGGAGTGGGCCTCTTGAGCTTGGAAAAAGGAAACAGAGGGGTGGCCTCATTAATGTTGATAAAGATGGAAGGAGTGGGTGTCAGGAGGATGGAGCCAGGCTCTGCTCACTGGCATCTAATGATAGGACAAGGGACAGCAGGTGTGAGCTGGAACAGAGGAGGTTCCACATCAGACTGAGAAGGACCTTCTTCCCGATGAAGGTCACAGAACCCTGGCAGGGGCTGCCCAGTGGGTTGTGGAGTCTCCTTCTCTGGAGACATTTCAAACTCACCTGGCCATGTTCTTATGTGACTGGATCTGGGGGATCCTGCTGTGTTGGGGGGTTGGACTGGCTGATCTCTCGAGGTCCCTTCCAATCCCTCATGCTCTGTGAGTCTGTGCATCTGTGAACTGCCTCAATAGGTTTCTCCAAATGATGTCAGCCCACGTTACCCTGCTCCAGCCAGACACTACTGCTGTGGGTCATCCTCCAGCATCACTCCACAAAAGCCTCTTGGCAAAGCTGCAGGCGCCTGGAGCAGAAGCTGGAAAAGCAGAGAGAAAATGCACAGAGCTACATGTGAACTAAGCAAACAGAGCAGAGCCTGAACTTCAGGACCTGCAGCTCAGCCTGCCACTGGACTCACCCCTCCTGTTCTTTGAGGAGGCATCAGGCTCATGTCCTCGCTGTGTCACAGGGAACAAACCTTGGAGCAGGATGTTTCATAAAACACAGGAGCGTATCTGCATCGGAGAGGAGAAACACACAGAGCAGACGTGACGGATCCGAGAGGCCTTCCCAAGGAACAATCCAATATTCCCTTTTATAGTATTTGGCAGGAAAACCCCCCAGAGTTTATTCAGCTTGAATTAACTAATGGATTGGAGGCTTGTTAAAGAGAAGAGATGTTGAGCTGCACTGACTGCACCGCCACAGAATGCGCTGGATGGGTCTCACGCTGACCCACCACAGGGTCTGTGCCGGCTCCGCTCGGGATCTGCCGGCAGCGAAGCCTCGTCTCTTGAAATGAGAATTCCTGAGCCCGACGTTTGTGTCTGGTGGTTTACGTGGCCCCAATAAAAAAGGGATTCAAAATGTGCAGCTAGACAAAATGAAAGATGTGAGGCTGCTGGACCAGAGAGTGAGATGCCAACGTGCCAGCAAGCCCCACCGCACCAGCACGTGGAGTCGGAACGTCATCAGACGACCCAGCTGCTTCCCACGGAGCAGAACCTCACCAGTTTTAAAGTTGTGGAGATCTGGAGCTTAGGGTCACGGTTTGGTGGTGAGTTTGGGGCAGCTGCTTAATGGTTGGGCTTGATGAGCTCGAAGGTCTTCTCCAACCTAAATGACTCTATGAAACACGGGAGCACCCTGCAGCAGTAACCTCAGTTGTCTTCAGCCAAGAGCAATCTGGTTTTGATCTCAATTAACTCCCTGAAGGGAGGTTGCAGTCAGCTGAGGGTCAGGCTCTTCTCCCAGACAACCAGCATCAGGACAAGAGAGCAGGGCCTGAAGTTGCACCAGGGGAGGGTTAGGTTGGATGTTAGGAAGCCCTTCCTCATGGAATGGGGGATCAGAGCCTGGACTGGACTGCCCAGGGCAGTGGGGGAGTCCCCATCCCTGGAGGTGTTGAAGGGCAGCCTGGCCGTGGCCCTGAGTGCCCTGGTGTGGCCGCTGGGGTGCTGTTAGGTGCTGGCCTGGGCTGGCTGAGCTCAGAGGGCTCTTCCAGCCTCAATCCTTCTGTGATTCTGTGAGTATTTGATATGCAAGAACCATTCTTCTAGATCAACATGGAGAGCTGTTTGAGCAGGAAGGACACTGAGCTCAAAGTCAGAAGCATTTGCTGCAGACACCATCCTGAGCCCACAGCTTCTCCTTGCACCACGCTGTGCAGACTGCACTCAGCGTCGAGGACATAAATCTCCCTTCACAGCGCAGGAGCCCCAGAGGCTGTGCTGGAGGTGCTGGAGAAAGACCCACAGAGAGCTGTTCCCACTTCTGACTGCGTCCATCACAGGACTTTCCCTCTGCAATAAAAGAGCAGGAAGGTCTCTGGAAGTCACAACTCATCACTGGGTGGTGGTCACAACTGATCACTGGGTGGTGGTCACAACTCATGACTGAGTGGTGGTCACAACTGATCAATAGGTGGTGGTCACAACTCACGACTGGGTGGTGGTCACAACTGATCAATAGGTGGTGGTCACAACTGATCACTGGGTGGTGGTCACAACTCATGACTGAGTGGTGGTCACAACTGATCAATAGGTGGTGGTCACAACTGATCACTGGGTGGTGGTCACAACTGGTCACTGGGTGGTGGTCACAACTCATGACTGGGTGGTGGTACCAAAATCACTCCTGTTTCCTGCAAAGAATCACAGAGCATTAGGGATTGAAAGGAACCTTGAAAGACCATCCAGTCCAATCCCCCCACCACAGCAGGATCCCCTAGATCCAGTCACACAGGAGCACATCCAGGTGGGATTTAAATATCTGCAGAGAAGGAGACTCAACACAACTGAAGTAGTGGACAGGGCAGAGCGTGGGTCACGTCTCTTCACCGGGACCAGGAACACAGCGTTTTCACGACCACCTTCCCCTGGCCTTTGAATCCTTTCACAGCTCTTTGAATTCTTTAATTCAATTCCCTTAACTTCGAGGGTTTATTTAAGCTTCTCCCACGTGCTCGCGGTGTTTCAGCCTCGGCCTCCTTTTGTTGGCTCAGAACTGAAGATCTATCCTGCGGCCTCTGAGCCTCTAATGGATTTTCTGGTCAAACACGAGTGAATGGGTAATTCAGCCAGAAGGTTTTTCACAGCAGCGCAGCCCCTTACAATAGATTAAAAGCCGTTGCTTGTACTAATGCAGGGTCCTTTCTGGACCTAGTGCTTCGGAGAAGTTCAGTGGAGTCAGGCTTCAGCCTTTATTCCTTCCTTTTATCCTGAGGAGATGTTTTGCAAATTCACTCAGACTCCAGGCTCTTTGTTTTATTTTCTAGCAAGCTGCAGCTCGGAGCCAGAGCGGCTGGCAGGCAGGACACAACCACCCTCGGTCCTGTTCTCCGCGTCCACCATCTCCACAAGGACAACCCCAGCCCTATTATCATAATCAATCGCTCACGACAACCCTCAAAGGCTGCCCTGATGTTTGTCACCTTCCTGAAAACACCCGGAGTGGGCAACAGCCGCGGATGAAGGATGAAGAGTGAGACCATCCTTGGCTTCCCCACAGCTCGGCCTTTCAGCATCAATCAGCATCACTTCCTTGGTTTGTCAGATCAAGGCCACAAGCCCATCAGATATTCAGCATCCCGCTTCCCTCTGCCAAGCCTCTGGACCAGTCCCTCCAGTGAGGGGGTGAAGCTGTCTCCTGTGCAGCAGCCAGTGGGTGCATCTGCCTCCCGTGGAGAAAGGACTGGTGGCAGAGGAGGTTCCTGAACGTTTGCAAGCCAAGGCTCTCCACAAAAGACCTCTCCTCCTGCATTTCCCAACAGAAATGACTACAGAGCCACCCACGGGGAGGTTTGTCAGGGCTGATTTAGCTGACAGCATTTTGCATTTGGCTTGCAGAACATCTGAACATGCAGGAGAAGGCAGGGAGTCCATGGGATGGCTGCAGGCGCTTTAACTCTTCATCTTGCTCCCAGTTCAAATACCAGGGGGAAAAGATTTCACCAGGACAGTGGGGGGACACAGCTTTTCACAGCTCTGAGCGTGACCGAGAGCAGCTCGGGGTGTGAGGCTGGACTGCACAACCTGCAGATCCCACCTGCGCTGCAGCCTGTCTCGTGGAGCTGGTTACTGATGGCTGACCTCAGAAATGGCCACCTCTTTGGTGCAAGGTTCATGTTGTGCCCAGTTGTGGGCCCCTCAGTTCCAGGAGGGCACAGAGCTGCTGGAGGGAGTCCAGCACAGAGACACAAAGAAGAGTGGAACATCTTCCTGATGAGGAATGGCTGAGGGAGCTGGGAGAAGACGGTGACCTCATTAATGTTGATCAGTATGGGAAGGGTGGGTGTCAGGAGGATGGAGCCAGGCTCTGCTCAGGGGCATCTAGTGACAGGACAAGGGGCAGTGGGTGTGAGCTGGAGCAGAGGAGGTTCCACATCAGTCTGAGGAAGCAGTGAGGCTGACGGAACCCTGGAAGGGGCTGCCCAGGGAGGTTGTGCAGTCTCCTGCTCTGGAGACATTCAAACCCCACCTGAATGTTCCTGTGTGACCTGATCTAGGGGATCCTACTGTGGCAGGGGGTGGGACTGGGTGATCTTTCGAGGTCCCTTCCCAACCCTTCACATTCTGTGATTCATTGAAACTCTCAGACCCTACTGATTTGGACTGAATCCTTACAAAGGAAAAGAACTTCTGCATTCCTGGAGACACACAGCTTCTCAGAGGAACTGATGATGGGAGCAACTTGCATCTTACAGAATCACAGAACATTAGGGGTTAGAAGGGAACTCAAGGACCATCTAGTCCAGTCCCCCCAGTTAGAAAGTAGAGCTAAGCTGGCCTTGGTGGGACAGGAACAGCAGAGCAGCAGCAGTGGTCAATCAGGAGTGAAGGAGTTAAAGTTGTTCCTTTCCAGGGAAGAGAACCAGCCTGTCAACACTCCTTTCCCCAGCCAGCTGACAAAATAAGTGCTGAGCTGACAGGCAGCAGATGCCTGGCATGCAGTTACCTGTCTGCCACACAAAGCAAAGGTTGCAGCAGACCTGGAGCTATGGGATGGCAGAACAGCACCTGCTCCTGTCCCTGCACAGCAGGAAGACTCTTCATGTCAGCAAACTGCGGGCGAAGGGACAGCAGAGCCCTACAAACACACCCTGGAGACACAAACCAACCAGTCTTCCCTAAAAACCCCAGTGGTTAGGGAGCAGTGATGACACGAACACCTCTGACTTCCCCAGTCCAGGGCTTGGGGATGCTGGATGTCAGTGCATTAAGCCCTTCGGACTGGGATTGGCTGAAGAAACCAGTTTGGGCGCCGGTGCTCGATGGTAGCTTTCAGCGCTGCCTCTGACTGTCCATAGGAAAGGTTTAAACTCCCTCTTGTGGGTGATTTGGTTTGTCACAGGCTGCACCAGAGTCCACGACAAATCCATCTCTTAGTCCCCAGTTTCCCCCTACTGTGTCCCCCGACCTTTCCAAAACAGGCTGTGTGATCTCTGTCCTTGGAGGGTTTTGATACCAGACAAGGTAGAGCCCTGGGCAACCTAATCTGACCATAGGGCTGATGCTGCTTTCAAGTGGCGGTTGGACCACAGAATCACAGAACATGCAGTCACACAGGGACATGGCCAGGGGGGTTTGAAACATCTCCAGAGAAGGAGACTCCACAGTCCCCCTGGGCAGCTCCTTCCAGGGCTCTGTCACCCTCACTGGGAACAAGGTCCTTTTCACACTGATGTGGAACCTCCTCTGTTCCAGCTCACACCCGCTGCCCCTTGTCCTGTCACTGGGTGCCCAGAGCAGAGCCTGGCTCCATCCTCCTGACACCCACCCTTCACATATTGCTCAACACCCATGGGGTCACCCCTCAGGCTCCTTTTCTCCCAGCTCAAGAGCCCCAGCTCCCTCAGCCTTTCCTCAGCAGGGAGATGCTCCCCTCCCTCCATCATCCCTGTGGCTCTGTGCTGGGCTCTCTCCAGCAGCTCTGTGTCCATCTGGAGCTGAGGGGATCAGAGACCTTTCAAGGTTCCCCCCAACCTACGTGGTATCTGATGATGTTATGATCCTACACACACTAAGAGGAGCAAACATTCTAAGGAGACCCAAGCAATTGCTACAGGAGACAAAGCAGTGAGGAAACACATCAGGAACTTCATGCTACTGGGTCCTTCATTAGATCCAAACACGGTTGACTTGATCATCTGCAGCTGAAGATGGCAACATGGAAATGCACTTCCCTGTGCTAATTCCTAGAGCAGATAAAGAGAGGCTAAGGAGGAAGTAAATAGAAGCACAGGGTTGAAACACACTGGCAACAGCATCTTATCTCAAGAGCCTCTTCTTCCCTTTGTACCCCGGAGTAACCACAACCCATAAATCAGGCGCTTGCTCTGCTAAGTTACTCTGGATCCACCACAGCCCAATTCCTAAGGCTCAAACAGGAGCCTGGTCCTCAGCATCAATATTTACTCTCTAAAAATAAATAAAACACTACATATGGATGTGAAACATGGAGCACAAGTCTCCAAGCACTTCAGAAAGTCAGCAGAGCACCACAGAACCCTCCGAGGTTACAACTGTTTGCTTAGAGATAGGAGACACAAGGCAAGCGCCGTGCGTCTCCCGCTTTGGTGTTGAGCTCAAACCCTCTCATCAAAGTTCAGCCCAGCTGCTCTGGGTGCAAGACAATGAAGGATTTATGAGCTGGCAGAGGTGGATAGGGGAGGCACAGAGGCAAAGCAGAAATTAGCACTCAGGAAATGTTCGCATTCAAAGCTCGAATATGGGGGTGAAGGCAAGGAATAAAAGGAGCGCTCGAGTTATTCCTCACAATGAAGCTTTATAGCTCCATAAACAAGACACCAAGGCCAAGGCAGTGAAAATGTTATCACAGCACAGCTATCCCCCTCCACAGCAGACATCTTTAACAGCAGCCAGCGGCTTGTCCTTGAATTAATATCTTTAACAGCCCAGCAGTCAGTTCAGCTGTGGGCAGAGGACACCCAGAGCAGGGGTATAAATCCTGCAGTGTGAATAAAAAGAAGAGGAGACACCCAGACCGCTCTGGGTAGGACCCATTCACAAATCAATGCAGCCCTCGTCCTCTCAAGCCAGGCAGGATAACGTGGAGGGAGGGTCTTCTCTTGGCAAATCTGGACTCGGCAGGTGGTGCAGCCTGGGCAGTCCCACCCAGCCAAAGCAGGACAAGGGAGACATGGAGGAGCTGGAGTGGGTGCAGAGGAGGGCAATGAAGGTGGGGAAGGTCCTGGGGAATCAATGTGATGAGGAGAGAAGGAGAGAGTTGGGGCTGGTTAGTTGGAGGAAGAGGAGGCTGAGGGGAGACCTCATTGCTCTCTACAGCTACCTGAAAGGACATTGTAGAGATGTTGGTGCTGGGCTCTTCTCACAGGTTATCAGTGACAGAAGCAGAGGGAAGGGCTTCAGGCTCCACCAGGGGAGGGTTAGACTGGGCATCAGGAAGAAATTCTCCATGGAGAGAGTGGTCAGGCACTGGAATGGGCTGCCCAGGCTGGTGGTTGAGTCCCCATCCCTGGGGGTGTTTAAAAGTCACTTAGGTGTGGTGTTGGGGGATCTGGTTTAGGGGTGACCTTGTAGAGTAGGGTTGGTCATTGGACTCAATGATCCCAAGGGGTCTTTTCCAACCTGAATGATTCTATGACTCTGTGATGAGCAGGGGATCCTAATATCTCCCTATCCCCATCCAGGGTTCATCCCAGCAGCCAGCCTTCAGTAGAAGTGTTAGAAGAGCACCGACTGCACCAGCCTGCTCACACGAGAGTAGGAAGCCCTTCCTGAGAAGACAACGGTGCGACCTCCTGGGACACACAACGCACCTAGCCTTCACCGCCGCGGATCCCAGGGCACTGAGGCCACGTTTGACAAGGAATGCTGAACCCAAACACACTGCCAGACACCACACAGGCAGCTGATGAGTTCTGACAAGTAGGGACTCGCCAGCAGCAGCCAGGGAACGACCCTCCTTCCCATGAAACCTCTGGCAGCCCGTCTCTGTGGAGTTCCAGCACATCCAGAGGCTCTTTCCCCAGCTCCTGCTCTTGGCAGCCTTCTCGCTGGTAGCTGAGACAGCACTGACCTCCACAGGGCTCCTCAGCCCAGCAGGAGGCACAGAAACATCAGCCTCTGTCAGAGAGTTCTCCTTTCACGACCAAACCATTCCCAGCTGCGGCTGCAGAACGTGAGCGACACGCAGCCACCTCAGTTCCACCCGTCCTGGATCCCAGGACACTGTTAAAGGAGCTCAGGTGCAAGAGCAGATCACCAGCTCTGCTTGGCTGGTGCAGTAATTACAGCTCTGATCTTCACACCGGGCTCTGAATTCATTCAAAGAGCCCTTGGCTTGAGCCCGACTGAAAAGGCAGGTTGATGCTTTGGTATTTGAGAGCAGCCAGCGACTGGAGGATACGATGAGCAAGACGGGGCCTGACACAAAGCTCTGCCTGTCAGGGTTGACATTTCATGTCTGTATTTATATCAGTCTCGAGGAGCTGGAGTTTGCTGACAGCAAATCACAGCCCTTAAAGCAGGATAGAACCTGCTGGAGATGTCTGGCTCAGTTTCATTGAGCTGTATTTATCGTTGGCATCACCCAGCCTATGGGAATGGATGTTTTGGACTTCTCTGGCATCCTGGAGTCACTGAATCCCAGGATGATTGAGGCTGGAGAAGCCCTCTGAGCTCAGCCAGCCCAGACCAGCACCTAACATCACCCCAGTGGCCACACCAGGGCACTCAGGGCCACGGCCAGGTTGTCCTTCAACACCTCCAGGGATGGGGACTCCCCCACTGCCCTGGGCAGCCCATTCCAGGCTCTGACCTCATTTTCCATGAGGAAGGGCTTCCTAACATTCAAGTCACCCTGCCCTGGCAGCTCCAAGCTCCTTGTGGTGGTGCTGGTTGCCTGGGAGAAGAGCCTGACCCCCACCTGACTACAACCTCCCTTCAGGGAGTTGGAGAGAGGGAGAAGGTCTCCCCTGAGTCCCCTCTTCTCCAGGCTAAACACCCCCAGCTTCTTCTCATCAGCCTTTCCCTTCAGTCCCTTCCCCTGCCTCATTGCTTCTCTGGACCTGCTCCAGCCTCTCAATTTCTTTCTTGAAGTGAGGGGCCCAGAACTGCCCCCAGTCACCCAGGGTGGACACAGCCCAGTGCTCAGGAAGCCCCAGCTCACAGTCTGTTGTGGCATCAAGATACCAGCAGTGCCACAGCAGAATGATGGTGTGGGAAGCAGCTGCCACATCTGCACAGCAAACCCCCTTCAAGATTGCTGAGTGCTGGAAGCTGCTGACTGACATCTGTCTGGAAGGACAGAGGCTCCACCAGGTGAGGAGTTTCTCTTCTGGCTTCTGTCCATGGCAAGGAAATGAGTTAATGTGTCACTGTGCTTAAGCTAAGAAGCAGTTTGAGACACTCTGGGACAAGGGGATGCAGAGGTAACACAAGGATGACAAATCCACAGGGAATCCGAGGGTGGGGGACCCCTGGAACAGGCTGCCCAGAGAGGCTGGGGAGGCCCCATCCCTGGAGCCATTCAAGGTCAGGCTGGCTGGGGCTCTGGGCAACCTGGTCTGGTGAGCGAAGGCCCCTTGTAGGAGGGTTGGACTAGATGACCTTTGGAGGTGCCTTCCAACCCACTATGTTCTATGATTTTATGACAATGTGCTGGCAGCAGGGAGCCTCTGACCACACTGGCATCCTGGTGGGTCAGAATGTGCCTGGAGATGAGGTGATGGGAGGAGACTTTGCCTGAAAACCTTGGGCAAGAGTTGTTCCACATGGAACTGAGCCTCCTCCACTAAAGCAGAGCAGTGCTGGCACAGAGCTGGGCCAAGAAGACACGAGACTGCAGAGGCTCCAAACATCTTAAAGTTCTTTTCCAACCCAATTGATTCCATGAGCTCCACATCAACAGCAGCTCAGGTGAGAAACTGAAGTCCTCCTCCTTTATAAACAGGAGGTGATTAAACCCCCAGAGAAGTGAATCCCTCATGAGCAAAAAGAGGACCTGTTCAGGCTGTGGACTCTGCCAACCCTGAGAAAATTGCCTAGAGTCCAGGGGAGAAGACCTGATGCTGGGATGGATGTGCTGCCTCATTAGACACTTCCAGCTACCAGAGGGGAGCTGACATTCGGCTCATTGCAGAACTTTCCCACAATAAAGGCAAAAGCAAAAGGACACAGACTGAAACTGGGAGAAAGAGATCATAAAGTAATTTATACCGAAGGGCACGGCTCACCCTCTACCCTCCTCATTCTCCCAGGGTGAATTTCACTGTGTTACTTCAGTAAGTGGCCAAGAAGGCTAATGGCATCCTGGAGTGGATCAGAAGGGGGATGGTTAATAGATGGAGAGAGGTTTTTCTCCCACTCTGCTCTGCCCTGCTGAGACCACAGCTGGAACGTCGTGTCCAGCTCTGAGCCCCTCAGTTCCAGAAGGACACAGAGCTGCTGGAGAGAGCCCAGCGCAGAGCCACAGAGATAATGGAGGGAGGGGAGCATCTCCCTGCTGAGGAAAGGCTGAGGGAGCTGGGGCTCTGGAGCTGGGAGAAGAGGAGCCTGAGGGGTGACCCCATGGATGTTGATCAATGTGTGAAGGGTGGGTGTCAGGAGGATGGAGCCAGGCTCTGCTCAGGGCACCCAGTGACAGGACAAGGGGCAGTGGGTGTGAGATGGGACAGAGGATGTTCCACATCAATGTGAGAAGGACCTTCTTCCCAGTAAGGGTGATGGAGCCCTGGAAGGGGCTGCCAGAGGGGATGTGGAATCTCCTCTGGAGGCATTTCAAACCCCCCTGGCCATGTTCCTGTCCTACTGCATCTAGGGGATCCTGCTGTGGTGGGGGGATTGGACTGGGTGATCGTCAAGGTCCTTTCCAATCCCTGATGACTGGATCTAGGGGGGATCCTGCTGGGGCAGGAGGATTGGACTGGGTGATCTTTTGAGGTCCCTTCCAACCCCTGATGCTCTGTGATTCTGTGAGCAGCTGGTGCTCAAGTAAACCGCACAAAGTCTTTCTGTCCTCTTTTGTTTCCTCTTCCGCCTGAAGAGGTGACAGCTGACGTGTGACCAGCAAAGCAATAAAATACCTGCTGCAAAATCTGACCTGGAACTCGGGCACCGTGCGCTGAGCTGGAGTGTGCTGGGGGAAAGAACCTCCTGAGGCCCTCTCAGAGCCTCTGCGTTATCACTAGCCGAGGCTCAGTGGCTGCAAGCCCATGTGGAATGCTTCTCATTTTGATGTTTCCCTGCAACAAGAGCAGACACAAATATTAAACCCAACCCCCCCACTGACAGTGAGGCTCATTAGGTCCAGATCACCCTGAGAGAAAGACTCACATTTGGCTGTGATTTATGAAGGCAGAGAAGCCAGCGGAGCGCTCAGGCCTCTCCCCAGTCCTGTGACAGCTCAAACCATTTGCACAGGGACATTTAGAACCTGTTCTGAAACAACTAGTGTCTGCGTGCACGTCGTGTTTGCCAGGACAAACTACTGCAGTCAAGTCACAAAACCTGGGGAGCTGTGTTTTACACTGGGAACACTGGCACAACTTTAATTACCACAGCATAGCCAGAACCTCTGCGGACGCACCGCGCAGCCTCTCCCAGGGTATTTTAAACCGACAGGAAGCAGTCGGAGAAGAAATCCATGGAGCAAGAAACACAAACATAAATCCCTTCTAAATGCAAGATGACTGCTGCTGGGAGAGCTTGAAACCCATTAAGGCACAGTCCTGCAGCTGATGGGAAAGGCAGCGGGTGGTATGTCAGCCAGTGTCCTGCTCATTCACAGAGTCACTGACTCACAGAACATTAGGGGTTGGAAGGGACCTCGAAAGATCAGCCAGTCCAATCCCCCCAACACAGCAGGATCCCCCAGATCCAGTCGCACAGGAATATGTCCAGGTGGGTTTTAAACACCTCCAGAGAAGGAGACTCCACAACCCCCCTGGGCAGCCCCTGCCAGGGCTCTGTCACCCTCACTGGGAAGAAGGTCCTTCTCACACTGATGTGGAACCTCCTCTGCTCCAGCTCACACCCGCTGGCCCTTGTCCTTATCACTGGGTGCCCCTGAGCAGAGCCTGGCTCCATCCTCCTCACACCTGCCTTTTCCATATTGATCAACATCCATGTTGATAAACTCTGAATCACAGAATCATTCAGGTTGGAACAGACCCCTGAGTCGCACAGGAGCACATACAAACGGGTTTTAAACACCTCCAGCAGCAGTGCTGAAACCAGATGATGCTGTTTTTATGCAGCCACCAACCTTCTCTCATGTTGCAAATGAAAAACCATCTCATTAAGTAAAATAATTAATCCTTAACCAACAAAACAAAAAGCATGCAGTTAAATAAGTTTCAAAAATGATGCTGGGAGGTGGGGAAGGAATCATACAGCAATAAATATGTCTTAGAGCTTCGAAACAAAACCTCTAGAGCATCTTGGGGCTCCCTCACATTACTTTAGCTCTGACTAATAAGAACAGATGTCCTTGGTAGGAAGCTGGAGCAGTAGAAATAAAAGTGAACTGCTCCTCTTGCACGCCGAGGCAGAAACTGTTCTATTATCTGCTAATCAGCTGCTCAACAAACATCGGGAGAGGAGAACAATAAAAGCCATTGACTACAGAGCTGCCTTGACAGCTCCAGAGAAACCTGAGCACCAGCTTCTAGCGGCGCTTTATGAGGGAGATTAAATAGAGCCCCTTCGTCTCACAAAAAGTTTATCAAACTATCTAGTCACTTAAACAGAGGCACCAGATTTATCTAACCTTGTAGCCAGCCAGACCTTGCCATCCCAGTTCTGCAGCCAGGGGCCATTGTGGCTTCATTCTTTCTATTTTCTGTCTAAGGGATGGTAGTGCTGCCCCTGTGGGGTGGACATTTGGTTCTAACTCTCCTGCTCTGTTCTAGCTTCAGAATTACTGCCTCAGCTGAGCTCAGGCAGGACTTGAGGCTACCCACAGTGTGAGTGTGGATACGGCTCTTCACACAGAATCACAGAGCATCAGGAGCTGGAATGGGCCTCCAATGATCATCCAGTCCAATCCCCCCAACACAGCAGGATCACCTAGATCAAGTCACAAGGGAACATGGTCAAGTGAGTTTTAAATGTCTCCAGAGAAAGACTCCACAACCCCTCTGGGCAGCCCCTGCCAGGGCTCTGTCACCCTCATCATGAAGAAGGTCCTTCTCACATTGATGTGGAGGAGCTGTTCCAGCTCACACCCACTGCCCCTTGTCCTGTCACTGGGTGCCCTGAGCAGAGCCTGGCTCCATCCTCCTGACACCCACCCTTCACACATTGATCAACATCCATGGGGTTACTCCTCAGGCTCCTTTTCTCCAAGCTCAAGAGCCCCAGCTCCCTCAGCCTTTCCTCAGCAGGGAGATGCTCCCCTCCCTTCATCATCTCTGTGGCTCTGTGCTGGGCTCTCCAGCAGCTCTGTGTCCTTCTGGAGCTGAGATTTCACACCCTCCTGGACTGTTCCTGTGCGACTGGATCTAGGGGATCCTGCTGTGGTCCCTTCCCATCCCTAATGTGATTCTGTGAACTCAGCTTTCTGGAACCCCGCACTGGCTCCCCGGATTCCTGGAGCAGGTGCACACAGGAGTGAAGGAGAGGGGGACTGTGAAGGCCAGAAGCTTGTGGGTTGATTTTTTTAACTTCTGAACTGGGAGGATGTCACTGAGGTAATTTCAGTCAGTCAGCTTCAGCGTTCTTCCAGAGCTCGAGCGATGTCATGATTCCCCATTGTTTAACTGCTGGCACAGCCTGGGTTCTGTCTGCTTTTGTACCATGGAGACAGTCATTCCTCCTCCCATTAAACCTCTGTTGCTATCTTTAAAATTATCTCGACTCCTATTAATTACCCCTTTTATTTTGTGCTGCAGCTCCAAACACCTGGTGTCCCCCACTCAATCCACTTCCAGTAATGAATCAGATGAGTCAGCAGGGTGCCCAGGTGGCCCAAAAGGCCAGTGGCATCCTGGCTTGGATCAGCAAGTGTGGCTAGCAGGGCTAGGGATGTCATTCTCCTCCTGGGCACTGGGGAGGCCTCCCCTTGAGTGCTGGGCTCCTCACTTCAAGAAGGAGATTGAGGGGCTGGAGCAGATCCAGAGGAGCAACGAGGCTGGGGAAGGGACTGGAGGCTGGGATCCTGCTGTGGCAGGGGGATTGCACTGGATGATCCCTTCCAATCCCCAATGCTCTGTGTTTCTCTGATTCTGTGATCGTGGTGCAGTGCTCTGTTCCCTTTGCATTTCAAACTGAAACTGTAGGTTAATGCAGTTAAACCTTTGTTTTCAGTGTCTCTTAAGTTCTGGGCTGGGCTGTTCAATAATTCCATCTATACATCACACACATACAGGAGAGAAACAGGGTGAAACAGGCTGTTTCCTGCTACCTACCCTGCATTCCAGAAGTGTTTGTTCTGCCACTGTGCTCTCGACAAACACGTTGGCTGCGCTGAGGCTTCACACAATGGTTGTGAGAAGGTGAGAATCCAGTGCCAGCACTTCCGCTGGTGGCTGCCGGAGCCATCTGTTGCTGTGTAAGGAAGCCCCACCCTGCAGAAGGGCACAGATCGAGGGGAGAGGGGTGGTGATGATGATGATGATTCAGATAGCCTTAGCTCAGTGTTTATCCTCATTAAAGCAAAAATACCTCCATCCCTTCATCTGCGCTGGCGGCCGGTCGGCAGAAGACGGTCGACGATGACAATGGCTCAGCCTCCACCGCTCGGAACGTGCCCATGTGCCATTTTCATAATGAAGCTCTTTGTCTGGCCCGTGGAACCGTGTGGGAATTAATCAGAGCCGGCACGAGGTGTCACCAACCTCGGAACAGAAACTTGATTAAGTGAGGATCAGCCTCCGTCGTGAACTGCTGAGAGGTCTGGGAGAAAGTGAGGATGAATAGAGGGGACGTAATGAATTCCGAGGCTGTGAACTGCTCTCTGTTGATTAAGAAAGTGAAATCAAAGCGAATAAAAGCAGGGACAGAAATAGCACAATGTCTCAGTGAATCATCGCTTTCATCCCTGACCAGCAGGTCCCACTGACGGAGCCACGGATCTGCCACGGCCTCGGCCTCACCACCGCTGCGCTGCAGCTCCTGTCCCAGTGTTCACACAAAGGGTTCCCAGTGCAGCAGAACCAGCCATGGGCTCTGCAGGCTGCCAGGGGGCCACTGCCAGGGCTGTGGGCATCTGGGACTGGAGTAACGTGGTCCAGGAGATCGGGGGGACCAGCAGAGATGACTGCGCTGAGTGAGGTGAGCAGACAACGTCAGGACTGGAAGTCACTGGGGTCAAAGAATCACAGAACATTAGGGATTGGAAGGGACCTCAAAAGATCAGCCAGTCCAATCCCCCCAACAGAGCAGGATCCCCCACATCCAGTCGCACAGGAACAGTCCAGGTGGATTTTAAATGTCTCCAGAGAAGGAGACTCCACAACCCCCCTGGGCAGCCCCTGCCAGGGCTCTGTCACCCTCACTGGGAACAAGGTCCTTCTCACACGGATGGGGAACCTCCTCTGCTCCAGCTCACACCTGCTGCCCCTTGTCCTGTCACTGGGTGCCCCTGAGCAGAGCCTGGCTCACGCACAGGAAATGTCTACATCCCACGAGCAACTCCAAGCAAGGTGTGGCTGCTCTCACCTTCAGCCCAAGCCCGGAGAGCGACTTATTTCCGCAGCAGCTGAACGGAAGCTCGTCCCAACACGCTGACTGCTGAGCTGCAGCTTCTCACCCGCAATCTGTCCTCAGAATCTCATCATTAAAGGCAGTGATTAAGACAGAAATGTCACCTCACATCCACACAGCAGCGCTCATCCCGCAGCTCTTCATTAACGCTCTTTCCAAAGATCACTCTGCGAGACTGATTTGGCTGTTATTTATCCTCTGCCCACCCAAATCAGGAGGACGAGGCAGAGCCGAGTCTTTTTAGAACCTCGTCAGATAAAACCTTAAACTCTAGTTTCCATAGCAACACATCACGGGGCTCTCGGTCGCTCTATCAAGCCTGTTCAGAAAGTTTCCAGCCCTACTTTAGGCCAGATTTTCAACCCCCCCCAATCAGCTCCCCCATTACCTAGTGCTCTGCCAGGCTTCTGCGCTCACGTCGGAGAGGCGGCACTGCCAGGCACGGCTGAGCCGTGAGACTCCTATGTGGAGCATCTCACACTCAGCTTGAGCATCTCCAAGGAGGAAAAGCACCAAGGAGAAGGGTAAGGTTTGGGTTTAGGGTTAGGCTCACACTGAGCTCATCACAGCAGAAGTGATGCTCTGCAAAGTTCAAGGAGGGAGCTGGACTATAGCATCCTGGTTCCAGCAAGACACAGGCTTTTAGCTGTGGAAACCTGCACAGCTCTATAGAATCATCAGATCATCCTGGCTGGAAAGGACCTCCAGGATCATCAAGCCCAGCCCTCATCCCAACAGCTCCCTAACCCCCAGACCATGGCCTCAAGTGGTGTGGCTACTCGGGTTTTAAACTCCTCCAGGGATGGGGACTCCAGCACCTCCCTGGGCAGCCTGTTCCAGTGCCCAACCGCTCTCTCAGCAAAGAACTTCTTCTGAAGATCCAATCTAAACCACCCCTGACCCAATTTGAGGCCATTTCCCCTTGTCATTTGGGAGAAGAGACCAGCACCGGCCTCGCTACAACCTCCTTTCAGGTGGTTCTTGAGCGCAATAAGGTCTCCTCTCAGCCTCCTGTTCTCTAGACTAAGTAACACCAATTCCCTCAGCCTCTCTCCACAGGGCCTGTTCTCCAGACCTCTCCCCAGCCTCATTGCCCTTGTCTGCTCCAGCCCCTCAAGTCTTTCTGATCCTGTGGCAACCAAACTGGACCCAGTACTCAAGGTGCAGTCCCATGAGTGCAGAGTACAGGGGCATCATCACCTCCCTACTCCTGCTGGTTACCCCACTCTTGATCCAGGTCACAATACCATTGGCCTTCTTGGCCACCTGGGCACCCTGCCGGCTCCTGTTCAGCAACACCCCCAGATCCTTTACAACCAGGCAGCTCTCCAGCCACGTATCTCACCACAGTGATGATCATGGATGATTTAAAATCATTTCACAGACCACTTTCCAGCAGACTCAGTGATGTCTGTGATGATGTTCTTTGCTCTCTACAGCTGATCTGGCAGTTTCCACTGGTGTCAGCCTGGATAACAAACCACCACGGGCTCTGCTTGGCAGTCTAAGGTGACTAATGGCACTCACCAGGCTCGACTGCCACTGCACCTCAGCTCAGAGTCGATTCTGTTGTGCATAACAAGCCCAGTAACACAAATGTTTGTCTCCATTTCCTTCCAGTTACCTTTAGTTCTTTTATGAATCCAATACAGTCAAATCACTGCTGCCAGAAGTGCATTTGCAATAGAAAACATGACAAACAACAGGAGGATTTCCTCTCAGATGGGGGTTTTTTGAATAGTGAAGACTGAGCTGTTGGAGAGCAGTGATGGAGAAAGGGACCTGGGGCTCCTGGTGGCCAGCAGGGTGGCCAGGAGCCAGCAGTGTCGCCCTCTTGTGGCCAAGAAGGCCAACGGCATCCTGAGGTGGGTCAGAAGTCGGGTGGTTAGGAGATGGAGAGAGGTTCTCCTCCTCCGATACTCTGCCCTGGAGAGACCACAGCTGGAATCTTGTGTCCAGTTCTGGGCCCCTCAGTTCCAGAAGGACACAGAGCTGCTGGGGAGAGCCCAGCGCAGAGCCACAGAGATGATGGAGGGAGGGGAGCATCTCCCTGCTGAGGAGAGGCTGAGGGAGCTGGGGCTCTTGAGCTTGGAGAAGACTGAGGGGTGACCTCATGGATGTTGATCAGTGTGGGAAGGGTGGGTGTCAGGAGGATGGAGCCAGGCTCTGCTCAGGGGCACCCAGTGATAGGACAAGAGGCACTGGGTGTGAGCTGGAACAGAGGAGGTTCCACATCAGTGTGAGAAGGACCTTGTTCCCAGTGAGGGTGACAGAGCCCTGGCAGGGGCTGCTCAGGTGGGTAGGTGTGGAGTCTCCTTCCCTGGAGAGGTTTCAAATCCTCCTGGCCATGTTCCTGTGCGACTGGATCTGGGGTATCCTGATGTGTTAGGGGGACTGGACTGGATGATCTTTCAAGGTCCTTTCCACCCTTAATATTCTGTGATTCTGTGATTCCACTGATGCTCTAAAGCACCTCGATGACTTTGACTTGTGCTAGTAGGTCTACTTGATTCTTACTTCTCTCTTTTTTCCCATCCCCTCAGGCTTTTTCTGGTTCTGTTAAACACAACATTTTCTCTCTCACCAAACCTACAGGAGCAAAGAAATCATTATATTGAAAAATCAAGACAGAGCACTGGCTGGCCAGAAGAATTCTGGGTAGGACCAGAAATGACAAGTAAAAACCTCTGTGCACACCAGCAGCATGTGAAATGGCAGAGGAACAAGGTTGCACAAGGAACTTACCCCCGAGCACTGGAAATCTGCAACCATTTCAGTCGTTTCTCTTTCTTCTTTTCCCTGACAGTTCCAGCTGCAGGAGAAGCTCAACGTGAGCTGACAAAGCTGGTTCCTGCATCCCTCAGCTAAAGGATGAGTGTGGTGTTAGGAGTCTAACTTGAGCCTAACCTGACTCCAGGGCTGTGACAGGAGAACTTAGACTGCTAACAAGTCATGAAAACTCAGTCCCCTACCTCTCTGAACCACAAGAAACACTTCAGAAAATCAGTGTGTGATGTCTAATGCATTTCCAATCTATTCTCTGTAGGCAAATGTCATAGAATCACAGAGGAAGGCACCTCAGACATCACCTGGTGCCAAGCCCCTGCCACAGGCAGCGACACCTCCAGGTTGCCAACACACCAGGTTGCCCAGAGCCCCAGCCAACCTGGCCTTGAACACTTCCAGGGATGGAGCAGCCACAACCTCCCTGGGCAGCCTGTTCCAGGGCCTCAGCACCCTCACAGGGAGGAATTTCTTCCTCAGGGCTCATCTAAACCTGCCCTTTTTTAACTTGAAGCTATCCCTCTCATCAGCAAAGACAGTTTGAGTTGGATTTGTGGACACTAGCATCCCTCAGGAGGATGGTTGGGGGGAATATAAAGGGGCAGAACTAGCTAGATTCCTAAAATACACCCGATGGTCTGAGATAGTTGGACAGTTTCCTGAAGCTTTGACCTGATTTTCTTTACGTTTTCAATCATGACAGCATGCTAGGCCAGGAAAAAGGAACACTAGGCACATTATCTCACAGAGTGCTTCGATTCCCAGCTCAAACGTCCCCAGCAGCAGCAATCAACCGGAGAGAGAAGACTGGTGTAGCTCCTGCTCCTCCCAGTTACACGTTCAGCCATCACGGGGCTCTGGCTTCCCTCAGGACAAGCTTCTCTCTGGCCTTTTATATCTGTTCTGTAAGCGTAAACAACGGAAACATAATGAACCTCACAGCCTCAGAGATGTTCCAAACCCTTTCCACGCTGGAAAAATCCTGTGCAAACCCCACTGGAGAACATTCCTGTTGTGGGGTTGCTGATTCCAGCGTCGTGGAGCCTATTTCCACTGAAAACAAATCACAGAACATTAGGGGCTGGAAAGGACCTTGAAGATCATCCAGTCCAGTCCCCCTGCCACAGCAGGACCCCCTAGATCCAGTCGCACAGGAACATGGCCAGGTGGGTTTGAAATAACTCCAGAGAAGGAGACTCCACACTCACCCCCATGGGCAGCCCCTTCCAGGGCTCTGGCACCCTCATGGGGATGAAGGTCCTTCTCACACTGATGTGGAACCTCCACTGTTCCAGCTCACACACATCACCCCTTGTCCTATCATTAGATGACACTGAGCAGAGCCTGGTTCCATCCTCCTGATACCCATCCTTCATATATTGATCAACATGCATGGGATCACCCCTCAGTCTCCTTTTCTCCCAGCTCCAGAGCCCCAGCTCCCTCAGCCTTTCCTCAGCAGGGAGATGCTCCCCTCCTTCCACTGGCCTCTCTCCAGCAGCTCTGTGTCCTTCTGGAACTGAGGGGCTCAGAGCTGGACACAACATTGCAGCTGTGGTCTCTCCAGCGCAGAGGTCATTCCTCAGTCCCCTTCCTTCCAAGCTAAGGAGACCCAGCTCATTCAGCCCTTCAAAGAGTCCCCTGGTACAAAACCAGGCAGCCAGATGAAAGGCAGATGCCTGTGCCACGGGAAGCGCCTGCTGCAGGAGCGCTCTGGGTTTGATTACGCTGATTGCGATGACTCGAAGCAGCGTGTCTCAGAACAACAATAAAGTGTGCTGTAGACAGACCTACTGCAAACCTCGAGTGCTGGGTACAAGAGCTCTCCAGAGACCCACTCCAGTCCTGAACTCAATGAAGCAGTTAAACACGTTTATAGGAAGGATATAGTAGCTGTCCTTAAAGTTAAGTTCACCCTTAAAACAGCTGAACAGGAAACCGCACGGGGAGAAGCAGCTTTGTGAGAGACCCTTAAAATTTATGGTGAACTGGGAAAAGCACAGGAACATAAAACACAGTCGGGCACCAAGTGGTCACGGAGAAGCCCTGCGGGAAGCCGGCAGCATGTTAGGAGCTTCGGAGAGTGTGTGTGGAGCCGAGCTTCCACGGAAAATTTAGCGCAGGATGAGCAGCTCCAAGCGGGATTCAGAAGCTAAAAATACTGTAAGAAGTTGCTGGATGTGGAAAGAATGAAGGAGGGTTCTGGGAACAGCCATAATCATTATGGACTGCAGCTTTGTTCTGTGAAAAGGGTTTAAAAGAGGCTGGCGGGGCTCAACTCGACTTCAGAGCAGACTGGGAGCAGCTGTGGTTAATGTCGTGCTGACATCTAATGGCAGAGCTGCACAGTACTCGTGGCTTCTACTCGAGGCAAAAAGTCATGTGTGTCCTGGGCTGCAGCTAAGGAAGCCCTGACAGTCGGGTCAAGGGAGGGGATTGACCTCTCACCTCTGCTCTGCACCGGTGAGACCCCACCTGGAGTCCTGGGTCCAGTTCTGGAGTCCTCAGCACAGAGCTCCTGGAAGGTGTCCAGAGGGGAGCAACACAAATGATTAGAGGGCTGGAGCACCTCCCCTATGAGGACAGGCTGGGCAAGTTGGGATTCTTCAGCCTGGAGAAGAGGAGGCTCCCAGATGACCTTCAAGCAGCTTTTGAGTCTCTGAAGGGGGCTACAAGAAAGCTGGGGAGGGCTTTTGACACAGGTGGTAGTGAGAGGACAAGGAGAAAGGATTGCAGACTTAAAGAGGGGGGAGTGAGGTTGGATTAAAATTGTACTAACGGGAAGTTTAGGTTGGAGAGTAGGAAAACCTTCTCCCTGGAAAAGGTCCTCAGGCCTTGGAACAGGCTGCACAGGGAGGGGGTTGAATTGCCATCCCTGGCCACGTTTCACCATTGTGGAGATCTGTAGCTCTGGGATAGGCTTTAGGGGTGGGTTGGGACAGCTGAGGTAATGGCTGAGCTCGCTGAAGGGAAGGGCTTCAGGAGATCATCAAGTCCAACTCCCCTGCCAAAGCAGGACAGCTTAAAGCACAATACTGGGGCTCGTCTGGGATATGAACCTGGGACCTCTCTTAAAGGCCATCTCCAACCCAAATTATTCTGTGGTTCTGTGGCAGTGTAAGTTGGTTCACACAGCTGCAGGGAGAGGGGATTTGGATTTACCTGACTGATTAATGTCCTAGAAATTCCCTGTGTGAGTGGATTAACAGCAGATGGCAGCAGGGACCTGCAGCAGAGAAGGATCTGGCCCAAGGCAGCCCTGGGTGGTGTTTGCAGATGTTCTTCTCCATCACCCCATGGTGCCCGACCTAAAACTCTGGTACTTCATGGAAAGCAAAGTTCAGGCTACTTCTGAGAAGAAGTCTAACCACAGAATAGTATCAACACTTCACATAAACCCTGGGTGCTAGTCTAACCCTGCGTTTAGGTCAGAGGTCGTGATGTTTTCCTAGGGAAAAGGGCAGTTCCCCACAGCCAGCAGAGCAGTGCAGGGTGATAAATAGGAGCCTGTGCAAGCCTCAACCTGCCCATTAATTACCATTAATTATGTGTAAAGAATAAGATGTCCCTGCCTCTGCAGGGGTCTTGGAATGAGATGATCTTTAAGGCCCTTCCAACCCTGGCCACTCTATGATTCTAATAACCATAAATCATCTGCAGCCCTAATCCAGCCTCCATGGAATTCATCCTTGGGGCTTTTTCCACCTTTATCATGTGTGGTGATGTTCCTACACAGACCTTACAGAGAGGCAGCCGAGAAACCACGACTGTGGTGTCTTCAGAAGGGGTGAAGGCTCCAAACTCTCCATCCATGTCCTGGAGCAGCTCAGAAAGAGAGGCAGCAGCACCTGAAATGGGAATGTTTGGAAATATGTGAAAAGCTCTGTCTTTCATTTTGGGACTTCAGAATTGACTTAATTCCTACTGTAGGGCTTCAAGATTGGCTAAATTTCTACTTGTAGGGCTTTGGGATTGACTTAACTCATATTGTAGGGCTTCAGGATTGACTCAATTTCTATTGTAGGGCTTTGGGCTTGACTTAATTCCTATTGTAGGGCTTCAAGTTTGACTTAATCCCTATTGTAGGGTTTCAGGATTGACTTAATTCCTATTGAGGGCTTCAGGAATGACTTAATTTCCCTTGTAGGGCTTTGGGATTGACTTAATTTCCGTTGTAGGGCTACAGGATTGTTTTATGTCTCATTTGTGGGACTCCAGGGTTGTCTGAATTCCCACTGTGGGGCCTCAGGACGGTCATCAGGCTCCCAGTTTGGACACTAAGTGCAGCTGGACTGCGCAGACTGCTGCAAGTTCCACCTGCTCACGGGTGAACCCGCCGAGCGCTCGTTGTTTCCCGCGGGACCCCCTGGGCCGGACGGCGGGGCACACCTAGGGGGGTCCCCCCAGCAGCCTCCCACCCGCTGCATGGGTCCCCGCAGCCGCTATCCCCGCACTGAGCCAAAGCCCCCCCAGTCCATCAGGAGCCCCTGGGCGGGGAGGACCCGCGCCGCGCGCACCCGCGGGGCCCCTCCCTGGTGCTGCGGGAGGGGCGGG
>VXBP01003842.1:311405-379613 GCA_013400115.1 Rhinopomastus cyanomelas
GCGGCGTGCCCCAGGCAGCCCCACTTCCCCCAGCACCCCACGACCCCCTCCCCGGCCAGCTCCGGTCCCGATGCGGGTCCCGGGTCCCCCCCATCCACCCACCCCGGTTCTTCCTGGGCAGCGATCATCGCTGCGAGCTGCCCCGTTGCACAACTTGACGGGTTCGTGCCTTGGTTTTCCCGTAACTGGGATTGCTAACAGGAAAGCCAAGCGGCTGACTGGGACCAGTGTGAACCCCGGGCACTGCCCCAGCGTCTCACAGAACATGGGGGATTGGAAGGGACCTCGAAAGATCATCCAGTCCAGTCCCCCTGCCACAGCAGGATCCCCTAGATCAGAACAAGTCAGTCCCCAGTCAGTTTGGGGGCTGGTGGTTTCACCTCTGCTGGGTGAGAGCTGGAAATGATAAAAATCAGNGGATTGACTTAATTCCTATTGAGGGCTTCAGGAATGACTTAATTTCCCTTGTAGGGCTTTGGGATTGACTTAATTTCCGTTGTAGGGCTACAGGATTGTTTTATGTCTCATTTGTGGGACTCCAGGGTTGTCTGAATTCCCACTGTGGGGCCTCAGGACGGTCATCAGGCTCCCAGTTTGGACACTAAGTGCAGCTGGACTGCGCAGACTGCTGCAAGTTCCACCTGCTCACGGGTGAACCCGCCGAGCGCTCGTTGTTTCCCGCGGGACCCCCTGGGCCGGACTGCGGGGCACCCCTAGGGGGGTCCCCCCAGCAGCCTCCCACCCGCTGCATGGGTCCCCGCAGCCGCTGTCCCCGCACTGAGCCAAAGCCCCCCCAGTCCATCGGGAGCCCCCGGGCGGGGAGGACCCGCGCCGCGCGCACCCGCGGGGCCCCTCCCTGGTGCTGCGGGAGGGGCGGGGCCCGGGGCGGGGCTGGGGCTCCGGGGTTCCGGGACTCGGCAACGGTGGCGGCAGCAGCAGCGGCGGCCATGGAGGATCACGAAGCGGGGAAGGTGCCGAAGTCTCGGCGGGGACACGGTAACTGCGACGTGGGGGGGACAGAAGCGGGGTAGGGGGCTGTTTTCCGGGGCTTTGGGGGGGCTCCGAGCCCGGGGCGGCGGCTCCCTGGTTGTTTCTGGTCTGTAGTTTCGGTTTTGGTGATGATTTGGTGGCTGANTAGATCAGAACAAGTCAGTCCCCAGTCAGTTTGGGGGCTGGTGGTTTCACCTCTGCTGGGTGAGAGCTGGAAATGATAAAAATCAGCTTCATTTCCTCACCAGGGGACTGAGAAGCTACAGGTAGCTCTGAGGTTTTAGTATCACTTTGGCCTTTAGGTTGGTGGGTCCGAGGGGAGCCCAGGGCAGGAGGGTTTGGGGCTGATGCTGGAGCGTTTTCCCATGTGGAAACATCCTAATCATAGAATCATTAGGGATTGGAAGGGACCTCGGAAGATCATCTAGTCCTGATGTATGTTGTGTTGTTGTCAGCTGCGATTGGAGGGGGACATGTATTTATATCACGGGGCTGCACGCGAAGGCTGTGGCCGGGTAACTGGAGTTGCTATATAAATAACCATGGAGCCATCTGGGCCCCACGGGCTGGTCCCAGTATCCCTGCAGAGGAGCTGTGTCTCATTCCGGGAGGGTATCGTTATTCATTCCTAGCGGCACTTGCCCCGGTGCTGTTTAAAAGTCGTGCAGATGCGAGGCTGAAGGACTTGGTTTAGTGGAGACCTGGCAGTGCCGGCTCAGTGGGTCTCCAGATGACTGCATTGGGAATGTTGTGGCCAGTGCTGGGCCCCTCAGCTCCAGAAGGACTGGAGAAGAGCTTCTGGAGAGGACTCCAGAAGAGCTGCTGGAGAGAGCCCAGTGCAGAGCCACAGGGATGGTGGAGGGAGGGGAGCATCTCCCTGCTGAGGAAAGGCTGAGGGAGCTGGGAGAAAAGGAGCCTGAGGGGTGACCCCATGGATGCTGATCAATATGGGAAGGGTGGGTGTCAGGAGGATGGAGCCAGGCTCTGCTCGAGGGCACCCAGTGATAGGACAAGGGTCAGTGGAACAGAGGAGGTTCCACATCAATGTGAGGAGGACATTATTCCCAGTGAGGGAGCCAGAGCCCTGGAAGGGGCTGCCCAGAGGGGTTGTGGAGTCTCCTTCTCTGGAGCCATTACAAACTGCCCATGTTCCTGTATGACTGGGTCTAGGGGATCCTGCTGTGTTGGGGGTTTGGACTGGCTGATGTTTCAAGGTCCCTTCCAGTCCCTAATGTTCTGTGGTTCTGAGAATGCTTGGCCTTGCTGACCTTGCAGACTTTGCAGAAGGCACTAACTGGCAGAAGAAGGTTGTGCCACACCCCGAATGGGAACGAGCGTTCCCTTGTGCTGTAGGTCCAACACTGTTTCTTGTAAATCATTAATCATGTCTGATGAAGCAAGAGATTGTTTCTTGCTGAAGAGGTATCTCTTCCAAGGCAGTCTTTCACGAATCAAAGGCTGATTCAGTCATTCAATTAACATTTGATAAATATTATCTCTCCTTGTGGTTTACCGCTTGAAGATTCCTCTGATTAAAGTGCAGATGTGAGTTCTTAGTAGCTTGATAATAAAAGAGCCACAAGTGTTAGCACAGAAGAGAGGGAGACCCTCTAGAAAATGAAGCAAGAGGGAGTGAAGTAGCTGGAGTTAGAGCAAGTTAAAGCAATGGACTTGCTGCTGTTGCTGCCTTATTGGCATCTCACAGAACATTAGGGGTTGAAAGAGACCTCGAGAGATCATCCAGTCCAACCCCTCTGCCACAGCAGGATCCCCTAGATCCAGTCACACAGGAACATGGCCAGGAGGGTTTGAAACCTCTCCAGAGAAGGAGACTCCACAATTCCACTGGAGGCAGACCCTGCCAGGGCTCTGTCACCCTCACTGGGAAGAAGGTCCTTCTCACACTGATGTGGAACCTCCTCTGTTCCAGCTCACACCCACTGCCCCTTATTCTTGGGTGCCCCTGAGCAGAGCCTGGCTCCATCCTCCTGACACCCACCCTTCCCACATTAATCAACATTCATGAGGTCACCCCTCAGTCTTCTTCAAGCTCAAGAGCCCCAGCTCCCTCAGCCTTTTCTCAGCAGGGAGATGCTCCCCTCCCTCCATCATCTCTGTGGCTCTGAGCTGGGCTCTCTCCAGCAGCTCTGTGTCCTTCTGGAGCTGAGGGGCCCAGAACTGGACACAATACGGAGACGATGTCTTCATGGTTAAAGAATATTATCTCTTCATATAAATGACTCTGTGATTAACTGCAGTTCTACAGTTAATAGAAGCAGCTGTAATTCAACAGTAAATTTGCCCTTTCCTTTCACGACTGTATTTCCAGGCCCCATCTCTGCTCCCAACCACAGCAGCCAAGGAGAACATGTCATGCACTCTGTGTGTTGGAACGTGGTCGTGGTTTTGCTGGTGTCTCTCCCTTTTATTGAAGCCATTATGTTGTTGTTCTCGTGGTTTAGTTTTCTCCAGCAGCCCTGTATACTACAGCACTTGAATATTCAAATAAACATCCTTGGCAATCACTGTTCCTGAGGAGACAGCTGTTGCCTGAGCAAGGTTTTGGTTTCGTTGGTTCCTTTTTCTTCCTTGGGACGAGTCAGTTGTGCTTCTCCTTGTTGAATTTGGTTATATAAAGGTGTCACAAGTGTTGCTCTCGGGGTTTCTTTGGAGACTGTGATCCTGAAGCAGCTCTCTTTCATCTAAGTGTGACAAGTGTGGGGTCTTTAAAGCTTTGCTCATGCTTCTAGCACTTAGTCCTTGGGGCTCTGCACAGAACGGGGTGAGAAGGATGAGTTTTGCTGGCTCCACAGTGCCAGGGTGGTGCTTGGGTGCTGGGTTTCAGCTTGGTATATCCCCACTTGGCAGTGGGCTCCTGGCAGCCCGTCAGGAGGTTTCAGAGGCGGGATGGGAAGCTTCCTTTGGCTTTTCTGAACACTTCCTGGCATGTCCAGACTTCTCATGGTCTGCTGCTATTTTTAGCTGTGTAGGATTTGAAACCATTAGCTGCTCTTATTTATTGCTTCTGGAAATACCTTCACTTGGTGCCCTGAGGAAGAGCTATCAGATTTGTTTCCTAAGCACACACTCTTGGCCAAGAAATGCTTTCAGAGGCTGTATTTCATGCCCAGCTAGTCTTGTGCTGCATCTCACCCTGCTTCCCAGAGAGAACAGTTCTGGGAGTTGGGGTTTTCTCAGCCCTGCACCTGTGACAGCTGGTACAGAACCACGACCTGAGTGCCCTGTCCCTGGAGTGTTTCCATTTCCCTCCTTAAACAAGTGCTGCTCTGACCTCCCCAGACAAGAGAACAGGATTTCTAGTGCTGCCTGTTGGTTGTTCTGTGAGAGAGAACTGGGGAAGACCAGGCCGGTGATTGAGAGTCTGTATTTGAATGTGTTGGGCACCTTTAATTGTGGGTGATGCTGTTTGGGTGCCCTCAGCTCTCTAGAGCAACTGCTAGAGACTAGTGAAAATGAGAGCAGAGTTTGGCCTTTCATATCTGATCTAAACTGAATGGGTTTGGCCAGAGGAGGAGAGGTTCTCCTCCCACTCTGCTCTGCCCTGGGGAGACCACATCTGGAATTTTGTGTCGAGTTCTGGGCCCCTCAGTTCCAGAGGGACACAGAGCTGCAGAGGCACAGGGATAATAAAGGGAGGGGAGTATTTCCCTGCTGAGGAAAGGCTGAGGGAGCTGGGTAAAAAGGAGCCTGAGAATGTTGGTCAATATGTGAAGGGTGGGTGTCAGGAGGATGGAGCCAGGCTCTGCTCAGGGGCACCCAGTAACAGGACAAGGGGCAGCAGGTGTGAGCTGGAGCAGAGGAGGTTCCACATCAGTGTGAGAAGGACCTTCTTCCCAGTGAGGGTGACAGAGCCCTGGAAGGGGCTGCCCAGGGGGGTTGTGGAGTCTCCTCTAGAGACGTTTCAAACCCTCCTGGCCATGTTCCTGTGCGACTGGATCTAAGGGATCCTGCTGTGTTGGGGGGATTGGACTGGATGATCGTTCGAGGTCTCTTCCCATCCCTAATGCTCTGTGATTCTGTCATAGTGTGAACAGTGCTCCTTCAGAACAGCCAACAGAGATTGCAGGCTCTTGCTGTAGCAGACACTCAGGGCTACAAATATCTAAACAGCTCTGCTCCTGTCTTGCAGATGAAGTTGACCCTGGCCTTGGTGTGTGCGGGTGGATCCTGGTGATGGCCTCACTCCTCCTGACCATCGTCACGTTCCCAGTATCGATCTGGATGTGTGTCAAGGTAAAACATTCACTGCTGTGTTGGATTCCAACTTGGAGCAATGCTGATGCTTCCTGCTGGTTATTCTTGTGCTCTGTTTGTTCCAAACCCCAAGTCTTCTCTCTTCTCTCGACTCTGAAGGGTCGCAGACCCCAACCTTGAAACAACCCAAAGAAAGTGTGATGTGACAGCATCTGGTCCGAGTGATTTTTGAATGGAATTGTTTACTGCAGCTACCTGGTGATCATTAGTTCTGTGAGCTAGGTGGGAAGGTCAGAAGCACTGCAAGAATTCATAATTCCTACTGAAGGACTAATACCTTAAGGCAGTCTCTCCCTCTAAGTGGTGTAAACCCGCAAGAATCAATCTAACTGTGCAAGCACTTCCATAGCTGTGGCTGTACGTGACTGGTTCACAGACACTCTGTTATCTGCCATCACTTGGAGCTCAATACTTTCAGTTTCCACACTGGAGGAAACGCCTCCTCTCTTGTTTTTGTTCATAGACCAGATCAGAGTTAGAGCTGGAAAGATCTCTGTTGGGTCATGTAAACTGCACCTGGTTTTGTTCTTGACCCCAGAGGCTGCTTCAGCCCCCACAATGTGCTGTTGCTTCTGCTGTTCATAGGTGGTGCCACAGGCTGGTGAACGTCTGTGGTGGAATGTTGTGGTTGTTTACCCAGCTGTTTATTACAGATCGTGAAGGAGTACGAGCGAGCCATCATATTCCGACTGGGACGCATCCTAAAAGGGGGAGCAAAGGGACCAGGTAGGTCCTGGAGGCTGTTCTTGCTGTTGTTCTGCTGAAGGCATCTGCACAGTTCTGTCTGTCCAGAGATGTTGCATTAGAGGGTGACTGGGTTTCCCAAGAGTTTTGTAACTTCCTGTCAGAGGGTGCTGACTTTATATGGAGAAGATAGTGATTGAGTGAGGGAAGTGCCTCCCCCACAGCCCCTCCACTGGTCTGTGGTGTTCAGGTGGAACCCAAAGCTCAGAATGTGAAGGAGACGAGCAATGTCATCACAAGTGCCACTTTAAGAATGAACTTTTATGGTTTTTAACACCCAAATGGTCTGAGAGCCTCGATGTTTGTTGAAAGAAAGAAGCAAGTACATGATTTGGCAGATTTGAAGTGTTTCCCCCTCCAGTACTGGGCCACTTGCTTCAAGAAAGAGATTGAGAGACTGGAGTGGGTCCCAAGGAGCAATGAGGTTGGAGGGAAAGGCTGATGAGGAGACACTGAGGGAGCTGGGTATGTTTAGCCTGGAGAAGAGGATGGGGGGACCTTGTCCCTCTCTCCATCTCCCTGAAAGCAGGGTTGTAGTCAGGTAGAGGTCAGGCTCCTCTCCCAGGCAACCAGAGACAAGACAAGAGGGCAGGGCCTGAAGCTGCCATGGGAGGGTCAGGTTGGATGTTAGGAAGCCCTTCCTCATGGGGAGGGTGATCAGAGCCTGGACTGGACTGCCCTCCTATCCCTGGAGGTGTTGAAGGCCAGCCTGGCTGTGGCCCTTAGTGCCCTGGTGTGGCCACTGGGGTGATGTTAGGTGCTGGTCTGGGCTGGCTGAGCTCAGAGGGCTTCTCCAGCCTCAGTCATTCAGTGATTCTGGATAGTAAAAATAACAATGAGATCTGAAAGGATGTTCTTGTCAGCTGTTGGTCCTGCTCTCAGCGACAGAGAGGGGCAGTAGCTTCGTTCTTCACTTGTTCCTCTTCTTTCTCCAGTTCTTTACAAAACATCTAGGTTTTGAAATGCTCCTGCATTGCTGGGAAGCTGCAGAATTACAGTGATCCACCAGAACAAACGGAGGTTGATAGTTTCCGTGGTCCAGAATCAGGCCCCCACAAGTAACTGAGTGGGTTAAAGCAGCTGTTAACCGTTCTGGGTTGGGTTTTTTCCCAAATGTTTCAGATCTGGAATTAATTTAGACCCAAAGACATTTCTCAGCATAATTTTTATGTTCAAGTCCACTAAGGAACAGGCTGCTGAGCTGGTTGCACAGAGCTGTTTGTCTACAGTGTTGGGGTTTAACCTTCAGTACGAAGTTGCATCTGTCTTAGTGACCCATTTTCACACCTCCTTGACTGGATTTCTTTGGTGCAGGTTTGTTTTTTGTCCTGCCCTGCACAGACAGCTTCATCAAGGTTGATATGAGGACCATCTCCTTTGATATTCCTCCCCAGGAGGTGAGTTTGCAGTTCCCTTTGGGTCTCCTAAAAAGCATTTGCAGAGTGGGGCTCTGGAGCTGGGAAAACAGGAGCCGGGGGGGGTGACCCCATGGATGTTGATCAATATGGGAAGGGTGAGTGTCAGGAGGATGGAGCCAGGCTCTGCTCAGGGGCACCCAGTGATAGGACAAGGGGCAGAGGGTGTGAGCTGGAGCAGAGGAGGTTCCACATCAATGTGAGAAGGACCTTCTTCCCAGTGAGGGTGACAGAGCCCTGGCAAGGGCTGCCCAGGGGGGTTGTGGAGTCTCCTTCTCTGGAGACGTTTCAAACCTGCCTGGATAAGTTCCTGTGTGACTGGATCTGGGGGATCCTGCTGTGTTGGGGGGACTGGACTGGATGATCTTTCGAGGTCCCTTCCAATCCCTGATGTTCTGGGGTCCTGTGAATGCACCTTGGAGGTTTTTTTCCTCCCTTTCCTCGTATCGGATAGTGTAGCTGTAGGTTTCTTGTCTGGGTTCAGTGTATCCTGAAGAATAGATATCAAACCATCTCATAAGATCATTCAGTAAGAGAAAATCCATAAAAGAAAACAGATGATGCTGTCCTGCTAGGAACAAATAAGAGAACTTAATGTTGCCCAAGAGCTCGGCCGGGAAGGGCTTGAAGACTGTTGGACCTGACACAACATCCTCTAATTATTTCTGGGAAGTCTGGCCGAGTTCCAGAAGCAGCAGTGGGCTCTCCTGTGCCAGTTTGTCTAGATAAACAGATAAATCAAACAATGAGGTGGAGTGATTCTACACAGCAAACACACCTCAGGGTCCTCTTCTTCATGGAGCACGTCGCTTCTGTGACTGGGACATCACGAAGGTGAAGGTGCCCGATGTTATCTGTTGTCCTTCAGCTCCAACAGCCTAAGGAATAAAAAAGCACTTTATTTCCAGTCTGGTTTTTCCTGGGATGTGTTAATTTGTGAGCAGAATCTCTCTGCAGTGCTAAAGCTGAGGGCAGGATGCTGGCTCGATGGGTAAGGAAAGAGTAAAACCCAGCTAGCCCCCCAAAAAGAATGTAGCCAGCTGTTGTGTGTTGAGGCTTGTGGCTGCATCCATCACGTATCTGGTGCAAGAGATGCTCAGTACAGCCTGTTTGCTGCAGCTGTTTCCTGTCAGAGCTGCCCGTTGGGTCACTGCTCTTCATTAGCTGCAGATTTAGACAAATGGTGACCATCTCAGTGCTCTCAGAAGGGTAATTGGTGGAAACCTAATCACTGGCAGGCAGAATGTGCTTGCAGCTGCTGATGGGCCATTAGCAAGTGAAGCCATCGGTTCTGGGGATCTTCTGGCTTCATTCAGTTCTGGATTGAGGTTGGGTTTCTTTTCTGTAGGTTCAAGGAGCCTGAGGGTGACCTCATTAATGTTGATCAATATGTGAAAGGTGGGTGTCAGGAGGATAGAGCCAGGCTCTGCTCAGGGGCATCTAATGGTAGGACAAGGGCAACAGGTGTGAGCTGAACAGTGGAGGTTCCACATGAATGTGAGAAGGACCTTCTTCCCAGTGAGGGTGGCAGAGTCCTGGCAGGGGCTGCCCATGGGGGTTGTGGAGTCTCCTTCTCTGGAGATGTTTCAAACCCACCAGGCCGTGTTCCTGTGTGACTGGATCTAGGGGACCCTGCTGTGTTGGAGAGATTGGACTGGATGGTCTTTGGAGGTCCCATCCAATCCCTCATGTTCTGTGAGTCTGTGACTGGATCTGGGGATCCTGCTGTGGAGGAGGATTGGACTGGCTGATCTTGTGAGGTCACATTCAATCCCTAATGTTCTGTGATTCTGTAGATCACAGAACAAGAGAATTATTGAGGCTCCAAAAGACTTCCAGTGTCATCAATAAACGTTTCTGGCAGTATTTGTCCAACATAGTTTTTCTGTGCTGCTCAAGTGTTATCTCCTGCTCTAATGAGATACCTGCTGAAACAAGTGCTTTGGGCAAGGACAGAACAGCTGAGTCCTGAAGGTGAAGAAACTCACGTGTCCCTCTCTCTTGTCAGGTGACATCACTGTGTAACGTGGAATTTGGACACCTCGTGGTCACATTTCAAAGTCTTTAACTTGAGAATATAATCAATATTACAGCTTCTATCTGGGGTACCCTCCTCTGAACTTTCAAGCTGATCTGTCTTTATCTGTGCAAGGACTTCTTTTGCTTAACCCACCAGTAAATCACTTGAGTCTGGCGCCGAGGATGATCACAGATAGGATTTCCTCTGCAGCTTGCCTAGAAGTCAACACACACTTGGTGGCACAAGGTGGCATTTCGATCAGAAGTCCTTCCAGAAGGACAATGAACTGCTAGATAGTTGCAGAGCTGTTTGTAATGAACTTGGAGTAAGGCTGACACCCACCCACCAGAATACATCCGGCCACTGGGAGAGGCAAAACCTCCTCATTATTAGCCTTCTGTTTCCTCTCTGTGCAGAACAGCAGATGAGTCTCATCTACAGATGAGGAAGACAAAGGTGTGATTACTGTTCTCTACACAATTCTATGCTTCATTACGATGCACTTTCCCCATTGCTCTTTAGATCTTGACGAAGGACTCCGTGACCATCAATGTCGATGGAGTGGTTTATTACCGAGTGCAGAATGCCACCCTTGCTGTGGCAAACATCACAAATGCGGACTCAGCCACCCGTCTGCTAGCACAGACTACTTTGAGGAATGTTCTGGGGACCAAAAACCTTTCTGAGATTCTCTCTGACCGCGAAGAAATTGCCCACAGCATGCAGGTACGAGCTGCTTCGCGTGAGAGCCGCAAAGAGGGTGCAGGGAGGGGAGCATCTCCCTGCTGAGGAAAGGCTGAGGGAGCTGGGAAAAAGGAGCCTGGGGGGTGACCCCATGGATGTTGATCAATATGGGAAGGGTGGGTGTCAGGAGGATGGAGCCAGGCTCTGCTCAGGGGCACCCAGTGGTAGGACAAGGGGCAGTGGGTGTGAGCTGGAGCAGAGGAGGTTCCACATCAATGTGTGAAGGACCTTCTTCATGGTGAGGGTGACAGAGCCCTGGAAGGGGCTGCCCAGGGGGGTTGTGGAGTCTCCTTCTCTGGAGACTAAAACTGACCTGAGTATGTTCCTGTGCAACTGGATCTAGGTGATCCTGCTGTGTCAGCGGGGCTGGACTGGTTGAACTTTCGAGGTCCCTCCCAATCCCTAATGTTCTGTGATAAGACAGTCCATTAAGTTAATGACAAGTTATGACTGGACCTTTAGACAAAGACCAATCAGGAAGAGTTTAGGTTGGAGATTAGGAAAAACTTCTTCATGGAAAAGGCCCTCAGGCCTTGGAACAGGCTGCCCGGGGACGGGGTTGAATCACCACCCTTGGATGGGTTTCTCAGTTGTGAAGATCTGGACCTCAGGGTCAGGGTTTAGCAGTGGGTGGACACAGTTGGCCTTGATGAGCTTGAAAGTCATCTCCAGCCTAAATGAGATTCACTGCCGGTTGTGCTTTCACCAAGTCACAACACAAAAGCCCTTTGAGTGGAAGTGCTGTATCCCTTTGCTTTGTTGTTGGTCCTTCACCTGTTTGTAGCTGGCTTCACTCCATCTTCCTGCCGTCTGCAGGCCACACTTGATGATGCAACCGATAACTGGGGCATTAAGGTGGAACGTGTGGAGATCAAAGATGTGAAGCTGCCTGTGCAGCTGCAGAGAGCGATGGCTGCAGAGGCAGAAGCCGCCCGGGAGGCGAGAGCTAAGGTAATAACACCAGCACGTGAGCTTGGGTTTATTTATTGTCATTATTACTATTACTCTCCTCATTAATAATGTAATGAGGTGATGTGGAGCAGGAAGATCCTCAGCCAGACTGTGTTTTAGGAAACAGAACTGCAGGGCAGGGGTTTTGTGGGTTGGTTTTGGGTCCTTCCTCTATTTCATTGGAGATAGAGCCCATGAGGTTCCCCTCCAAAATGCAGAATCTCCAATGTTACTGCATTGCAGGAACAAATCCTGAACAGAGCAGGCCTGAGGTTTCAGTTCTACTTTTTTTTTAGGCTTAATTAAAAAATAATCATGAAGTAGTTACTGATTAAAAGACTGTTGTGCCCTCGCAGTAGAGCTCTGTAGGAGAAGCGGTGAAAGCAGTGACACTTTCAAGGTCCCTTCCAATGTTCAGTGATTCTGTGAAAACAGGCACTTGGGGCCTCAAGAGCAGATGGGGAGGGACGTTAGAAAAGGCAGAAGGAAAAGAAGATGGTGAGGAGTCACTTGGTCAGTGATGAGCAGTGTCTGGTGTGTGACTTCAAGCTGAAGTCACCTTACAGATCTCTAGCTGATTGCTCTGGCAGAATGAATTCAGTGTCACCTGTTTTGCTCCCCCCAGGTGATTGCGGCTGAGGGCGAAATGAACGCTTCCAGGGCCCTCAAAGAGGCTTCCATGGTTATTACAGAGTCTCCTGCTGCTCTTCAGCTCCGTTATCTGCAGACCTTGACCACCATTGCTGCAGAGAAGAACTCCACCATCGTCTTCCCACTGCCCATAAACCTGCTGGATGGCATCCTAAAAGCCAGTCACTAGGGAGAATGGAGAGAGAGCTTGGAGCAGGGTGGGTTGGTTTCTTTTGCTACAGCAGATGTTTGCAGCTCTGAGTAAATTCCCTGTTTGTAGTCTGTTTTACAGCTTCCAGCAGTGTTACCCAAGTTATACTACGTGTGTTATGAAGTTTATGTGTAATGTTTGTGCAATGGACTCGATGAGCTTAAATAAGGATGTACCTGGCTGGGACAGCTGTCATCCGTAACCTCCCCCTTTGCAGCTCGGATGTGGTGAGGATGAGCTGACCCAGCATGTGAAAAGAGAAGTATTCACCTTCCTCAGTGGGTCTGCAGCCCTGCAGGGGGTGGATGGAACAGGCCTAACTCTGTTCTGCTGCAGCTCCATGTGATGAAGTTCTGTGGTGTGGTTCTCTCACATAAGGAACAGGGATGGGAGTTGCTATAGGAGGGAGAAAACTCTACTGGGTGCTTGTTGAGTATCAGGCTCGTAATCTCTGCAGTAGCCCCCCAGTTCTGTTGTTGGTGGAACTTCACAGCTCTGCTCTGCCACACAGAAAAGGCAAAAAGGTGCTGTAGTTAATGGATACAGAGCACTTGCAGGTGCTCCTGGGCTGTTCTGGTGGGCGCTTGTAGAGACCTACGTGTCTTCAGAGCATCTTCAGGGCACCAAGAAGCTGTTGGCTCTGCCTTTATCTCTCTGTCCGAGTCTAAAAAGCCAAAGTACCAACTCTGCCTTTTCTCAGAGTCTGCAGCCTGCTTCTGTGGGAAGCACGAGCTCTGAAATGACAGGGGACGGTGACGTTCACTCAGCAGAAGATGCTGTGCTGCCTGTTCTGACAAGTTAGTGATGGGATGCAGACCTGTAGCAGTGGTGGTGACACTTAGGGCTTACACTCCATACCAAAAGCATCTTCTCCTCAGCTCCTCTTAAGCTTTAGGCTGTTAATCTGTTCAAGTTTTATAGCTGTTAGTGATGTAATTACATATGAAAATGGTAAGAATTAAGAGTAATGTGGCTGGGGACCATCAGGCTGCCACCATCACTGGGTTTGGCATGTGGTGGTTAACTACTGGGAGGCAGCAATGGAGACAACAAGCCAGGACCAAGGACACAAGTGCCTTTCTCACAGCAGCCAGCATAAAGCTCCTAACCTGTTTTTTATCACCTCTCTGCTCTGCTCAGTGCTGTTTACGGGTGTTTCAGTGGGGCAGGGTGTGTTTACCTGTGCCTTGACGCGCTGTGCCTTTGTCGCTGTTGGGGAACGTTCCCAAGCGCTGCTGGGGCTTGAGCTACCTGGTGCTGCCTCTCCTCTCTGCCTGTCTGCTGAGTGTGAGCCTGTGTTTGTCAGTGCTTCAGTTCCCGTGAGCTGAGCTCGACTTTTAGCTGGGAAGGGGGGAGAAAGAGGGTTAACAGCACTGTAGTCATTGGCATCGCAGCGCTCACGATGCAGAGCTGGAGGCTGATCCTGGGGGGAGATGAGAGACTCTGTAACTCACACTGTTGCCGCTGTACATGGTCACCCCTGGGAACTCTTGACACCAGGAGCACTGTTTTTGCTCTCATCCTGAATAAAAAACATGCTGTTTACTAAACGAGTGGCTCTTTGAATGAGTAGACTCCCTATTCATAAATGCTAATAACTGTAGTGAGGACAAAGCAAAACCATCCCCAGTTAACTTCTATGAGCAGGTAGTAAATCATTCAGGTGCAAAAGATGGCACCAAGAAGGTTCCGTTTTCTGTGGCGTCTTTGTCCCAAGCAAGTTCAAATGTGGGATCTACAGGTTCTGCTCAGTGTTTTGCTCTTTGGTCAGGCCCTGGGTTGGGCTGCCCAGGGTAGGGTTGAGTCCCCATCCCTGGATGAGTTTCAAAGTCGCTTAGATGTGGCATTGGGGGATCTGGTTTAAGGGTGACCTTTTAGAGTAGGGCTGATGGTTGGATTCGATGATCCCAGGGGTCTTTTCCAACCTGAATGATTCTACTCACATGTTCCACACAAGCTTTATTGTATTAAATATAATCAAAGCAAGGAGTGGGGGTCGATGACTGGTCACGATTGTTTTCAGTAATTATTGCACAGCTAATTGGCTATTAACATCACTGCCTTGTGAACGCGCATCCTGCGTGAGGAAGGAGCTCTTGAAGGCTTTGAAGGCACTAAACTTGTTCCATTCAGAAAAAAACCCTCAAAAAACCTTGTTACTCAGACATCCACATCTGCCATTGCTCTCTGTAGGGGATCAATGGACCAGTAGTCGTCGTCCCAGCCCAGGAACCAGCCGGAGAAGGTCGGCGGCTCAAAGCCTTGTTTAACCACTGTCACTGGAGTCCTCTTGTCGCGGCTGGATGGATCTGTCTCGATGTAGCGTTTGGCTGAAACACACGAGAAGAATAAATCTGAGGAGGAGAGATGGAGACTTGGGGCTGTTCAGTTGGAGGAAGAGGAGGCTGAGGGGAGACCTCATCGCTCTCTACAACTATCTGAAAGGACACTGTAGAGATGTTGGTGCTGGTCTCAGTGACAGAAGTAGAGGGAAGGGCTTCCAGCTTCAACAGGGGAGGGTTAGACTGGACATCAGGAAGAAATTCTTCCCAGAGAAAGTGGTCAGGCCCTGAGATGAGCTGACCAGGGTGGTGGTTGAGTCCCCATCCCTGGATGAGTTTAAAAGTTGCTTAGATGTGGTGCTGGGGGACCTGGTTTAGGGGTGACCTTGAAGAGTGGGGTTGATGGTTGGACTTGATGATTCCACTTGATGATTCCAAGAGCTTTTCCAATCATGATCCTATGAAATCTCGGAGAGTACAATCTGAGGGAGCAGCAGCTGAGTTGTAGCACAATAGATGCTTCAGACAACTTCAGACTGTTCACTTAAGACTAAAGTTTTCTCTGTAGTTTTACCATCTCCTGCTAGAAGACTGGCACTTTGTAGGAAAGAGACATGAGGGATCTAAACTGCTGCAATACAGAGGCAGCCTACAGTTGCTTCCACACACTCAGTGCTGGGGGTTCAGCACAGAGTGAATCCCACAGATCATGAGGATCACAGAACATTAGGGATTGGAAGGGGACCCCAAAAGATCATCCAATCCAACCCCCCAATCTAGGATCACCCAGATCAAGTCACACAGGAACAAATGCAGGTGGGTTTTAAACATCCCCAGAGATGAGATCTCTGATCCCAACACTGATTCTTAAAGCGACTGGGGTATGTCTCATTATATTCAGTTCCCTGCCTTATGATCAGATAGTGGGGGAAAATCAGAAAGGGTTAGTTCAGAGAGGAACTTGTGACGTTACCAGATTTCAAAGCCTCAGTCTTTTCTTCCTCTTGGGCATCTTTCCCAATCCATACAAAGACCTAAAGATAAAGAAATCCCCGAAGAATTATCTCAGCAACAGTCAGTCTCTTTAGGGAAGGATAATGTAGACAAAGTCTCATTGAACAGAGAGTGAAGACAGGACCAGAACACCATGGTGTTGGCATGGTGGGGTTGTAGATCTTTGTGACTAAAGCTGCCTGTGGATGACAAGAAGCTTTTAGACTGTTTGATCTGCAGAGCTTCTACACACACAGGCAAATTATCCACTAGCTTAACATCAGGGAGAAGCAGCAGATGTTTGAACATTTTTTTACACAAAACACATGAAGCTCATCTCCAAGTTGCCTTCTGGCTGGTTTCTGCACAGTCTGTGATTGCACAGCGACAGAGAATGTGTCAGTGTGGTGAAGTGAAGGAGCCTCACTGTGGCTCCAGCTGGGACCAGGGCGCTGCCCTCACGCTGTTCAGAGGCTGGGGGAGCACCTACGACTGCCTCATCTTCAGCTCTTAGGTGTCAGGACATCAACTATGTGTCTGACCCCCACGTGGGTCTCAGTCTGGAGCCAGTTTGTGTCTGTTCTTTGCTTCTCTCTTTGCTGGGTGAAGGTGCCGTACCTGGTCCCATGTGTCAAGGAGCATAACATCATCTGTAGCAAGGTCATCCTGAATCAGATCTCCAGGAACTTCTTCAATCTGGAAGACAAAACCCTGAGATGAACGCGTGCTTCCAACACAATTTGACCGTTACAGGAGAAGCCCAGTTCCCAAAGGTTCTCATTTCACCTCTTGTCCATGAGATGGGTTAAACCCAACGTTGGTGTCGTGTTTGACGATGCAACTCAAGCTGTGGCAGAAGTGCTCTTAGACCACAGAATCACAGAACATTCGGGACTGGAAGGGACCTCAAAAGACCATCCAGTCCAGTTGCCCCACCACAGGAGGATCTCCTAGATCCAGCTGCACAGGAACCTGGCCAGGAGGGTTTGAAACGTCTCCAGAGAAGGAGACTCCATGACCCCCCTGGGCAGCCTGTGAACACATCAGTCTTTACCTGGAGACACTGTCCTTCACTCACACCCCACACTCGTAGCACCACCTCTTGATTTGAAAGATTCATGAGTTACAGTTTGAGGAGTCTGAATGCTCACTGCTGACTGGTTTGATGCCTCAAGAAATTGCTGTGCTGACACAGCAGAACTAGCTCCTGCCTGCAGGTGCTCTCCTTCTGGAGGCAGCATGGTTAAGGAAGTGTAGCAGCCTGTTGGCTGGCTCAGAGCAGGCTGGGACTTCGTTTCTCCCAGCTTTGTCAGATGGATGTTGAACTAATTGACTCTCCTGGATACTCACGGTGAAGCGGCCACTCTTGTTGGAGCAGGCGAAAAGCCGAGGGGGGTGAGCATCCATCGCCTTGTCCTTCAGCCGGGGCGAGGTGCGGTAAGGAGCTTTTCCACCCAGCGCTGCCCAGAAGTCAGCTGAAAGAGAGAGCTACCGATGCTTCAGCTGCTCCTGGTAACCAGAGCAGCAGCCTGGTTTGGGCAGGACTTGGAGCACTGCTCCGTGTCACAACTACTGGGAATGTGCAGCTACCCAGAAACGATCTGAGAGTCCGTTGTGCCTCCCTCACCTGGCTCTCTGCCCTCAGGAACCTGCACTGGGCGAGCTCCCAGGATCTTCAGCAGCTCTTCTGCTCCTGATTTCTCGGTGTCGCTGGCTCCTTGGCCAACCCAAAGGTAAGCAGCAGAGGGAGTTTTCAGGACAAAGGCATCATTGGAGTTCAGCTGACTGGCAGCGGGATCCAGCTGACAAGAAAGAACGTGGCACGTGTCAGGTAGAATTGGCCTCTACAGAGAGCCCTTTGTCGCAACATGAAACCCAGAAACTCTTGCAGAATAAAGCCTAAATGAGATTCTTCCACACAAGGCTTAGTGTCACCTGTACCTGAGCAGTGAGTTGGACGTCATCATGAAAGAAAAGCAGTGACAGTCAAGGGAGGTGATTCTCCCCCTCTACTCTGCACTGGTGAGACCCCACCTGGACTATGGGGTCTGGCTCTGGAGTCCCCAGCATCAGAAGGACACAGATCTCCTGGAACAGGATCCTAACAGTTTATTAGGGTTCAAAGGCCATCAGGTCCAACCCTCCTGCTCAAGCAGGATAAAAATTACTGAACAGCAGAACCACCCACAAAACCTAAATCAACTCCACAAAACCTAAATCAGCTCCACAAAACCACATCCAGAGGGTCTGAAATATCTCCAGAGAAGGGGACTCCACAGCCTCTCTGGGCAACTCCTTCCAGAAAGTTTCATCTGGCCCTTGTTCTGTTCATGAGGGTTATGTTCCCATCACAGTCTGAACATGCAACACTCAGGTGACTTCTCCACGTACCTCTACTGCTCTGGTAGCTCCCGAGGTGCTGGAGCGGACCTGGAACAGCCGTGTTTCTGCTGGTGCTGTCTGGCCTCCTTCCCTGGAGGTTCCTCCCTTGTAAATGATCAAGGGCTTTCCACCAAACATGGCCATCAGGTGAGGGGGCTCCTTCCCTTGCACCACTCGTTTCTAAAGAAAAGGAAATGTTCTGTCACTCTCAAGCTGCGTCTGGACGGAAACACAAGGTACATGGCCTTTACAAGCTGGAGTATTCCTACAGCACCCAGCTGGTCACAGGAGCCTGGCACTAAACCAGAGTGGTGTTTAAACTGTGCTCTCACAACTGCCAGGTCCTTTTATTGGTGAGTGATCTGCTGCTGACACACAGGGAACAAGTAACAGTCGTAAAACCCTCCTGTCCAAACAGGGAGGGTTGTAAAACTTGCTTGTGCAACAGCTGGACTGTAGGTTGGGCACAGAGCCTCTCACTGACAGCTACAACGTGGCTGGAGGCTGCTCCTATGCAGTGGGTTTCTCAACTGCTGTCCTGTAATTATACAGGTATCTCATTCATTCTCACGGTGCTGGGTTCTTTACCTGCACAGGGCTGCCTCCCAGCTCCTCATCCAGCTGCACAGTGAGGAATGCAGAGGTGGCAATTTCATCTTGAGTGGAATCAGCACCCTGCCTGTGAGACAAGGCAGAACTGCAGTTGGATTTTCAGCCCTTTACACACACACAGAATCACAGGACAGTAGGGATTGGATCACCCAGTCCAGACCCCCGACACAGCAGGATCCCCTAGATCCAGTTGCACAGGAACATCCAGACAGGGTTTAGATTTCTCCAGAGAAGAAGACTCCACAACCCCCCTGGGCAGCCCCTGCCAGGGCTCTGTCACCCTCACCAGGAAGAAGGTCCTTCTCATATCAATGTGGAACCTCCTCTGCTCCAGCTCACACCCACTTCCCCTTGTTCTATCATTAGATGCCCCTGAGCAGAGCCTGGATCCAGCCTCCTAACACCCACCCTTTCCATATTGACCAGTATTCATGGGGTCACCCCTTAGGCTCCTTTTCTCTAAGCTCCAGAGCCCCAGCTCCCTCAGCCTTTCCTCAGCAGGGAGATGCTCCCCTCCCTTCACCATCTCTGTGTATCTGCGCTGGGCTCTCTCCAGCAGCTCTGTGTCCTTCTGGAGCTGAGGGGCCCAGAACTGGACACAAGATTCCAGCTGTGGTGTCCCCAGGGCAGAGCAGAGTGGGAGAAGAACCTCTCCCCCTCTGGCCAAACCCATTCAGTTTAGATCAGATATGAAAGGCCAAACTCTGCTCTCATTTTCACTAGTCTCTAGCAGTTGCTCTAGAGAGCTGAGGGCACCCAAACAGCATCACCCACAATTAAAGTTGCCTGTTTTCTAGATCACAAGCCCAGATCCTTCAGTATCTTCATGCCCGTTATCTTTACAGCAGCCAGTGAAGAGCAGGGCTGTTGGTGCTGTTGCTACACAACCAGCCCCATCACAGGCTGCAGCCCTGCTGCTTTCAGTTGGTCTGTGCCCTCTCTGCTTAAGGGAAGAAGAGCACTGTGAGTCTTTCTGCTGAAAAACTCCTTTCTAAGGGCATGATCTGGGAACTGCAGCAGCCAGAAGGCACCAGCCATGGTGGCAGAGTATCAAAAATTAGTTTCACTGGTCTCAAAAGACGTAGGAAGTCTATAAATAAAGAACTAGAGCTTGATCCAAAGAAGGGAGTAACTGCTACCGGGAACACAACAGAACAAACCAAAAAGCTATCACAGTAATTCCTCCCATTGTCCCCCTTTAAACAAAACGTTCCAGACCTCTGCTCTTGTTTTGTTCGCAAGGGAAGGTTATGCAGGGTGAAACACTGTTCTGCAAGAATCCTCCATAAGGGGGAACCAGCAGTGGTGTGTTTGTAAAGAATGGATCTCTCAGCCCCACAGAGTCCCACAGCTTGCTGCCCTGCATCAGAACAAAGCCTCTTACCAGGTGTAGATGATCTGCCCCTGCTTTCCCGCATGCTGGTAGTTGTACAGGATGATATAGCTGTCCCCTCCGTAGAACTGCCCGTAGGTCGAGGGGCTCACTGGCACTTTCTCTGAGCCTTCTATTCTCCAAATCTAAGGAAAGAGGAGAAGAAATACTGTCCCGTGACAGCAGCAATAAGCAGCTCTTCCTGAGAGCTCCTGTTCCATTTGCTGCCCATGCTCCAGCTCCCGGCGGTGCGGCAGCCCCACCTGCTGGGAGCACTCTCAGAGCCTGGCCCAGCGCAGCCAGCAGCCACGCCTGGCCCCAGGGTGCTCACAGCTTAGGGCAGCCCTTCCCAAAGGGATTCAGACTCTGCTCACCTGCTTCTTGCCAGAGCCATCGTCCTCCATGCCGTGCTGGGCAGCCATGGCCTTGGAGGTGTGCAGAGTGGCAGCGTCGAAAGGCACCTTCTCGATCTTGGCAACGTGACCAGACACGTAAGCCTGCCCCAGCCCCTCTGTCTGGTCCTTGTCCCGCCAGTTCTTGAAGAATTGCTTAAACAAGGGAGTCTCTCCACTCTCGGGGAGGACTTGGATCTGAAACGAATGGACCAGCCCATCAGGAGCCGCCGTGCCCTCCCATCCCACACTGGGCTAGCTCTGGCTACTCCTCGATTCCTGTGAGCCCTGCTTTCAGGCTGGCAGAGAACTGCCTGACCCAACTCTTCAGAGACAGCAGCACTGAAATGCTTGGTGTCACGACGCTCTGCTGAGAGCAGGGCCAGGTCCCACTGACAATCAACAGCACCTCCAGCTACCACCACGCGGGGCAGATCTTCTCCGAGAGAAGAGTCACAGAATCACAGAACGTCAGGGATTGGAACGGATCTTGAAAGATCATCTCGTCCAACCCCTCTGCCACAGCAGGATCACTCTCTCTCTTTGGAGAGAGGGCGTAGGAGAGGTTTAAAAAACATCTCAGAGGATGAAATGTTAACTACCAGCTGTGACAGGGCAAAGGCTGCTTTAAGGACAGGAGCAACACTGCAGTATCTCCCTACAGAAGAGCAGACCCCCCCAAAATGAGAGCTGCCAGCAAGACTGCTAGTGACACGGGCAGTGCTCTACAGTCAGTGGCCTGTGTGGCAGGAGAGACTCCAGTGGTGTCTGGGGCTGGGCCACTGGCGGGCTGCACGTCCTTACCTGGGTATGTTTTGGATAACCCATCTTGTCAATGAACTCTGAAGCTGTTTTCAGTGCTGCCTTCTTCTCGTCAGAGTTGGCACTCTTGCCTTTAATGAAAATACAGAGAAAAGAGGGCAACTTCTAAGTCCTGCACACCCAGAGAACAAACTGCCCCTGATGCTTCTGACTTTTGCAGCAGTAGAAGGGCCCAGCTGGACGATGCCAACCAGCAAATGCCAACTGGGGGGTCTCTTCAATGACTCTGTGGCGGCAGAAAGAGCCCTTTGCCTTTCTCCTTATTACATCAGTATTTTCTTCCTGGATGCCAGGACCCTCCCTTTAATTCTCTGGATTAAAGACCTCGTACCTCAGCACTTGTCAGTTCAGATGGGAGTGCTCCCCAGACCGTTAGCACTACACAAACTTGCTCTGACAAGCACCACCACTCCCCTTCCCAGCCTCAAGACTGATTGGTAACCGGATGAGGACTCTACACAAGGGTCATCAGCTTCACCTTTCCAGACAAAGATCTTTCCATCTGTGCCGTGGTCCAGGATGAAGCAGTCATCTGTGTTCAGGGCTGCCTGGGAGAAGGGGTTCTCATCTGCCACCATGGAAACTGCCATGTTCCCAGCCCCGTTGGAGACCTGTCACAACACAGCCCAGAGATCACGTAAGGCACCGGTGGTTCCCCTCCTGCTTCATGGCAAGAGTCCAAACCTCGGGGAGTGGAAGGGAAATAGATTTGAATGCACTGGCTGCTGCTGCTGCAGGGACTATTGTTTTCCAGAAGGAAATTTCAAGTACTTCTAAGAAAGGCAGACACTGCCAGGACCAAAGAAAGATGATCTGAAGTGGTTAAATATGCTTCATGCACAAGGAGCCAAGAAGTATCTTCTAAAGCAACCCGAGTTCACAGCTGGGAATAGGCCTCCCTGTACCAAGTGGGTTTAACGGTCTGTAAGAAGCAGGGGTCACACAACAAGCTTTGTTAAGAGCTAACAGCAGAGCGAGGCAGAAGCAGGACTCGGCTCAGCTCCTCTCTGCTATTCCAGCTCCATCTAATTGCGCAAAGATCATTCCATTCTCCACAAGGTTCTTTGTCAGTGCCCATCTGTTTCTTGTTACCTTATAGAGCTTGGCCAGCTTTCTGTTGGCTGTATCAGTTTTGGTCTCGTCAGAAGCTCCTGGTGGCAAACTGGGCTTTGGTCCCAGAACCTGTGAGAGAGAAAAAACATCATGAGCCAGGCCAGAAGGATCTTTGTTCCCCAGATGCTCCAGCCACAAGAACAAGAAGCTTCTAGATCAACAGTGAAAGTAGACTCTGCTGCCCCAGCGACGCAGAGGAAGAACTCTGCAGTGAACCAAGTGTTTATAGCACTAGCTCGTCATATGCAAAGACACTCACTACTCATCCCACCCATGCCTCCACACTCTGCCCCTCCCACTCCAGCACAGACAAGGGGACAAACCAAGTCACCTGAAGCATCTCCTCCCGCTCCGATCCTTCCTCCGAAACATAGACCTTGGCCCGACCGTTGCGCTCGTTGTCGCGGATCCCCTTGGCCAGCACAGTGGCCTTCAGCCGCTCCTGGCGGTTGCTGCCGGAGCCACACCACTGGAAGATGTTCTGGGGGAACAGGAAAAGATTGTTCAGCTGCCAGAGCATAACAACCCCCTTTCTAGAGGACATGGCACTATGGCTGGGACTGAAAGACTGAAAGTTAAAAGACTGGCTGTGCCAGGTTTCAGAATGCTCAACACTTGAGATTGCTTCAGGGAAAAGAATCCTTAGGTAAACTAATCAGATGCCTCCCGCCCCTAGAAACCTCCTCAACCAGTCTTGTCTGTGATACTCACACTGCCGAGGTCAAGGATGAAACAGTCCCCTGTGTTGAAGCTCTCCCAGGTCACAGGGACCTCTGTCGCACGGACCGTCCGCCTGCCCTTCACCTGCAGAAGCCTCTGCACAGTCACTTCGTTGGGCACCACGTGCCTGAAGCCAGAGGCCACTCCACCAGCCTGAGGGGAGACAAAGAAACAGCAACTCACATTTGTGCTGTTGCTCTCAGTCAGCTGCTCTGGCCTCTGGCAGGAAAGAGGGTCAGCAGCAGCTTGCAGAGAGAACTCATTTGCCCTGCCTGGGCTTTTGTCTTGGACAGCAGGAAACTTGAGCACTTCGCAAGGATTTCAGCTGATTGCCTTGTGCCTCCGGGCTCCTAATAAATAACCACTCGTGATGTATGTTTTACTTGTCTTATTCCACTTCAGTGCCACAGCATGGAAGAGGAACTCTCACTGCTATTTATCTGCTTTACCAAAACACTCTGCAGGCTGAGGAGGTGGGCTGAGCGCTGAAGACAACTGGGAAGGTCCAGCTCTGTTACATAAAGTGGGAAGAAATGAAATCTGCTGGGTAGGCGTCCCCCATTAACTCAAGATTGCTGTTTCAGGGATTCATTCCAGACATCCCGGGACTGTTCTTCTGCTTCTTGAAGAAAAACAAACCCTCGATTCCTAAAATTTCCTGGGGCTTTGCTTGTGTTTTATGAATTCAGCCAAAGGGCTCCCACTGGGATCTGCTGTTCTCCACCCTGTCGGCTCCAACTCATTGAAAACATCTGGTTGAGAAGGGGTTTTAAGCAACTGGAGAAAAGGCAATTCTCAGTGCTCTGAGAACTGGGCAGCAGCCAGGACACCATTTCTTGACCACCAGCCTGGTGGTAAGAAGGCCCCATCATCACCTACCTTGTACTTGATGCCAGATTTGAAGTATCCCAGGAAAGTTGCGGACTCGTGGCCTTGGACTTCACGATGCTGAACAGCCTTCCCTTGAAGGTAGTCATCCATCTGCACAGTGAATATGGCAGCTGCCCCACGCTCATCCTGAGAGCTTTCATCTCCTAAGGAAAAGGCAACAGCTTGGATTCCATCCAACAGCAGGGCTCGTGGCCTCATGGCTACTTGTCAGATGGGTGCTTCACCCTGTCCTGGAAAGGAACTTGCTGTGCAGCAAACACACAGAGAGATGAACCTGCAGGAGGACAGCCCCGGGTTCTGTGAAGGCTTTAGATACCAGTGGGGCACCAGTGCCACAGCAATTTGTCTCTCTGGAGCTCTCTGGTCTGGAAAACCTATTGAAAGGTGGCAGACAGGACAAGCCAACAGGCAAGTACCTGACACGGCTTTAACTAGGATTTGTCTGGGTTTGCAGGATGTGCAGAAAGCTTTGCCACAGAATCACAGGACATTACAGAGATTGGAAGGGACCTCAAAAGGTCACCCAGTTCAATCCCCCTGGTGACATTTACTGCAGAAGGATGATTAGGATGTCTGAACCTCAGGGGGGAGATATCCCCCTCTTTGAGTCGGAAGGAAAACATTAGACCTTCATCATAAAAAGGATTTTAGCCACCCCTTTCACCCGAGATCTTTTCTTCTCTGAGGGCCTGATAAAAACCTCTGGATAATTCTAGGACAAGGGGCAGTGGGTGTGAGCTGGGACAGAGGAGGTTCCACATCAGTGTGAGAAGGACCTTCTTCCCAGTGAGGGTGACAGAGCCCTGGCAGGGGCTGCCCAGGGGGTTGTGGAGTCTCCTTCTCTGGAGACATTTAAAACCCTCCTGGAGATGTTCCTGCGTGACTGGATATAGGGGTCCTGCTGTGATGGGGGGGTTGGCCTGGCTGATCTTGGGAGGTCCCCTCCAGTCCCTCACGTTCTGTGTTTCTGTGATTTAAGGTCAGCAGCACTACAGGCACCCAAAACTGCACCCTCACCATACTGCCAGGTTTGCTTTTTACTCCCTTGGTAGACCCCAGACAAGGCTGGTGCAGGAACAGAGCTCACAGTGGGCTCCCAGATCAGCAGGGGCACTCCCACCAGACTCACCCAACCAGAAGTGCAGGTCGTACTGGAGGTTCCCACTCCGCTGCCTGATGGTGTTCAGCACCAGGTAGGAATCTCCCGTGAAGAAGTCTCCATACAGATTCTTTGGCACTGGTACCAGATCAAACTTTTCAATCCTCCAAATCTGAAGGCCGGGTTCCTTCCCAGCCTTGGAAAACTCAGCGTGTTCCACCATGCTGACAGGCTAGGGGTGAGACAGAGAGCACTGATCAATACACACCATGCGAGGAATCCCAGTTGAAATTCCACACCTTAACTACTGCTCCAGGCAAGAAGGCGAAAGGTTCCTTCTTTCCCTCTGAATTTTCTGTGGCCTTGGCCAAGGAGGTTTGTCCAGAGCTGACAGCATGCCTTTGCGTGGGATCAGGTGAGGGGGAATGAGAAGGGAAAACGAGAGGCATCCAGGAGTTTGACAAAGGAGAGAGCTGGCAGTAGCTGATGGATAAAGGTACAACCCGCTCAGTTTTCGAGGCAGAAATCATGTTATCAACTACAAAGCAAGAGAGCAAGACGGTTCCCAAAGTGATTCCTAGGCCATGGAAGAGAGCAAACGACTCGATCATCATGATTCCAGGCAGCCTGCCCTCGCTCCTCCCAAATTCCCACTATAAAATCACACAAAGTCCTTACGGAGAGTTAAAAGAGAGAGCGACTCTTAGAAGGACCTGAAAACCCGAAGCTTTTCTGTGTTTAATTGGGATGTTAATCACTTACCACAGCTGAAAGCACAACAGCTGCTGTAACAACATATCCAAGCCCTGCCACAGACATGGAGCTCACATAGCTCAGCTTCAGAGCCACCGTGCAAAGAATGGTGAGGAAAACGGAGCTGAAGCCCCGTTTGCCCATTTCTAACAGCAAATGGGCTTCTCCTTTCTTCTGCAGAAGCTGTTGGGAGTCCCCAGCTCCCTCCTCCTCCTGCTGCTGGCGAAGCTGAACCGAAGAGGCCAATCTTTTATCAGGGACGAACAAACACACGCCCTCCGCAACACAGGGGCGTAACCTGCTTGTGCAACAGCCCTCCTGGAAGCCTCAGAGGCTCCTTGAGCCATTTACAGATGCTCAGTCCCAGCAGGGAATGACTCCAGACAACATGCGAGCCATTACAGCTGCATCCAAACAACCCAAACATCTCCTCGTGAGGCCAATGAGAGAGGAAGAAACGTTCTGTCAGCTGAAAACTGCAAATAAACTGAACGTTGATGAGTCGCAGAGGGATACGAGGGCTGTTCCAGATGGCAAGGGCTGCACAGGAAGAGGCTGTGGAGCTGAGGAGAACAGGGAAGCACCGAGAGGATACAAGTAAAGCACCTGAGGGTGAGGGGAACCAAAGATCTTCTGTCATTCTGTCTCTGAGAGATGCTGGAGGAGTAAGATGCTGCAACACTCAGCATGTGCAGTGTGTGTCTTGAACCTCAGTGCAATGTCCATGCAGCTACTACCAGAATAATACCTGGAGGGGTCTGAGATCACAGTACCACAGAACATTAGAGACTGGAAGGGACCTTGAAAGATCATCCAGTCCAATCCCCCTGCCACAGCAGGATCCCTTAGATCCAGTCACACAGGAACGTGGCCAGATGGCCCCATGTGCCATCTAAAGGACATAAGCGGCCTGGTAGGTGACAGACCAAGAGCTAACTTGGTCATTTCACAACCAACTATCCCTGAGGTTGTAATCAAGATCCTGTGACAGGAGGATAAAAGCTATCAAACCTTCCCAGTTCAGTGCAATGGTACCCCAGTATGGCTGATGGTAGCACAGCAATGATCTGCCACCGGTGAAGAGCTTGTTCTTCCAACTGTTTCCAAAGCCAACCTATCAATCTTCCAAGTGTGTGCAGTCAGTTAGCTGGGCACTAAACGTTTCTCTGTGGCACCCCAGGAAGAGCAGCCCCATGCTCTTAGCAGAGGGTGGAATGGCTCCTGGAGGTGCCAGCAGCCCAGGGCAGCGCTGGAGCCCCCATCCCTGGAGGGATTTAAATGACATGTGGACCTGCTGCTTAGTGACACTGTCTGCTGCTGACCTGGCAGTGGTGGGTCCAAGGTTGCACTTGATGATCTTAGAAGTCTCTAACAACCAAAGAGATTCTGTGATTGTGAAACAGCTTTCAGAATCTCTCAAAAGATGCTGAAATTAGGGGCCAAATCCTCCACCCACAACAGTCAACAAAAAAACTTCCACAAGGGAAAGATCAGCCCCACTGTGTGGTTTCCCTGCTCTCCACCAGAACATTTTCCCTTCTGTCTCCTGTTGGAACAGTCTGCTTCCCTGTCTAAGCTGATGCACTGTGTTGTGAAATGTCACCTTGGTAAACTCTCCTGGAGCTCATGTACCTTCGAAAATCTCACTGGAGATTCTCAAACTGAAGTAGATCATCCAAACAATGTCTTAGTCTTGCTGGTATTTCTGCTCTCTGTGAAGGAAGTTCAGAGTGTCAGAGGTCTCAAGCCCTGTGAAGTAAGTGTTGGATCCTGGACTCTGCGGAAGGCAGCTGCAGCAGAGCCAAACCAAGAGCGCATTGCGTAACGCTGGGATGAGGTGGGACTCTTCCAAATGGAAAAGTACTTCAAGCTTTTCATTAACCAGTACCTGCACGGTGCCACGCTGGGCCTGGCTCCACAGACTGAAGGCAAAAAGACCCGGGATAATCACAGAATGCCCAGGGCTGGAAGTGACCTCAAAGATCATCCAGTTCCAGCCCTGCTGCACAGGCAGGGACATCTTCACTAGAGCAGGTTACTCAGGGCCCTAGCCAGCCTGGCCTTGGGCAACCTGTTCCAGCATCTCAGCATCCTCACTGCAAAGAATTTATTCCTCATGTCCAACCTCAGTCTCTTCAAGTCTGGAATCCTTTCCCTTTTTGACCACCTGTGTCAAAAGCCCTCTCGCAGCTTTCTTGTAGCCCCCTTCAGAGACTCAAAAGCTGCTCGAAAGTCAACTGGGAGCCTCCTCTTCTCCAGGCTGAACAACCCCAACTTGCTCAGCCTGTCCTCATAGGAGAGGTGCTGCAACCTTCTGCTCATTTGAGTTCCTCTCCTGCGGACACCTTCCAGGAGCTGTGTGTCCTTCTGATGCTGGAGACTCCAGACCTGGACACTGTTAGCACCTCAGTCAGGATACACCCTCACCCCGAGGGAGATGCCCGTAAGCACATGGGGTACCTTGGAAAGAGTCGGTGTACTTTAGCCTCTCATTCACAGGGCAGCTTCTAAGCTCTGCCTGCAGTCCAAACCAGGACAGAAGAGGGAAGGAGGACCCCAATGAATCGACTCTGCATTATAGGGCTCTTGGTTAAGAATGCCCCTGAAGCACGTCAGGAGGGAGGAAGTGTGAGAGCCTCCAGCAGTGGCTGTGGTTTATCAGCGCTGTCAGCACGCGGTGAGCTGCTAAAGCTCTGCTCTGGCTGCTCTCCTGCGGGCACACGCCAGACGGGATGGCCAGGACCCTGCTAAAAAGGTTGTCCTGCTTGAACAGGCAACAGGCCTGTCGCAGGCTGATGTTAATAAAACTGTCCAGCTCAGCCACTGAAATGGGGCTGTGCAGAGCCAACAGCTTATGCAAAGGGAAGTTATTTAAGGAAAACAAGGAAAGGTCTTGGAATATGGGATTTTGGCACAGATGGACCATCTAAACTACATTTGGCTACTCGGTGATCAAAACAAGAACTTAGGGAAAGGAGTCCAATGATTTGAGCAAACAGTGGAAGACAACAACTTCTTATGGTATCCAGATGTGCAGTGAAGGGAACTGGGACAGGCCTAGCCCAGAACACCAGGGAATGGAGACAGGGCTACAGAAATCATTACAGGGGGACACTTGTAATTGTGTCATGGAATTCAGAGATTGTTTCTTTGGGACAGCACTGGGTGACTCTCCTGAGGCTGGAAGCTGCTTGTTTCAGAGGAAAGGCCAGAAATCATAGAATCACAAAATCATTCAGGTTGGAAAAGACCCTTGGAATCATCAAGGCCAACCAGCAACCCTACTCTACAAATTCACCCCTGAATCAGATCCCCCAGCACTACCTCTAAGCATCTTTTAAACACATCCAGTGATAGCGACTCAACCACCACCCTGGGCAGCTCACTCCGGGGCCTGCCCACTCTCTCTGGGAAGAATTTCCTCCTGATGGGCAGTCTAACCCTCCCCTGTTGAAGCTTGAAGCCCTTCCCTCTGCTTCTGTCACTAATGACCTGTGAGAAGAGCCCAGCACCAGCATCTCCACAGTGTCCTTTCAGACAGTTGTAGAGAGCGATGATGTCTCCCCTCAGCCTCCTCTTCCTCCAACTGAACAGCCCCAACTCTTTCCATCTCTCTCCTCATCAGATTTATTCTCCAGGCCCTTCCCCACCTTCGTTGCCCTCCTCTGCACCCGCTCCAGCACCTCAAATTGAAAAAAAGCACCAGAAAGCTCTGGCTGGCTCTGCAGACTCTGCTCAACAAACCTGACTTTCTCACCCTGTTGTCCACCCTCTCCATTACGGTGCTGTTGGAAGTTCTGGCAGCTGTTGCTCCCACCATCTACAGTGCAGGACTCAGCAGTTGTCACTCCTGGTATCAATCCAAAACACTTTTCATATTTCCACCCCACAGCTTGTAATGAACAGCTCCCTTTGCCTCCCTCCTCATGACTGCCATTTATGCTCTCTGCATTCATCTCTGTGGCTGTGCCTCCCACTCGTCTGTCACTCCATGAACACCCTCAGAATTTGATGCCATCAGCAGCGTCGCTGTTTGTGTTTACTCTCCTCTACCAAGAAGGCGCCTGGCTCTGCGCTGCTCAGATGTGGCCTAACTATGCTGAGAGGAATGTCCTGTTCCAGCAAAATCACAGCTCCCCTGGGCAGCCCCTGCCAGGGCTCTCTTACCCTCACTGGGAAGAAGGTCCTTCTCACACTGATGTGGAACCTCTTCTGCTCCAGCTCACACCCACTGCCCCTTGTTCTATCATTAGGTGCCCCTGAGCAGAGCCTGGCTCCATCCTCCTGACACCCACCCTTTCCACATTGATCAACATTTATGAGGTCATCCCTCAGGCTCCTTTTTCCCAGCTCCCTTGGCCTTTCCTCAGCAGGGAGATGCTCCCCTCCCTCCATATTCCTGTGGCTCTGGGCTCTCTCCAGCAGCTCCGTGTCCTTCTGGAGCTGAGGGGTGCAGAACTGGACACAAGATTCCAGATGTGGTCTCACCAGGGCAGAGTAGAGGGAGAGGAGAACCTCTCCATCTACTAGCCACCAACCTTCTGATCCACCCCAGGATGCCACTGGACTTCTTTGCACAGAATGTGAGGGGTTGGCAAGGACCTCTAGAGATCATCTGGTGTTTTTTGGAGCTACAGTGAGTCCATGGCAATCCACACGCACACACAGAGCTATACACACAAATAGAGCAAGGACTTACCTGCACAGGGGTGCTCGGGCAAGCTGGGCTGAACTGAATGAGCCTGTGCAACAAGCTGTGGTGAGGCCAGATCACCGCGTGGCTGAGCTCACTCGCAGCGCCAGGTGTCTGGTTCGTAACAGGTTCAGATAATTTGTCTAAACTCGCTGCATAAACAAAGCCCAGGTCTGCAGCCAACACCATATCACAGCCCAGAGTATCTAAAACACCTGCTGCTTACTTCTGGAACCACTTCTGCATGGGCTGTGTTTCTTATGTTAATGGGTAGTTCCTACAGAGCATCAAAATAACCTGGAACTGCGGACAGGGAGAAAACATGGGGAGAGCAGTAAATCTCAGTCTGGACCCACACAGTTCATGCTGTCAAACTCCTCCTCGTGCACCAACCTTTACAGTACCTTGGGGGCAAAGAGCTGCATTTCCATCCAGCTAATTCTCTCTTTCCCTTCTATTTAGTCACCCAAAATTGCCTAGAGATTAGGGACTGCTCCAAAGAAATTACAGAACGTTAGGGATGATCATATACCTCCTCAGGTAAAGAAAGGCTCCCTTGTCTCACAGCATTCCAGACCTCCAGCAAGTGACAGAGGGAGTAAATCACTGCTGCGCTTCTGCTGCAACAACAAGAACAGCCTAAGTCATTGGGGTTGGGAAGCTGTTAAAGTTGTACCAGTCCTGCTAGTGTGATCAACCCCAAGGAAAGCAACAGGCTGTACTTGTGACAGTAAGAGCTGCACTCCACATCACTGCCTGTCAGCAACACTGGACAGATCGAATGGATGAATCTCCTTCTCTGGAGACGTTTCAAACCTGCCTGGATGTGTTCCTGTGCGCCTTGGTCTAGGGGATCCTGCTCTGGCAGGGGGATTGGACTGGATGATCTTTCAAGGTCCCTTCCAATCCCTAATGTTCCTTGACTCTGTGACCACAGAGAAAGGTATTTGTTTGCCTCAGGTTTAGGTCCTTCTACACTTTGAAGAGAATTTGTATTTTCTAACTATCCACACAGCCACTTCTTTCTCCTCTGATTCTCTGCTGACCACAGAATCTCTGATGCATCCACAAAGACTGTGACAGCAAACATCACGAATCATTCAAGTTCCGACAACACAAAACTCAAGACACAGAATTGTTTAGGTTGGGAAGGGCCTTTATGATCACCGAGTCCGTCATTAACTCACGGGATCCCAAGCGCACCGCTACAGCAGCGTGGTGCTGAGCTCCAGCTGTACAGGGCTTTGAGGCACGATGCTGCACAGGACAGGGCCAGGATGGAGCAGCAGAGCAGCCACAACAGATGGCAGCGCACACAGGAAACAGAAAGACGTGTTACTCCTTTCCAGCCTCCTTGCCAAAACAGTGCATAGGATGACTAAGCCCTCAGTAAACCACTGCAAATAAAACTGTGGGACTTCAGCTGAAAAGCACCTAAAATGATCAGCTCAGGGTCCAGCTGCAGTCAGTCCTAAATTCACATACAGGCAGAACTAAGTCCAACCCCTCTCCTTCCATCCCTTGAGACAGAACTTCCTCACAGTGAGGGTGACAGAGCACTGGAAGGGGCTGCCCAGGGGAGTTGTGGAATGTCCTTCTCTGGAGATGTTTAAAACCCGAGTGGAAATGTTTCTGTGTGACTGGATCTAGGGGATCCTGCTGTGTTGGGGGGATTGGACAGGATGATCTCTCGAGGTCCCTCCCAATCCCCAATGTTCTGTGATTCTGTGATGTGAGACAGGAAAACAATGGCATGGAAGAGCCTTCTCCTAGCCCAGCCACGGTGACTGCATCAGCTACTTCAGCTCTCCCCAGGAGGAGCAGCACAGCTAACACTATTCCAAGCAGCTACAGCCTAGCAGATGGAGCCAGCCACAAATCCATAAAATTCAGGCTAGCTTTGTCCCTTCAGCAGTTTCCCCCTCCATTTCAAATCCCATTTCCAGAAGAACATGGATCAACAGTCCTGGGCACAAAGTACAGCAGCATTATCCGTACCACAGGCAAGTAGGGGTGGGGGTTTTTTGCATTTATAAGTTAAAATTCCTCCTAAACCACTTTAGCTCATTAGAACGGGCCGATGATTTGAGCACTGTTCACTTTTTCCAGCTGTTTGTTTGTGTTATGAGTCATGTCAGCTCTATTCTAGTCCTTCTACCTTCTGAATGTGATCCACTTGGTAAACACAGAGGGTTCAGCCCGATGCACCGAGGCCGAAAACTTCAGCACAACCCCTGACCCCGAGTTGCTTCTCAGTAAATTGGGAAGATTGTTCCTTGCATGGGAGAAACCTCTGGAGAACACAGAGATCTCCCACCTGGAACACGCCCCAAGAAGACCTGCTGATACAATCAGCTCTTTAGCTGCCCTGCCTTAAGAGCATTGGTGAGAGCTGAATCATGCACTCAGTCCTCCCAGCTCAGGTAACGCTGGAGCAGTGGGAACCACCGACTGCTCTCCTTCAGTTGTGAGCAGAAAGGAATCCTGAGTTCCACTCAAACACAAGCCATGGCTCAGTGCTACAAACAAGTCATAAAGGGGTGTTTATGTAACCCGTAAAGCATCATCCAGCAGATTAACACATGACCAGCACCCTGTATTTTGTCCTGTATAGAGAGAGCTGGTGGTGACACCCAAAGCAGGCTCATGGAGGCAGTGAGGACATGCCTGTGGGTACCTGCAAGGAGATACTGAGGAGATAGAATCATTAGGGATTGGAAGGGACCTCGAGAGATCATCTAGTCCAATCCCCCTGCCACAGCAGGATCACCCAGACCAAGTCACACATGCCTGTGGCCAGCTGCAAGGAGATGACACAGATGTTCTTCCTCCAGTCACCAGCTCCTGACTGGTGCAGGGGAAGTGAGCCGCAACTTTATGCAAAGTGTTCCTCCCCTGAGAACCAGTCTGTCCATTCCTCTGCAGCACATAAGCCTGTTCAAGCCATTATCCCTAACTCAAGGAACAGAGCCATGTGTGAGAAGAAGGGCTGAAGGGCAGATGAGATGACTTCAACAGAGTCCAAAAGGGAAGGACGAAACATGGTCTGCACAAGTGCAGCATCAGACACCAGCAACTAGCTGAAAGGACTCACCACTACAGGTACAACGAGGGTAAGAGATGCTCCACTCCCTTCATAATCTCTGTGGCTCTGCACTGGACTCTCTCCAGCAGTTCGTGTCCTTCTGGAACTGAGAGGCCCAGAATTGGACACAAGATTCCAGATGAGGTTTCACCAGGGCAGAGTACATTCAAAATCAAAGGGCTTATCCAAGACCAGAGACAGTGGTGAGCACGCGAGGCACTAAGAGTTGCAGCCATGTTCTCGGTACCTGCACCTACTTGCTGCCAGGCAGAAGAGACTGACCCACTGCTAGGGTCAGCCTCCTCCTGTCGCACCCAGCACACACCGCGGAGGGTTCCTCTGCAGGTCTCCATCCCCGCTGCCACAAGAGGGCAACGCGATGCCCAAACACTCCCCTTCCTCCTCGGAGCAGTGTTTGCGGCTCTTCCTCTGCTGATTAACAGAGGGGTCTATTTTATTTTTAGCAGGAGTTGAGGAACCACAAAAAAAAGGGTAAGTTCTAATAGTGACAGTTCTCTCTAAGCAGCAGCCTCCATCCATCCAGCAAGAGCCTGCAATGATTCATTTCCTCCAGTGTTTTCACGATGCTGTTTGGAACGGCAGCTTTATTTTTACTGCTTGTGGAAACACTGGGTAAATAACATATGTTTAAACTTGGGGTTTGGATGGCATCCCACTGACGGACTAGTTTTTAACACAGTTGTTTCTCCCTTTCCCAACTGTGTTGGGCCATCAGCTGAGACTAGTTGCAGCTCTTCAGGTTCTCAGCGGGAGGTGGAACAGGGACAAAAGGGAAGACCAAAGCCACAGCCTGAAAAAAGAGCCTGAAACAGGAACAGAAATCATCTGTGGGGTCCGAGCCATGGAGCCCTTCCTGCCAGTCAGCAGCACATCCCAAATGCTGATCAAAACATCTGACAACTGGGTTTGAACATCCTGACTGAGGAGGTGGTTATTCACCAAGTTACAGTCCACCCTAAAATGGGGAGAAACAAACTAAAATAAAGGTTGTTTTCCAGAGAGAAGTGTGGACAGGTAGCACTCCCCAGGACACCAACCCAAGCAACCCCTCCAACAGCAGTGGCTTCACCACACTCCCCCAGCTGAGTGTCAGTGACCCAGCCAGCTCTTCCACTCTGCCATTTGCAGGTTGGCAAGCGCTCCAGGAAAAGCTTCTGCAGCTATTTAGCTCTGCTGATGTCCGAGCTCTATTCAGCTTTGCAGATGAATCATCAGCTGCTAATCAGAGATAAATACCTGGTAATCCAGCAGAGAGACAAACTCTGGCTGTTGAGGGCTGCTACTTCTCCTAACTTCTCTGACCACGTGTTCCTTCACTGAGGTGACAAGCTGGCATCTTAGAGCACTGATGTGCTTCGACCTAGCAGGCAGCTCTCTCCAGCACTGGGACACACACCCACACCAGCAGAGTATGTGCTCTGAGTGTCTCTGCACAGTGATGGCTGTATCAGCACTGGGGATGCTGCAAAAGAAGCCTTTGCTGCTACCATCAGGTAAAGAGCAGCTGTGTCTGGAGGGTGTGAGCACACTGTGTGGCTACAAACATGGCACTGGAATGGGCTGCCCAGGGAGGTGGTGGAGTCTCCATCCCTAGATGAGTTTAAGAGACACTTAGATGTGGTGTTGGGGGATCTGGTTTAGGGGTGAACTTGTGGACTAGGGTTGATGGTTGGACTCGATGATCATTTTCCAACCTGAATGATTCTGTGATTGTGTGAAAAAGAGCCCCCTAGCAGAGTGCCAGACAGGGAACAAGAGATGTGATGAATCTCCTCTGGCAGGCAGTGTACTTTGGCTATCAGGGTGCTCAGCACTGCAGGATGCAGTGTCAATACTGGACATGTGCCAGTGTCTGGGACTTCTTGGGAAGCAGAGATGGGGCTGAGGCACATCCTCTGAAATCCACACCTCACGCATAGGAAGTCTGTTTAGACACCCCTGCCACCAGTTCAGTTACTTTTACTCTCCTTACTCGAATAAAACAATCCAGATGCAGATGTGGGTTTGGGAAATCTCCAGTCACAGCAGCTCTCTACCAACAGCTACAGGGGCAGACCTGAGAATCACAGAACATTAGGGATTGGAAGAGACCTTGAAAGATCATCCAGTCCAATCCCCCAGCACAGCAGGATCCCTCAGATCCAGTCACACAGGAACATGTCCAGGTGGGTTTTAAACATCTCCAGAGAAGGAGACTTCCCCAGGCAGCCTCTTCCAGTGTTCTGTCACCCTCACCAGGAAGAAGTTCCTTCTCATATTTATGTGGAACCTTCTTTGTTCCAGCTGACACCCATTGCCCCTTGTCCTATTACTGGGTGCCCCCGAGCAGAGCCTGGCTCCATCCTCCTGACACCTGCCCTTTATATACTTATAAGCCCAGATTTTCCACGTCTGTGCTCCTGGAATTACAAGCATTAATGAGAAAAACTGCGCATCTTTCCACTTGCTTCCTTCTCCAAAACATCTGTGGTGATACTGATGAAGCAATGGGACAGCTTCTGTCCCAAGAGCTGTATCTGACTGCACTGCCTTTCCACAGCACCACTGTGTTGTGGAGCCTCCTGCAGAACAACCACTTCACAAACTGAGAAAGCAGTTTCAGACTCAAGTGCTGTGCACGATCCCCACCTAGGGGGGCTGTGTCTGATATGGGAATAAAAAGCTCCAGCACAGCTTCCAGCGGAGAACACCAGCAAGTTTGCTGCTTTTATGGGAAAAGAATGAATCACAGGGAGCATTTCTTTCCAATTTCCTTAGTCATCTTCGGGCGTGAAGTGATTAATTAATGATTAAGAGACTGCAAAGACAAGGACTTGAACTAATGATGTGAGAAGCAGAACAAAAGACAGAGGTACACAAAGAGAGAAGCTAAGCTCACTTGAGGTTTCCTTAATGTAAAAGGTCTGTGACCTTTGAAAGCCACAGCACAGGGCATCTTTTGAGCCTTGAGTCTAAAAGGATTCAAAAGAGATAAAAGCAGATATATAAAAATAAAGATGCATACAATCTTCAGTTTAAGTTTTTAGAAGAGGTATCAAACACCTAGTTTAGAGAGTCAGCCAACCACTAACCAACAGAAAGAGTAACACAACTTGTTACCCACAGATCACCCCAGGCAGAGCTCTCCGCCTTTAATTCACCTACTACTCACAAGGGAATTCCTAAGAGCTGTGAAAGTGGACTAAAACCAAGCACAGCTGCCTCTTCCTAGATTGTGGGTAGTTACTGTGCCCAAACTACCTCATAACAGAATGACTGAGGCTGGAAAAGCCCTCTGAGCTCATCCAGCCCAGACCAGGACCTGACATCACCCCAGCAGTCACACCAGGGCACTAAGGGCCACAGCCAAGCTGGCCTTCAACACCTCCAGGGATGGGAACTCCCCCACTGCCTTGGGCAGTCCAGTCCAGGCTCTGATCTCCCTTTTCATGAAGAAGGGCTTCCTAACACCCAACCTAACCCTCCTTTGGCAGCTTCAGGCCCTGCCCTCTTGTCCTGGTGCTCGCTGCCTGGGAGAAGAGCCTGAACCCCACCTGACTACAACCTCCCTTCAGTTTCCTTTGGCATCGGGATCCCAAAGCAAAACCGGGAACAGTCTGGTTCGGGAAGCTTCACGTTCCTGACCAATATCCCCGTTCACATCCTCACTAATCAGCAGCAATATCTGAGACTGGAATTAAAATAGAAAGCTAAAATTGTGAGCTGAAAGCAGATAGAACTCCACACTAATAATAAATACGTCAGGGTGCTATTTTAAGAACAGTTTGGTTCCCACCAGCTCTCCGTCAAACACCCAGCCTACAACAAAACGTTATTTCAACTCATTTTGGGATGGGGAGAAGCATTTGGCTCAGACTGCGTCTCTGAAATGAGGTAGTTGCTGCTTCTTGTCCCGTGGGAAGGCTCTTACCTCTTCTCTTCTACAGAAGCAGCACTTAGCAGCACTGCTGACCACACTGTGAACTCAGCGAGTGACCAGAGCACTCACAAAACTATATAAAAGATCTACAGAACCAGCCCTGAGCTGGAACATGCCAGGAGGCCTTTTAGCTGGAGCTGGCAGCGATCCCTCTTGGTAACACTATCAGGACCATGAAGCTGGATCATGGAATGCTATCTCACATCCCTGCTTTGGTGATGAAAGGAACAAATTCACAAACGGGTTGGATTGGTGCCTGTAAAATCAAAGCTGAACCTAGCAGCAGCATTTTTGCTCAGTCACTCTGTTAAGACATTCAGACATTGATGGCTGGATCAATTTCCCCCAGTTCTCCCCACAGCACTGCAGTTTCATCCAGCTGTAGAAAGCCTCTGCTCTGCTGGGAGCTGGGAATGCTCTTCTGGGGACACTGCAGGCACACAGCTCGCACTGAACCCCTCTGCTATCTAAACACTGGAAACACTCCCTCTACTCAAACACCTAACATTTACACCATCCGCCTCTGCCACCCATGAGGTGCAACTGCATTTCCTGCCCTATCTTCATGCTGGCTTCTAGTGAAACCCATGGGGCTGGACTTCTCACTGCTCCAGCAACTCAGTCCTGCAATGGGGCCTGTCCATGGTTCAGATAAACTGAGAGCCTGAACCCACACCAAGCACGGGGTGGGCAGGGAGGCAACTGTGATGTCAGCAGCAACAGGGCTGCCTTCTCCTTCCCTGTGCTTGTGACAAGGGTTAAACTGCAATCTCTCCCTGCTCCATAGCAGGGACTATGGAATAAACTATCTCATGGATAGGATGAGAGAAACCAGTTGCAACAGCCAAGGTTATGTGGGAACCTCTAGAGGTCTCTTCCAACCCTTAATGATCCGTGTCACAGAATCACAGAACCACAGAACATTAGGGATTGGAAGGGACCTTGAAAGATCATCCAGTCCAATCCCAACAACACAGCAGGATCCCTTAGATCCAGTCGCACCGGAACATGGCCAGGAGGGTTTTAAATGTCTCCAGAGAAGGAGACTCCACAGCCTCCCTCGGCAGCCCCTTCAAGGGCTCTGTCACCCTCACTGGGAACAAGGTCCTTCTCACACTGATGTGGAACCTCCTCTGTTCCTGCTCACACCTGCAGCCCCTTGTCCTGTCACTGGGTGCGCCTGAGCAGAGCCTGGCTCCATCCTCCTGACACCCACCCTTCAGATATTTATCTATTCATACAGAATCAAACAGATCACACAGAACATTAGGGATTGGAAGGGTCCTCAAAAGATCATCCAGTCCAATCCCCCTGCCACAGCAGGATCCCCTAGATCAAATGGCACAGGAGCATAGCCAGGTGGGTTTTAAACATCTCCAGAGAAGAGGACTCCACAACTGAGGAAGGCAGCCCCTTCCTCAGTAACTGGGCAGAGCCTGTAGAACAGCTCGAGGAACCTGAGCAGCTTCAGGAACCTCCACCCCAGTCTGACTCCTAGGAACCCCACAGGCTGAGCCATAACCCAGGAGAAGAAACAGTCTTGGGGTTGAGGTTTTTTTGCTGATAAACTTGCGTCATGCAGAAAGTTGGTAGTGGAAAATAGAAATTGGAAGGATCAGTAAGAAAAACAAGAGGTTTAAAGGGGAAACAACGACAGTATCATCCTTGTTAGCAGAGTCGGCTATTTCACATCCAGAAGCAAATCACATTCAAAGCAGTTTGATTCAGAGCGGATCTACTTACTAATGAGGCCTCCTTGAAACAAGTCATCCCCATAACTTTTAATTTTTTAAAACTTCCTAGGAAACATTTTAAATAGGTTTTCAGTGTCTAGATTTTCATAGCTTTTACCAATGTCTATTCAAATAAGAGATTTCAAACATTTTTCCCCCCTGAGGCAAAGAACAAACCAAACCCCCGCACTGCTCCCATTCCTGAAGGGACTTGTTTGTACTGGGGTTCACAGGAGTCGGGGGGTGATGGGGTTGGGAGGGGGTGTCGGAGGGCTTAGCCCCTTGCTGAGATGACTCCCGGGGTCCGGCCCAGTCGCTCTGTGGGGTTGGGGGGGAGTTCGGCCCTTCCTCCCCGCCGCTCGCTCGCCCGCCCGCTCCTCCCTCCGTACCTCGGTGGGGACCCTGCGGCTTCTCGGGACGGAGAGTTCCCTCCCTCCCGGCCGAACCCCACGGTCGCAGCCCGACCCTACCTGCCGCCGGCTCTCCCCGGGTTCAGGCAGCTGAGGGGAGCGGGGCCGGGCGGGGCCGGGCGGGGCAGCCGCGGGGAGGGCCCAGGCGCGCTCCCGCCCCCGCCCCACCAGCTGCCGCCAGGGGGCGCCGCTGGGGGAAGCGGCCGGCGGAGCCTCTCGAACGCGCCGGGACGGGGCCCTTCCCGGGCCCTCGGGCACCGAGTGACGGCACCGGCCGCACCCCGGGCCGGGCTGTTGGGAGGGAAGGAGAGACTGTTCCTTGGCTAACATCGCCCCGGTGGGGTGGGAGAAGGCTCGGTGACCCCCCGCCCCTTGCAGCCCTTGTGTCTCCCCGCGGCTCCCCAGGGAACAAGGGCGGCCTTGAGGCCACCGGACAAAGCGGCCCTTCACTGCGCCGCTGTGGGAGGCTCGGCCGCTGCGCTGGGAGCCGCGAATCGCTGCCCAAAGCCGTGTGCCAGGGCAGGAGATGAAGGCAAAAGAAGCCTGGAGGCCACGGCGGTCATGGGGAGGCTCCTGTGGGGCCACCCAAAGCCAGCTCTGAGTTACTGGGAGTGTAGCCAGGGCCAGCACCTCTTTGCAGGGTGACGGGATGATGAGCACTTCCCATCCCTCTGCAGGTTGAGATGGCCAGGGCCTGCCTGTCACACACAATCAGACACACAGACTGATACGGGCTGGAAGGGACCTCTAGAGATTGAGTCCAGAGCAGGATCCCCTAGATCCAGTCACACAGGGCTGCATCGAGGTGGGGTTTGAGCAGGAGATTCCGCAAACCCCCTGAGCAGCCCCTTCCAGGGCTCTGGCACCCTCACCATGAAGAAATCCCTTCTCATATTAATGTGGGACCTCCTCTGTTCCAGCTGACACCCACTGCCCCTTGTCCTGTCACTGGGTGCCCCTGAGCAGAGCCTGGCTCCATCCCCCTGACACCCACCCTTCACATATTGATCAACACTCATGGGGTCACCCCTCAGGCTCCTTTTCTCCCAGCTCAAGAGCACCAGCTCCTTCAGCCTTTCCTCAGCAGGGAGATGCTCCCCTCCCTTCCAACATCCCTGTGGCTCGTCACTGGGCTCTCTCCAGCAGCTCTGTGTCCTGCATTTTCACCAGCACTCAGAAACAACTGACATCTCTGACTTCTTGTGGGTTTTACGCAGGGTTTTTTTTCACCCCCTAGATTGTACAAGTGAGTTGTGGCAAATCTGAGACAGGCAGGCAGGCCGCAGGCAGCTGTTGTTTTTCTTTCTCTCTCTGCATTCATGTAATCAGAGAACTGCCTTGTGTTCTTGCGAGCAGCACTGTGCCGAGGCGGTGCCACCCTGGGGTGGGTTTTTACAAAACCAGTTGCTATGCCATCAACAAAGCCTCCGGTCACCGCTGGGACGGCACGGAAGCGGAACAATGCCGAGGGTAATGATGAAATAAGGGCGATATTGCTTCTTTGTCAGCGCTGTAACTGAAGAAGATTGCTGCTGGCCTTTTGTTTTCTGAGAGCATTATGATCCAGATGATTTTAGAAGGGCTAGGAACTAGCTGACGTCTTGATTCTCCAGCCTGGTTGAGCTGTGCACAGCCAGGGCAATAGTAACCTCGCAGCGCATCAGGAACAGAGACCTCAAGGAGGTTACAGAGCCCCACAGATTCTTTTCTCATTGGTATGCATTAATTATCTACTTGATGTTCCGTGCTCAGTCTTATTTCCCTCTTTTCTTTTTCCTCAAGTATTGTGACAACTGTAAAGCTTCCATGGAAATGTTCGGTCCCAGTTTCCACAACAAACCTCTTCCACCAGAAATACAGCTACAGCTGTGGTGTTGGCCACCTAAAGAAAGTGAGCTTGGCGTGTGGAAAGAGCTGGCAGAGTTGCTTTTCAGGAAGACCTCAGTCTGATGGGGAGAGGTGGAGGAAGCTGGGAGTGTTCAGCCTGGAGCAGACTCAGGGGAGACCATCTCCCTCTCTCCAACTCACTGAAGGGAGGTTGTAGTCAGGTAGGGGTCAGGCTCTTCTCCCCAGACAACCAGCACCAGGATAAGAGGGCAGGGCCTGAAGCTGCCAGGGGAGGGTTAGCATGGATGTTAGGAAGCTCTTCCTCATTGAAGGGAGATCAAAGCCTGCAATGGAGTGCCCAGGGCAGTGGTGGAGCCCCCATCCCTGGAGGTGTTGAAGGCCAGCTTGGCTGTGGCCCTTAATGCCCTGGTGTGGCTGCTAGGGTAATGTTAGGTCCTGGGCTGGGTTGGATGAGCTCAGAGGTCTTTTCCAGCCTCAACCAGTCTGGGATTCTATGAATAAATCTCTGTCACTACAGAGGAGCACGATGTGTACTTGATCAGTACCTAAGGTAGAATCCAGACACTGCATTGAAGCCTCAGGAGTCCCTGCAAGTGAGAAGGGTGGAAACTTTCTCAGGCCAGCTGTGCTGTGCCAGCCTCACAGTCTGCACTTCCCAAGCAGTGCTACACCATGTCCTTCAGCAAGAAAACAACTTGGAACCCTGTACAAATCCCTGAAGGTATTTGTCAGCTGAATTCTTGCTTTCTGCTCACAACAAGCTCTGCTTGGATCCAGCCTGCTCTGTGCAAGACGGTTGACTCATGTTCTTTCACCACTTTGAAGACAGGGCCCATGGGTATGTTGTCACATCAGCCAGGAAAACCACATCCCTTGGGTGGCTCTGAGAGGCTGGTGCTGCTGTCTTGTTCTAGTTCTGTAACAATTCTTTTCTGGTGCCAAGATACAAACTACTTGCTAAAGCTTGAATACAGCACGAAGGTGAAGGAGATGTGAACCAGAGCTGAACTGTGATCTCCAAAATAAAGCCAGTGAAGCTCAGCTTTATTTAGTCGGGATAAAAGGAGCCCTACTGAGCACTGACCCCATCTGCTGGAGTCACTGTGCTTGAAAATGACCACTGAAAGCCCTGCAGGGCAAGGGACAGACTTCCATGTGGTACTTCCACTCCCTGCCTCCAGTGCCATACAGCATCAGCAGAAGGAACTCAGCTGATCAGCATCTCCTTGCACCAGGATTATTGCTGTCCTGCATTTTCTTATAGTATCAGCAAGGTAAATTTAAAGCTCCTGAGGCTGTCCAAGTGCCAATGAAAAGGTGATTTGGGGCTACCTATTTTGGTAGATTGCATCCATAACTCTCACAGATACACACAGATCTACAGATCTTTAAGGGTTGGAAGGGACCTCCAGGGGTCATAGAGTCCAACCCCCCTGCTCAAGCAGGATCATAAAACCTAAGGCAGGTCACATAGAAATGCATCAAGATGGGTCTTAAAAGTCTCCAGAGAAGGAGACTCCACAACCTCCCCGGGCAGCCCCTTCCAGTAGTCACCCTCATAGTAAAAAAGCTTCTCCTCATGTTGAGGTGGAACTTCCTGTGCTCCAACTGACAACCACTGCCCCTTGTCCTGTCACAGGACACAAGGGAAAAGAGATTGTCTCTTTCATCTTGACACCCAGCCCTCATGGATTTGTAGACAGTGATTAAGTCCGCGTGTAACCTTCTCCTCTTCAAGCTGGAAAGCCCCAGGTCTCTCAATCTCTCCTCATAATGCAGGTGTCCCATCCCTTGATCATCCTCATGGCCCTCCTGATCTCTCAATCAGATCTCTGTGCTTCTTGAACTGGAGACCCAGAACTGGGCAAAATAGTCCAGATGTGGCCTCACTACAGCAGAGTAGAGAGGGAGAAGAACCTCCCTTGATCTACTGGATACACTCTTCTTGATCCATCCCAGAACTTCAATGGCCTTCCTGGCCATAAGAGCAGGGTGGTGTTCCCTGGAGAACTTGTCGACAAGAGCTCCAAGCTCCCTCTCCCCAGAGATGCTCTCCACTAGATTGTCCCCAGCCTTCACTGAAGAATTGCATTACAGGAGATGAAGGAACAAAAAAAAGGAGGAACTGAAACCAAACCTTGACCACAGGGACATTTCTACAGACACCACAGGGCTGAAGTGGTGAGTTAGGAAGGAAGAACCTAGCGACTTGCAACTAAAACATAGGAGTAGTGACTCATTTGGGACTGATCCAGCTTTACGTGATCTCCTCGGACAGAAGTCTCATTTCAAACAGTTCCTGAAGAATCCCTCACTTCTTTCTTGTTTCCCTACCTACACCTGCACGAAGCCAGAAAGAGAAGTTGAGGTTCAGCTGAGGAAGACAGACAGACAAACCGAGTCTGAACAAGCAAACTGTAGCTGCTTTTTACTGACTCAGTTTGTGATCTGACAGCACCAATAATGACAATCTGGTCATGGCTGCTGCTGGGTTATTTTTCTTCCTGATTCTGGCTGTTGTCACTTCCATGCTGCCTTCTAAGGGCCAGCAGTGGGGGTTTCTGTAGCCACGTTACGGATCTTTCCTGTTTTAATAAGGTTTCTACTGCACTGTGCAGACAGGTGTTTACTGCAGGAAAAGCAAACTTGTGTGATAAAAATATTGAGAAGCTGTGCTGTGACTTCAGAGTAGCTGCTGGGACTGCAAATAAGGATCTGGTGACCCACTGTTTCACTTTTACTGGATGCTGCCGAGTGAGAAGGACCTGTAGATCCACAGAGTAACTGAGGGAATTAACTACCTCATAAGGAGCAATAAAAGTTCTTTGTCATGGAGTTAGGGAGGGGAGCATCTCCCTGATGAGGGAAGGCTGAGGGAGCTGGGAAAAAAGGAGACTGAGGGGTAACCCCATGAATGTTGATCAATATGTGAAGGGTGGGTGTCAGGAGGATGGAGCCAGGCTCTGCTCAGGGGCACCCAGTGATAAGACAAGGGGCAGCGGGTGTGAGCTGGAGCAGAGGAGGTTCCACATCCCAGGGGTCTTTTCCAACCAGAGTGATTCTGATTCTGTGATCCATCTGAGAAGGACCTTCTTCCCAGTGAGGGTGCCAGAGCCCTGGCAGGGGCTGCCCAGGGGGGTTGTGGAGTCTTCTTCTCTGGAGACTTTTCAAACCCACCTGGCCATGCTCCTGTGTGATTGGATCTAGGGGATCCTGCTGTGGCAGGAGGATTGTACTGGCTGATCTTTTGAGGTCCCTTCCAGTTATCTAACAGTGATACACATTTCTGGACCAAAACCTGCCAGCCTGGGGGTGCCTCTGTCCCAGTGGGGTGGTTAAAGTGACAGTGCTTACTGCTGTGCTCAGGATAAAGAAAGTGTTTGGGATAGAAAGGTACTGCCTTTGTGTTTGAGTCCCAGCGCTCTTTGTGCTGAGGAACGATTTCATCATCATTTAAAACATCTCTTACAAGGAGCCTTTCTAAAACGAGGAACTAGGTATTACAGCTCGTTGTATGTAATTTGTTTGGAAAGAGCAGAACCCTCAAGCCTTCTACCAGCTGCAGTGACTCCGACTCTCTACTTTTCCTGGGGTTTGTGGTAAAAAGCTAAATCCAAGGGCAGCGCTCACGTGACCAGCGAATTCGGATGCTGTTTGTTCTTGATGGAGACGTTAGATGGAGAAGAGCAGAAAAGGCTTTTGAAGAGCAGGGTGCATTGACCCACTGGGAATCCACAAAGCAGGGTGGGACGATGGGCACGGGTCCATCTCCAGCGATTTGGGATTGTTACCGATTTAGTGGGTTTTAATTACTGTTGTTAGGTTCTGTCCAGATGTTCACAATGAATGGGCTGAAGTCAGCCTTTCCTCAGTAACTGTTGTAGAAAAACTGCTGCAGGCTTTCAAGCACTGGCAGGAACAAAAGAATCAAAGAAGGGCTCTAGATGCCATCACACAATCTTCTGTCTTGTTCATGGCTTTTGGGGACTTTAAACTTTACAGGAGTAGTTGATAAAAGCAAAGGAAATGATCCAAACTAGGATCTTTAAAGGAAGTCTGTGCTGCCTTTTACCTCCTCTGACTGAGACAGTTCTTTTATATAAAATACACCCGGATTAAAAAGTCTGGTCTTACTCCCAGTAAGGAAATGGCTTCTAATGATCTTTGTTGGAGATAGAACAGCTGCTTCCCCAGCAGCTTCAGGCCCTGACCTCTCATCCTGGTGCTGGTTGTCTGGGAAAAGAGCCTGACCCCCACCTGAATGCAACCTCCCTTCAGGGAGCTGGAGAGAGGAGAAGGTCCCCCCTGAGTCTCCTCTTCTCAAGGCTAAACACCCCCAGCTCCCTCAGCCTCTCCCAATCAGCCTTTCTCTCCAGTGCCTTCTCCAGCCCCTCCATCTCTTTCTTGAAGTGAGGGGCCCAGCACTGCCCTCAGTACTTGAGAGGAGGCCTCCTTCCCCAGTGCCCAGCACAGGGGAAGAATGGTGTCCCTAGTCCTGCTGATCACACAGGTGCTGATGCAAACCTGGATGCCATTGGCCTTTTGGACCACCTGGGCACTCTGCTGGCTCCTGTTCAGCCAGTTGTCACCCAGTACTGCCAGACCCCTCCCTGCCAGGCTGCTCCCCAGTCACTCACCCCCCAGTCTGTAGCTGCAGGGGGGTTACTGTGGACTTACTCCATCTTGTAAAAACAAGACAGTTGGCACCACCCAACTAACTCTACCATGACTGAACCACAACCAGAGAAGCAGCCACAGCTTTCTGTGTGATATCATAACAATTTAGGATTTTAAAACCTGCTAAGCAAATGTTGTAGTGTCTGCTTTAGCCACACAGGGGAAACACCGAGTGCTTCAAGAAAGTGTATTTGTTGTAAAGACAGCAAACTGGGTCAAACCAGTCAGAACATTTTCTGTTTGAAGACTCCCTCTTGTGGAAATCATTTTTAGTGACTTGTTTTGACCTATTTTTCGAGGAAAAGTCACTCCATATAAAGCAGCACAAACCTGGAAAATGGTTCTGTTGCACGATGTTGTCTGCTTCACACTGAGGCCCCTGGCAGTAACTGACAGCACTTGTACAACTGGGGTAAATTGCTACCAGGTTTTTGTGTCTTTCTAGTGAGTCCTTGGGTTTTGCTGCTCTGAGATGTATTTAGTTAGTTTATAGATTTAAAAAAAATAGTCTGGTTTTCATGGGTGGTTTTCACCCTGCGTGAAAGGCACGTGGAGTGCAGCTTCCAGTGCTGCCCCGGAAGAGGCTGACTAATAATTAGGAGCTGACTGATTCATGGAGAGCAGTGAGTGCAGAAGGGAGGTGGTTAGTAGATAGAGAGGTTCTCCTCCCTCCCACTCTACTCTGTCCTGGGGAGACCACATCTGGAATGTTGTGTCCAGTTCTGGGCCCTTCAGTTCCAGGAGGACACAGAGCTGCTGGAGAGAGCCCAGAGCCACAGAGATGATGAAGAGTAGAGCATCTCCCTGCTGAGGAAAGGCTGAGGGAGCTGGGGCTCTGGAGCTGAGGAAAAAAGGAGCCTGAAGGGTGACCTCATTAATGTTGATCAATATGTGAAGGGTGGGTGTCAGGAGGATGGAGCCAGGCTCTGCTCAGGGGCACCCAGTGACAGGACAGGGGGCAGTGGGTGTGAGCTGGAGCAGAGGAGGTTCCACATCAATATGAGAAGGACCTTCTTCTTGGTGAGGGTGCCAGAGCCCTGGCAGGGGCTGCCCAGGGGGGTTGTGGAGTCTCCTTCTCTGGAGACATTTCAAACCCACCTGGCCGTGTTCCTGTGTGACTGGATCTAGGGGATCCTGCTGTGTTGGGGGGGTTGGACTGGATGATCTTTCAAGGTCTCTTCCAATCCCAAACAGTCTGTGACTCTTCAGGGTCCCTTCCAGCTCTGGCCATCCTATCATTCTTTGTATTTGGGCTGGAAGAACCACTAACGTTTTTCAAACACACTGAAGCCCTAATCAGCTCTCAATTCTAAAATAAATAGAATCTTCCCACTTATTTTAATCGAAGCTCTGGGCTTTTGTGGCACTGATGCTGACAAAGCACCCTGCTGGCTCTTAGCAGCATCCACCCCTCTCTCAACATCCCATGGCTGCCCTCTAGCAGCAACTGTGGTAATTTCACAGGGCTCTAGGCCCTAAAGCTTTCCAGAATGTGAATCCCAAAGGAATTTCGGTTAAAGACACTGAAAACCTGACTGTTCACAGGGAATTCCAGGAGCACAAATGTGGAAAATCTGGGCTTATAAGTATATAAAGGGCAGATGTCAGGAGGATGGTGGCAGGCTCTGCTCAGTGGCACCCAGTGACAGGACAAGGGGCACTGGGTGTGAGCTGGAGCAGAGGAGGTTCCACATCAGTGTGAGAAGGACCTTCTTCCCAGTGAGGGTGGCAGAGCCCTGGAAGGGGCTGCCCAGCGGGGTTGTGGAGTCTCCTTCTCTGGAGACATTTAAAACCTGCCTGGACATGTTCCTGTGTGAGTGGATCTAGGGGATCCTGCTGTGTTGGGGGGACCATATTGGTGAGTTTGTTGGAGACACACAGTCCTTTATAACGTAGTAACTGTAATGTATTAACTTCATAATGTAGTAACTTTATAAAGTAGTAGAAGGTTCTGTTACCTTTTTTCCATCTCCTGCACCACAGGATCTGTTATCAATCCCAGTTGTTGTCAGATTTGTGCAGCATCTCTTTAGGCCTTTCGTCCTGCCTGACACAAGTGTTGCCAAACCCTGTTAAAGACAGCCCCAAAGCCCAAATTAACAAATTGAGTGGAGGATTTCACAGGATGTAGTAAAAGAAATGAGATAGATCATAGAATCATAGAATTATAGACTGGCCAGGGTTGGAAGGGATCTTAAAGATTCAATTCCAACACAGTTCAGGGGGGAACTGCAGGGGGGCACAAGAAGGGACCCCTTCACTAGAGCAGGTTCCTCAGGGCCCCAGCCAGCCTGGCCTTGAACAGTGCCAGCAATGGGGCAGCCACAACTGCCTTGGGCAACCTGTTCCAGCATCTCAGCACCCTAACAGCAAAGAATTGGTTCCTCATGTCCAACCTCGGTCAGTCCTCTCTTCAAGTCTGGAACCCTTTCCCCTTGTCTTCTCATCCTCACCTGTTTCAAAAGCCCTACACCAGCTCTCTTGTAGCCCCCTTCTAAGATTGGGAAGCTGCTCGAAGGTCACCTGGGAGCCTCCTCTTCTCCAGGCTGAACAACCCCACCTTGCTCAGCCTGTCCTCAGTAAAATAAAATGATTTATTTTACTGGGAGCAGAGCCCTCTGCCGATTCTTAGTGGTTCTGGGTATCGGCCTTTGCTGGAGCCTAAATCCCTCTGCACCTGCAGACCAAACCACCCCTCACCTCAGGCCCTGTGCGGCCTGTCAGGGATCCTGAGGCAGGCCAGGCCGCCGGCTGAAATCCTTCTCCCAGCGTGGGCCGCACCTGGCAGTCTGTGTTTTACACTCGACTCCAGAGGTGCTGGCGGGTGACTGCAGCAGCGCGGAGGCAGCGAGAGCATCGAGGGCAGAGCCGCCCTGACGGCCAGACGCCTCCATCGCCTCCATCACCTCCATCACCTCCCGCCGCCGCCGCCCTGACGACGCGCGCACCCGCGGAGGCGGTGCCGCCTGAGGCTGCGCGCGCCCGTCCCGCCTCTTTCCCCTTAGACGGGGAGCGCGCGGCGGCTTCCCCTCGCGCTGGGCCCCGCCCCTCACGCCGGCAGTGGGCGGGGCGGCTGCGGCTCGCGGCCTCCGCCATTGGTCGCGGCGCAGCCTGTGGCGACCCGCCCACCTTTGTGCAGCCCGTCGAGAGTGGGAGGGGAAACCCCGTGCGAGGGGCGCCGCCATCTTGGATAAGGAAGCGGGGCTGATGGGGGCGCAGTGGAGGCAGCGGAGCCGAGTCTGAGGGAGCCCCGGAGAGAGGCGGAGACGCGGCCCGGCCGTTCAGCCCGAAGCGAAGCGCCGCAGTGCCCGCGGGGGGACCGGGCCGCCGCCCACAGAGCCGCGCCGCACCGCTACCACAGCCCAGGTACGGAGCGGTGGGGAGGGGTGGCCGTCGCCCGGCTGGGCCTGCGGCGCTGGGCCCCGCGGGGAGCCGGGCCGGGCCGCGCTGGGCCTGTCTCGGAGAGCAGGACGGGGTGGGCTCCGGCCCCCAGTGAGCCCGGGCGGTGACACTTCCTCTTCCTTCTCCTCCTCCTGTTGTTGTTGTTGCTGCTGCTGCCGGGAGCTGGAGCCGGGTCGAGGCTGCGACCCCCGAGGGTGCCGCTGCCCACCCTCGGGCTGGGCTGGCCTCGACGGGTCTGGCTGTCCTCGATGCCGGCGTCGGGCGGGAAGGGACGGAGGAGGAGGCCGCTGGTCCGAGGGGAGCCGAGGAGGGTGAGGCTGGCCGGGCAGGAGCTAGGCCGCTGCTGCACTGTTGTCGCCGCCGCCTCCCACCCCTCCACTGCGCTGCACACTCCCTGTGCCACCCCCCAGCGCCAAGTGCTCGTCCTCCTGCGGTGTAAATATAGATGTACGTGCCCCTGAGTGATCATTGCACGCAGGCTGTTTACTGCATGTGTGTATTAAACAGCGTATATGGCCGATGTGCGGTGTTGTCTCTGCTCTTGATATAAAGCGTCGACCTGTGCTGTCATGAAATCCGACAGAAGGATCCCTGTGAGGAGGGCAGAGGGGAATACCAGCCGATTCCTAGTCGAGGAAGTGATTGAAGCGTTATGGGCTTGTCCCCTCTTTCCTTTCTTCAAGGCTTATTTGGGCTGAACAGAAGAATGAAGTTCTCCTCTTTCACCTAGTTGTGCGCTGCCCTATTGCAGCCCATTGCTAAGGTTTCTCTAACATCGGTGGATAGTTTTGCCTTGAATTAAAATCACACTGACTCGTCCTTGCAGCAGAGCCAGGAAAAGGTGGCTGTCAGCACGGGGGTCTCTCTGGCAACAGTTGTTGCTCGGAGGTTACTGGATGTGGACTTTGCTTTCTAGGCCTCTCAAACAGAACAGAGCTACGTTGTAGTGTGACATTTTTTCACAGAAGTAATAGCACCCCTTTGTCGACAGGATTTACTTGGGCTGTCTGTATCCTAAATCCTTTCAGAGCCCCGATCAGAAGTTAGGGTTAGGGTTAACTTTTCCAGTAGCCAGATGTTGTCATCTGGAATGAATTCGGTGGGGGGGGATTGAGTTTGGATGTGGTTTTGGATTGAGGGCCTCTTGAGCCTGGGCATTACTTGGGAATGGAAGAAAATCCCAACGCTGAGAGACTTAATAACTGAATCTCGCGTAGTTTAATGTGGATTAAGGAGGAATTTGCTCGCTTCCTGTAGGGATTTGAAAGTGTCATACATCTGCGTGGAAAGAAGCGGCTCCTAGTTTCCATTTCATGAATAACAAAAGAAAAAGTTATTGTGAAGGGCAGCAGCTTGAAAACAAACCTGTTCTACTGGAGGTACTGGGATTTAAAATGTAAATTGGTGTTTTAAAGTGACTGGTTTGCTCCTGTGCACCTCTTGGAACCTGATTGTGACTGACTCTTCTGAAACAAAGGAGAGAGACCTTACTTCGATTTCTTCTCAAATGTGTTTGTGACTTGTGTTTTCCTACGTGTTTTCCTACGTGATGACTCTACAGTTTTACTTCTTGTTCTGACTACTAGATCCACAACAAACATCTTCTGGCTTCTGCTTACACTGGCGTTAAAGTTATCATAGATCTCTGGAGCTTGGCTCTTCTGCTGTGAGTGCAGACACATGCTACAGGTTAGATCCTCCTCCAGGGAGAGGAAAATACAATAAATGAGGATATGCAAACAGATAAAGAACTACAGCTGAGAGAAAGGACATGAGGAAAGTGCTGTTCCAGTGAGGAGGGGTGCGCAGGGTTTAGCTTAGCTGTGGTGCTAGGGTGTGGTCAGCGAGCCATGAGGTGTGTGCACAGAAATGCAGAAAGTCTGGGAGACAAAATGGAGGAACTTTATGGAGCAGGATGTGAAACCATTGAAAGGACAACCAGCACAGTTGAGGAAGGTGGAAAAGTAAATTCAGGCTGTGTATCACACCATCTTCAAAGATGAAGCCAGTGAAGGTCTCATCTAGGAAGAGAAGTGAAGGCTTTAGAAATCCTTACTAGGCCTCAGGCTGGGTTGAGGTGTTTTGTGTGATTAGATGATTCAGGAACCGCATTTCTCCAAGAACAGCTCGTAGCAGAGCTCTGCAGGGCTGAAGCTTGTCAGTCTGAGCCCAGCAGAATGCAAGCTTCGTGTGCTCCCGGAGGAAGAGTAACTGCGCTTGGAAATAATGAGGAAATGCAGAGTGATCTTGAGCAGCAGATCCTGAGAAGCCTGCTGGGTTGCTGGCTGAGCAGAGATCAGTTCAGCCCAATTTACTGTCTTGTGCTCATCAGATGCTCTAATGAAATCCAGACGGAGAAGGCTAAAGACAATGAGACAATAACTCTGAAAGAGCTGGAAGTTGAGTAAGGACCTGGCCAGCAACAAGTAATGTTGTCACATGGATGGGAGACTGTTGGGCTGCTGGCAGGCTGCTGGTGAGACTCCTCTGGGATCAGCCTCTGAAGAGGGCTTTAGAAAGACAGACCTAACCAAACAAACAGCCAAGGAGGCTGTGGACCATCATCTTAAAGAGGATCGAGATGTTTACAGGTTTAGGAGAACCCAAGTGTCCTTGGTGTGTGGAAGTTGCAGAACCACAATGAACTATGATTGTACTAGACTTTGTAGCTTGCTGTGGACAGCAGACATGGAGAATCCACTGCCTGGGTGTCCTAACCAATACCAAAGCCGTTTACCTTCCAGCACGCTGTGATTTTTTTACAGAAGACAACAGTGGAAGCAATTACAGACTATTTCTAGCAGGCTCCCAAGAAAAGCCCTTGACAAGTCTTCACTGGGGAACAGGGCAGTTATGAACTCAAAACAGTTTTACCTCTTCCTTCCCTTATTGATCTCAGTGTTCACTGTCAATGTTTAAGTGAATGTGCTGAGGAGTGAGATGATGCCCTGGGAAGGAGGTAACTGCCTATTCATTCAGTGTCTGTGAAGATGTAGTGTGTTGTAAATAATAGTTATTGGCTGCATAAGTTCCCTTGACATAACGGTCTTCCATTTGTGAAGAACCTAACAGCTCTTTCAAAGTTGCTTCAGTATACAGAAGGGAGTTAGGCATTGATGTTATCTTTTATAGAAGATCCTTTCCCGCTGCATATCCTTGAGGAATGACTGAGAAGACACCTGGATGGCCAGGTGCAGCACAGAATACCTCTTGTTTCAGACTAGTGTTCCTCTGGCTGTGTGGGGAACCGGTAATAGGCAGTGACAGAATGATTGAGGCTGGAAAAGCCCTCTGAGCTCAGCCAGCCCAGGACCTAACATCACCCCAGCAGCCACACCAGGGCACTAAGGGCCACAGCCAGGCTGGCCTTCAACACCTCCAGGGATGGGGACTCCACCACTGCCCTGGGCAGTCCAGTCCGGGCTCTGATCTTCCTTTCTGTGAGGAAGGACTTCCTAACAGCCATCCTGACCCTCTTCTGGCAGCTTCAGGCTCTGGTGCTGGTTGCCTGGGAGAAAAGCCTGACCCCCACCTGTCTACAACTTCCCTTCAGCTAGTGCCTAGGATGAAGGAGATACCACTGAAAAAACAGTTCTCACCCCTGTGGGACTGGCCAGCTGATGGAATTAACCACACACAACGTCTAATAAAACCTCAACATAGAGATTCCAGGCCATTCTGACTGAGCAAAAAGCTGTGTCACAGACAAGTGGTACCCTGTGAAGAGTTAGTTGGCCATGTCCTTGAGCTGAGCTTGAAGGAGCTGCCTGGCTCTGAGAAGACCTGGTGTGGATACAATATTTACAGTTAAGTTCCTCTGATAAAGAATGTGGTGGCAGTGCACCTGGAACAGCCTTATCTCTGCTTGTACAGATGTGTGCTGATACCTGAAATAAGGCTGCACTGAGATGTCAAAGTACCTGTGTCGTACTTGCTGATTAGAGGAGGAAGTGTCGAGGTACCGGTGTCTCATTAAGGTAATCTTTAATTTTTGTAAGTGATTTGTAGAAAGCACCTCTAAGGGAGGAGCTGGTATGTGGGAAAAGGATTGTGGTGATCACAGAAGCACAGAGCTTGGGGATTGGAAGGCACCATGAAAGATCAGCTACTCCAGTCCAGTAGTGATGCTGCTCACTGTGGAATTTCTATCCCTAACTAATACAGAAATGGACTGTCCAGGTTTGGAAACAAGGAGACACCTGTGTGGTGAAGCCTGGCAATCCTGAGACAACGCTGTGAGCTCTGGGCAATTGTTACCCCTGATAAAGGAGCCAGAAGCTGCTCTGAGTTGGCAGTGTTTCCCGGAAGAAAGGCGTCAGGTAGACCCAGCCTTCCAGGTCAAACTCCTTTTACTTTCTGTTAGCAGTAAATTCATGGTTGGGTAACTTTGATGTCATCTAGGTCCAGTGTCAGCAGTGGCTGAAGTTGAAGCTACTCGGGTGCAGCTTCCCAGTCCTGCAGTTCTTCCCCTGCCCTGGCTCTCCTGGGAGAAAACCCCCAGCCTCCCACCCCACAGTGGGGTTATAAAGTTTCACATGTCTGGCTGTGGAGTGGGGGTAGAACTCCAGTGTCTACAGGTGTGTGAAGCTACCAGCTTGCTTTAACTCGGTGCATCGCAGGATCACAGAGCGTTAGGGATTGGGAGGGACCTCAAAAGACCATCCAGTCCAGTCCCCCTGCCACAGCAGGATCCCCTAGATCCAGTTGCACAGGAACAGAGCCAGCGTGTAGCTGATACTTAATGTTTACTCTATTCTTGTCCAGACTTCCTTCTTCCATCTGTAGGAAATGCTGAGGTTATCAGTTTTCTAGGGCAGGATTCTCGCGGGCCTCTAGTTTGTTGCTTTAATCCTTTCCTCGTCAGCGCAGAGACCTTGTAGAGTTATCACAGAACATTAGGGATCAGTTTTATTCCAAGGTCTGAGTGCATTTTGGATTCCTGCTGATCTTCATTGTCACTTGATTGTGTAAATGTTTGTTTGGTTCTAGATGGGGTTTCTTTAAAGAAGTCATCTCCAGCAAGGATTCCTGGCCTTTAGTAACCGTTTGGAGTATTTCAGAATCTCTTCTGTATCATGGCCCTTGGAATCATTCTAATACCAAAGCGTTGCTCTGTTTCTCAGTGTAACTCCAGAGATTGTGTTTAAACTTAAGCTCTGTGTTTCTGTAAGCTTTTAGTGCCTGTCAGGCACAGTGACTCCTCCAGCAACTCTCTGGCACTTGAGAGAAGGTCTAGACGCATTATACGAGTGGCTCTGTCAGTGCTGCTGCTAATATTTAAGCTGTGGCGAGCACGTGTGTAACAGCGCATGGGGGGGTGGTATCTGAGCTCCGTTGGGGGCCCAACACTGCTGTAGGCTCTATGCTGAAGTTTCAGCAGTGAGACGGGGCTTAAAGTTAGCCCTCTCTTCCCATCCATTTCTTAAACATTGCTGAGCACAGGGCTTGGTTTTTGAACTCTCACTTTGAAGTGGGAGCTGATTTTGATGCAAGTGTTGCAAAGCAGTGATGGTTTGAGAGCGGTCAGGCACTGGGGTGGGCTGCCCAGGGTGGTGGTTCAGTCCCCATCCCTGGATGTGTTTAAAAGATGCTCAGATACAGTGTTGGGGGGGGTCTGGTTTAGGGATGAACTTGCAGAGTAGAGTTCATGGTTGGCCTTGATGATCCCAAGGGTCTTTTCCAATGTGAATGATTCTGTGACTCTCTTTGTTTTATGGGAGCAGTGTAGTTAGACCTTTTTACTCGGAGTCCATGTGCATTTACTCTTCAGCAAGCAGAAGGGTCTGTCAAATTGCCATGTGTATTTAGCAGTAAAGATAAAAAAGGCCTTTGTTACCTTTCAGTGAAGCTGGTGACCAGCTTCAGTTCAGGCTGCGTTCCCCACACAGCGACGCTGTAAGTCAGGAGCTCAGAAACACCTTCCTTCGCCAGCCGGTGGTGTGAGGGATCAGAGGGTCACCTGGGTGCCTGCAGGACAGACTTCACAGCTGCACAAGTGGTTCTTCCTGTCTTAGAGTTCAATGCTCTTCCTGGGTGACTTGGTCTAGGTGGCCCTGCTCTGGCAGGGGGCTGGACTGGGTGGTCTTTCGAGGTCCCTTCCAATCCCTAACGATTCCATGAATTCTTTTACCAGCAGTGTAAGTTGCTGCTGGCCTCTGCACGCACCGGAGAGCTGTCAGACTCGATGCATGTGATTGCTAAGTCTCCTGTAAGAACCAGTGCTTTGGCTCAGAAGATGCTCCCCCTCTGCTAGTGGAGTGAGCTAGAGAAGGAGAATGTGTGAAGATGTGAAGTGCTGGATGTTTCCACACGCAGCAGCAGCGTTCATTTCGAACTCTGTGTGGAGCAGTTATTTGGGTCTTCATGTGTTGCTGTTGAAAATAATCGGTGCCTGGATTGAAGCTGCTACTCTGGAATCTTCCACCGCCAGGACGTGAGGCAGTGAAGTTGCCAGCTTGCTTGGTATGTGACTTCTTACCAGCACAGCCAGAAGAAGTGGTCCGACCGCTGAGCGCAGAGGTGCTGCGAGGTGGCTGCAGGAGATTTCTTTCCCTCAGCTGTGGCAGAACTTTCCTCTTGGATCTGTTTGGTTGACTGACTCTTCCTGGGACCTGTGCAGCACCTGGTGTGCAGAGCTGTCACATACACGAGTCACTGCCCTGTTTGTCTGGTGTCAGCTGTCTGGGATTAAACTGTGTTTCACAGAAGAGCGTGTGTGTGTCTTGGTGTCGATGCTTTGCCTGCTGCTCGGGATCGAAGAATCTGTGAGTTCCCACCTCCAGAGCCCAGCACGAAGGAAAGGGAGGGTGCAGACCAGCGGCTGGCACCCAGTAAACCCTTCTTAGTGGCCTGTTGGAGTTGTTCCCCCTCCAAGGTCTAGATAAGAGTGTTTGCTTTCAACCTCTGCTGTGTGCCGTGGCTGAGATTTGCTGTCAGTCACCTTGCTTACGGCCACAGCTCACTCTTGTGGGTTAATTGTGGTTCAGGAAATAACTCTTGGCTTTTGGAAATGCTGAGGACTCTGAGCTTTCCTGCACCGCTTAGTCTCCCGACACTATGGGCTGGGCTCATCACATGGATGACACATGACTGAGTGAAAATCTTCCCTCTACTAGGAATTCACCAGGAGCAAGAAGGGAAGTGGTGAACTCCTTGTAGACGTTTTCCACTTGCTTCTCTGATCACACTGCAGGTTTAGTTTCACTTAAAACCCGCAACTAAACCAGGCACTTTGCATCTTTTATGTTAACTGGCACTGGCTGCCCTCCTTGGAAAGTCACCTGGTTGGAAGGTTCACGCAGCAGAAGCTTTGATTCCTCCTACACCTAGGAAAGCTCTGGAATACTGGCAGTACTTACTCCAGGCTCATTTTGACAGTCACTTGACAGAAACTGCTGTGCCTTGCTCTGTGGCTCTGCTGACAGAGCCAGAGACAGGAACTGACTTCCTGAGCATCTGAGCTGGCCCTTGGGCTGTTTCTCACACGTGGACACAGCAACCCAGACCCCAGCTAGGGATACTCCAGCCTGCTCCTCAGCACTGTGCTGCCTGCTGCACTGTTTCCTTTGTTTCCTCTCGCGTGTGAGGCAATAGCTGCAAATTGCTGGCTTTGGTGAAGCTCTTGACGTTGTCCTTCGTGAGCCAGACTGTATTTTCAGTTCGTGTAGCAGCTATTTGGGGAGCAAGCACAAAGCAAGAGGCTGCTGGAGCTTTCCAGAGTAAACCAAATGAGTATTGATGCTGCTCAGAGGCCTTACTGAGGGGTTCAGAGCAAGTGATGTGGAGAGGGAGTTCTGAGTGTCCCAGCACCGGGGAGGCGCTCCGGCTTGAACTGTGGACGGAAGGGTAGCTGTGGGGAGAGGAAGGGGAGGGGTCTTTGAACTGAAGTGGATAAATTGGGTTGAGTTTGGCCAAGCAGCAGTTCTGATGTGTCCTGTTCTTTGTTTTAGTGCCACAATGGCAACCGCACCTTACAACTACTCCTACATCTTTAAGTACATCATTATCGGTAAGTACTGCTGTGCTGGGGCCTCCTGGTGTCGGGACGGGGTGGGACAGCCTGCTCCAGACCCCCCTGGGGCAGGTTACTCACTCTCTAGTGCTGATGCTTCCAGTAGTCACTTGCCCAGCCTCAGTCCCTCGTAGACCACCATGCTGGCTCCACAGCAGCTGACAGGAGGAAGGCCAGATGCCTTTGTGCACCCCAGAATGAACGGTGTGACTGGTGGCAAACAAAGTAGGGGTGAGGGCAAGCAGCAGTGCCTGTGTGGAGATCACTTCACAGCACAGTTCAAGCTAATTGCTCTTGTCAGGCTTCGTGTTCTTGATCGTCTTCACTGTCACAGTGCTTGGCCCTCTGCAGAGCACAGGGAAGGAGGAGGTTCCAACCCCACGTGCCTGTGCTCCCTTTCCCCCCAAATCAAGTTTAGAAACATGGGAAAATCCTCTGGGAACAGGGGAAGAACGTCCATGGGAGCCAAGAAAACTGGGATGCTGACTTGATTCAGGTTTGCTTTGCACAGTGAATCTCAGAGGCTGTAGAACCCATGTGGAGGACACAAGTGCCAACTGGAATCCATCGCTTTAGACAGGCTCACGGGGCTCTGCGGGTTTGTGTTTAAATGCTGCTTTTAGCTGCAGCTTCCTTGGCTGTTTAGAGCCAGGACTTGATTGTGTTCATTACTACCCTGGGTGAACTGGCCTTGCTGATAATTGTTTAATTGTTAATGACCTCGTGTAGCTGTAAGTGATCTGCAGTCTTACTGTAATGGTTTGTAAGTTGGGCCGCTGTGACGGCCTCACCTCTGCAAAAATCAGTTCTTAAAAGACCAAGAATCACAGAATGATTGAGGCTGGAGAAGCCCTCTGAGCTCAGCCAGCCCAGACCAGCACCTAACATCACCCCAGCAGCCACACCAGGGCACTCAGGGCCACAGCCAGGCTGGCCTTCAACACCTCCAAGGATGGGGACTCCACCACTGCCCTGGGCAGTCCAGTCCAGGCTCTGATCTCCCTTTCCATGAGGAAGGGCTTCCTAACATTCATCCTGACCCTCCCCTGGCAGCTCCAGGCCCTGCTCTCTTGTCCTGATGCTGGTTGTCTGGGAGAAGAGCCTGACCCCCACCTGACTGCAACCTCCCTTCAGGGAGCTGGAGAGAGGGAGAAGGTCCCCTCCTCCAGGCTGAACACCCCCAGCTCCCTCAGCCTCTCCTCATCAGCCTTTCCCTCCAGTCCCTTCCCCAGCCTCGTTGCTCCTCCGGAGCAGCTCCAGCCCCTCAATCCCTTTCTTGAAGTGAGCAGTTTGCTCTTTCCCACCTCTGCCCTTGTGGGAATGTGAACTGGTGGAAGTGAAGCAACTTCTTGGTGTGTTCTGGTTGGTTACCAGTAGGACAGGAGCAGGGCAGACCCTTAGGTGTATTTTACATCTGAGTGTCTCTCAGTCACACAGATAAACTCCTTGAGCTCTCTGCTCCTCCTTTGCATGCAAAAGCTGCTGGCTCCAAGCTCTGTTGCCAGGCACAGGACTCTGCCAGGCCTGAGGAAGGGAGGGCTGCCTGTCTCTGCACTGTTTGTCACAACTGCGCTGTTCTCTCTGTGACAGGGGACATGGGTGTAGGAAAGTCCTGTTTGCTCCATCAATTCACAGAAAAGAAGTGTGAGTATTTCAAACCTGTGTTTGAGCTGCTGTGCTCCTTCCCCTCCCTGCCCTGCTGCCTCCATCGTGCACGAGCCCCGCGTGCTGTCCGTCCGAACCTTTGCTCTGTATCGGGTCACGTCTCCATTTCACGGATTGCCCCTGCAGAGACAACACGTCGGTGTCTGGGCAAAACCACTGCTCCAGGCAGCCCTGCCTGGGCCGGGTGGGAAGGACGGGCTGGTTCCACAGCCTCGCCAGGGGGCTCTGATGGGAGCAGTGCGGCTCCTCGTCTGCAGTACGCGTGGCTTCCGTGCCGGAGTGGCTCGAGCGCGGGCGGCTGGGGGTTGTTCCTTTTCCTTCCACTCCCTGTTCGCAGACTCCAGTAGCTGCTGGGGCTGCCCTCGGCGATGCTGTTTGTGTGTGTCAGCTCGGATGTTCTTTAAGAATTAGCCACGGTTCTCCCCAGTAACGTGTGTCGCTCTGGCGTTGGCAGCGGCTCGGCGACTCTCCGTGTGGCTCGCGCTCCGCCGCTGAGCCCGTAGGTGTTTATCAGCACACAGTCTTTACCCTCTGCTACTCGACGTAGCAGCTCCAGCTTAAAATATTTCCACTCGAAGTAAGCCTGTTGCTTTTACTATCCAGCGTCAGCCGCTGCGCTCAGGGCCTCACCGAGGCTGCGTCGTGTTCTTGGTTCCGTCAGGGTTAACCCAAAGCAGCACAAGGCACCTCTGCTGCTCCTCGGAGTAGCAAGATCTGACCTCTGCTCTTCCTTTTCACGGCAGTTATGGCAGACTGTCCCCACACAATTGGTGTTGAGTTTGGCACGAGAATAATCGAAGTTAGTGGCCAAAAAATCAAACTACAGATCTGGGATACAGCAGGACAAGAGAGATTCAGGGCTGTCACGCGAAGCTACTACAGAGGAGCGGCAGGAGCTCTCATGGTCTACGACATCACCAGGTGAGGAGCCTCGCGTGTCGCAGCTCTGCTGTGCTTGAGGAGCTCTTGGGGTGCCTCGGCCTTGTCTGTCCCCTTGACTCGGATCTAAAGGAGGCTGGACGGGTTTGTGTCCTGTTGCGTGATGCTTCCCACCCTTAAGTATTTAAAGAGCTGAAAACAAAACTCAGGTAGTTACCTGTGAGCTGCTTCTCTTGGGAAATGTCTCTGCCTACAGTCCGGAGGCTCTGGTTGGTTATGGTCTGGGGTGAAGCTGTTTGAACAACTGGCTTTGTGTTCAAATCCTGCTCTCCAGTACATGGGGCTTTCCTGAGAGGCTCCCTCTTGCCTGGCAGGAGGATTCCAAGAGCAGGCACCTCGCTTGCAGTGCTCTGTGTCCATGTGCTTAACGGGCTGCGTGCAGACAAGAGCACTGGGGAAGCCTGGTCCTCTTCCCAGGCTGGTCCTGCAGCAAAGCAGAGCTGTGTGGGAGCCGCCCTGCGTCCTTCTGAAGGTGGAAATTAACAGCATTAATTAATCAGATGTGTGACGTGAGACACTTCTGATTTCACACATCTCCCATCTTCCCGCGAGGCTGTTCTTGACATCCCCAAGCACCTTTCTGGGCTTGTTTTCTGCGTGTGGAGCTGTTTCCCATTTGCCTAAACGTGGAGTAAAACCCGAGGGCCGGTTCTCCTGGGCAGGAGATACTGTCCTGTAGTGCCTCAAGTCACTGTGAGCGCTGGTCTGGAGAAGGCAGTGAGATACCACATCCTACGAGTGTGAACTGGTCTCTCTGTCCTCCTGTGGTGCTGCAAGAGCTGCTCTGGAGGTTTCCAGTTGAAACCTTGGTCTGTTTCCAGAGATGCTGCTGCTGCTCTGTCTTGTCTGGAGGCTGGGGGCAAGAGCAGGGACGGCGGTCACCGGGGTGCTCACAGGATGCTGCCTGTGCTGGTGGCACCGAGGTGTCTCCAAGCACTGCAGCTGAAACAGCTCGCTTGCTCCTTTGCAGGAGGAGTACGTATAATCACTTAAGCAGCTGGCTGACAGATGCGAGGAACCTCACCAATCCAAATACTGTAAGTTGGACTCCATTCAGCTCGAAAGCCACAGGTGGAAGGCGCGGGCCACAGCAGTGCTCTCTTGGGAAGCTGCTGCTCTCGCTTTGTGCTAGTGATGAGGTGAAGGTTCTCTGATACACAACTACAAACTAGATCTTCAGCTCACCAGGAGGGCTGGGAAGGAAGCTTCACAGAGCGTGAGGGATCGGAAGGGACCTAGAAGGATCAGCCAATCCCCCTGCCCCAGCAGGATCCCCTAGATCCAGTTGCACAGGAATGTGCACAGGCGGGTTTGAAACGTCTCCAGAGGAGACTCCACAACCCCCTGGGCAGCCCAGCCCATGAAGCTGTTGTCCTTCAGTCTTTTTCTGAGTGCCTGCAAACATTCTAGCACTGAGCTCATGGGAAGGCTCTGTTGGGGTGAAGGGGAGCTGTCATGATTCAGGATTAGCAGATGATGGAACAAGTAGAAGTGGCTCAGGGTACAGCTCTGAGAGAGGACTGCTCCCTTCAGGAGCTCCCTCATGGCAAACAGCCTGCAGCAGTGTGGGGGCCAGCGGGAGGTTGCAGGGGGGGCTCAGTCTGTTCCTGAACCAGCTCTTCAGCTTTCCTGCACAGCTCCTGGGGGGTTTGGCCTCGTTAACAAGGGGGGTGGGAGTGACAAAGCGCTTCCCCCAGACTAATTGTCTCTCTTCTGAACTAGGTGATAATCCTCATAGGAAACAAAGCAGATCTGGAAGCACAGAGGGATGTTACATACGAAGAAGCCAAACAATTTGCTGAAGAAAATGGTGTGTCTTTGCTCTCGAGCAGTTTTTCTCTACCAGATACTGATGTGACTCCTCAGCAGTGACAGCTGCATGCTGACACTTGCAGAGTAACATTCTGCTGTGCCTCGGGCTGGCTGAACTCAGAGCTCAGCTCTAGAAGTCAGCCCGTGCGTGGAGGACTGTCCATGAGGACTGAGTTACCTCGTGTGTCTCCAGAAGGTCTGGGGGCTGTGGGCTGTGTGTGTTGTACTGACTGTTGCCCTTCTGTTTTTGAACAGGTTTATTGTTCCTTGAAGCCAGTGCAAAAACGTAAGTTGTTCTTGTCCAGAGCGATGGTTGAGGCAGGATCTGGTTGGGTGCAGCCAAGAGTTCAGGCGGCTGTCAGGGCTGCTCTCTGCTGGTGCTTGGTTTTGCCACTCGCTGTTTTGGCTTCTTTCTTGTTCCTGTGGTGGGTCCCGGTAGGGTTAGTGGCCAGGGAGCAAGTTACAGAATCATGAAATGATTGAGGCTGGCAAAGCCCTCTGAGCTCATCCAGCCCAGACCTAACATCACACCGGGGCACTGAGGGCCATAGCTAGGCTCCTCAGCACCTCCACGGATGGGCTCCCCCACTGCCCTGGGCAAGTCCATTCCAGGCTCTGATCCCCCTTTTGTGAGGAAGGGCTTCCTAATATCCAGCCTAACCCTCCCCTGGCAGCTTCAGGTCCTTGTGCTGGTTGCCTGGGAGAGGAGCCCCCACCTGGTCACAACCTCCCTTCAGGGAGTTGGAGAGAGGGAGAAGCTGTCCCTGGAGTCTCCTCCAGGCTACAGTCACCCTGTTACAAGGTGTCCCAAGGGCATGTTACCAGCCTTGGTGGCACCTCAGCTCCTGGTGGCCTGTTGGCTCCCAGCTGCAGCACCATCTTGGCTTCGCTGAGGTGCAGCCCGAGTAACTCCCGCTGCTCTCTTCCTAGCGGAGAGAACGTTGAGGACGCGTTCCTGGAGGCCGCCAAGAAAATCTACCAGAACATCCAAGACGGGAGCCTGGATCTGAACGCGGCAGAATCGGGCGTACAGCACAAACCGTCGGCTCCGCAGGGCGGGCGGCTAACCAGCGAACCCCAGCCCCAGAGAGAAGGCTGCGGCTGCTAGTGACCTTTGTTTGGCGGCTCCGTTCCTGACCCTTCACCTCTTTGTCTGCGGGAAGCGATGCTTTTGAGCGCTCCCCCCGTCTTCTGTACATCTTACCGGGTTGAATTAAAACTCTGAGACAAGTTTAACACAGTACTAAACTGCTAAACAACTTTAGATGTAATCAGGTTATCAAAGGCAAGTAGAGTAATAAAACCTCTCCTGCATGGTGAATCTAGGAGTTTTTTTATTCTCTTCTCTTTTCTGTTCTCCTTGATTGTCCTTGTGCTGGTGTCACCGATCCAGGAGCGAGAGCTCGAGCACTGATGCTGGACTCATGATCTCACACTTGTTCGCAGGGCTTTTGTCTCGTGCGGTTTCATTTGATGGTTCCTCAGCCTTTCTTCCCCCACCTCTGTGTAAGCGGTTAGAGCTGCGCGTAGGAAAGGAGTTGTTTTGTGGCGGTGGCTCTGTCACGATGTGCTGGTGTTGGAAGGATTCCCTGCAGGGCTGTTGTGAGGGGTCGGGGAGCAGGAGCACAGGGAAACCGTCTGCTTGTTCTCGTAGCTTTACGTCACTCTCTCCTCCTCTTGTTTTGGGCTGCTTGTACCCTCTTCCGTTGGTGAGCAGACAGTAAATATGTATGAAGTGGGCAGGAGCGGAGCGCGGCGGCGAAGCGCGTCCTGTGTACATGATGTTAATGAAGAAAACGCTGCCTGGCAGTAGATGAGTGCGTGAGGAAATCCCCTTGTACAGTGCGTGCCCTCCGTGCGACCACGCTGCCCCCGGCGCAGGCGGGCTGACGGGCCCGGCTCCTCAGTGTCGCTGTGCTCGGGGAGCTCTAATTAACACTAGCGGGCTCTGTCCTTCACCTCTGCACTGCGGTGTCCCCTCGCCCCCACCTTAACCCGCGCTGTGCTAACCCCTTAGCTTCTCTCTTCTGTGAGCGTTCTGCACTCCAGGCTTTGTCACCCGCCTGGCGCCCTAGGCAGAGGCTGGCGCTCCTGCGCGTCCCAACGCTTTGCTCCCTTGACCTGTTGGGGTGGTCAGAGGCAGAACTGGACAGTCGGAACGAGGCCTGTGCTCGCTGGGGACTTTTAGCTGCTGCTGTGTTTTTTAACAGCCCCCTGTGAGGGGCTCTGCTGAGACTTGGGCTGACGGTGTGTCCCTCCTAGGGTGACACAGCCTGGATGAAGGGAAGGTCCTGAGCGCTGACTGGATCTCGCCAGAAAACCGTCACCCAGGGGCTGTCTCAGCCCCGTCAGTGTCTGGCTGCGGTGTTTAAAACACAGAGTAGTCTGAAAATCCCCCTGGACTGCACCACACTGTTCAGGCTTGTAGGTAGCCAGCAGTACCAGAGTCTTGTACAGTCAGTGTGAAGCCAAAACTGGAACGTGCAGACAATGGGTAACTCGTGCACTGTCCCTCCACTTTGTCTCGTCAGTCCCTTTTCTTTTTTAACTAACACTCTTACTCGGGGTAGTGTTCCAGATCTGCAGCTGCTGCATCCTGCTTAAACCAAGGTTGCACCACAAAGGGTTTGTGCCCAGGGACCACGACCTGCTGCCGCCGCCGCAAAGTCCAATGTTCTCTTGACTCCAGCTCGTTGAGGTGCAATGACCTGTGACTCCCAGAGTCAGGGACAGTGGGTCTGATTGTTTCTGTCACAGCAAGGGTTTGTTGGGACTGCTGTACTCCTCAGTTGATGTAACAATGCTATTAATCTAAATATTTGTAAATAAAGTACCTGTATCTAGATAAACTCCACTGCCTCCTGCTCTGTTTGCTCTGCGCAGGTGCTGCTGCTCTCACTGCTGAGGCCTCCAGCTGTTTGCTCTAGGGCAGGTGGGTGCTGCTCTCACTGCTGAGGGCTCCAGCTGTTTGCCCTAGGGCAGGTGAGTGCTGCTCTGCTACTCCAGAAACATCCGGTTAAACTGGTGGGAGTGGAATGTGAGCACTGCCTGTGATGCTGCAATCACTCCTGGTGGTTGTGCACTGACTGCCTGTGTTGAACCTTCAGGAGGGGCAGCTAGTGGAGAGGCCACCTCGCTCTGGGTGCGCACAAGGGGCTCTTCTAGAGCTCAGACCTGTTCCTGCCGCTGTAACAGACCAGGGCTGGGTCTACCTCCAGCGAAACACGATGCTGCTGCACGGAAGAGGCTGATGTTAACAGCAAGAGCAGAATTATTTTGAAGCCTGTATTGAGCAGAAAGGAGAGTGGAGAGAGCTGACCTTTGGGATAGGCCTGGTCTCTACAGAGGTAACACTGCTGTGGCAGGGGGCTTGGACTAGATGCTCATCTGAGGTCCCTTCCAATCCCTAATGTCCTGTCATACTGTCAAGAGCCAGCCTCCTGGCCTGGGAGAGGAAACGTGCAGCCACCTGCCTCCGCCAGGTTCTGCAGCGTTGGGACTGCTGCTGTCCCCAGGCAGGAGCAGCTCCGTGTCCTTGAGAGCAACTTGCAAACCACCCAGCCAAGCAGGCAGGGACAGAAGAGTCGCCACAGTTTATTGTGAGGGAAGAACCACACGTGTATTTCAAACAAGCCTGCCCCTGTTACAGTGGCTACTGGCCACTACACGGGAAAAGAGGTGGTCGGGCACTCAAATTCCCACTTCAAGTAGCTTTTTAAAAACCCAAACCCACCCCTAAAGCTCAACTGCTCAACTGTACACAAACGACACAGTCAAGAGCAGGCCCTGCAGCCAGCTCTGTGCTAGTGGCAAACACCTCTGTGGAAAAGGCTTGTAAAACGCTGAGGTAGAGGCTGCGAGGGTGGAAGCTGCCGGCACAGGGCTCAGGGGGTGCAGATCAGGCGCTGCCTGCAGGAGCTGCTCTGCCCGGCTGTGGGGCAAGTTCCACTTACAGCAACTCCCAGAGGCTGGCACCTTCCCAAGGAGGAGCCCCAGCTGCCCACCTCCAGCAGCTCCTCGTTAGGTTTTTGAACTGAACTCACCACAACTGAACCGTTAGGCGCCAGCTCAGCGCTAGAACCAACTGCGACCCAAGTCTAGAAGGTAGTAAAACCAGTGACCTGTCCCTGAAACGTGAGGGGTGGCAACAGCTGAACCTTGCTCAACCCCACAGAGACTGCTCTGAGCCAGGGAGAGGCCACAAGCAGCTCTCACCAGCCACCTCTTTGACAAGGCACCTGCAGGAGCCAAAACAGCATCAAGTGCCAGGACCCCAACCCCAGGAACGCTGGCACTGGGACAGGACAGCACAGTCTGACGACCCACCAGCCTCAACCTTCAGGATGCTCCTGTGCCGGGGTGACGTTCTGCTCCAGCTGGGCTGATGTCATCTCCAACCTCTGGGCTTCACTGAGACACTCCCTGTGAGCAGGGACGTGGCTCCTGCAGCACCCCTGCCCCACCTGCCAGCTGTGTCACAGCGGCCTAGAGGAAGCAGAAGAAGTCAGGCTGAGTAATAAATTAAACATCTTCCATCAGCAGAGACACAGTGGTCTTTAAAAACAAAGAGAAATCTGGATTTAAAACAGTCACAGAACATTAAGGATTGGAAGGGACCTCAAAAGATCATCCAGTCCAACCCCCTTCCACAGCAGGATCCCCCAGATCCAGTCATTAAGGATTGGATCATCCAGTCCAATCCTCCTGCCACAGCAGGATCCCCCAGATCCCATTGCACAGGAACACGTCCGGGTGGGTTTTAACCATCTCCAGAGGAGGAGACTCCACAACCCCCCTGGGCAGCCCATAAATCCCCAAACCAACCCGCTGAGGACAACTTAACTCTTCTCAAACACAGCAGCTGCTACCAGAGTGACCTGTGCTGCCGCCTTTGAGATGGTGAGTGTGTGGCTGCAGTGACTGCCAGTGAGCTGACAACTACTGGAACCACAAACCACTGGAAGGGGCTGCCCAGGGGAGGTTGTACTGGATGATCTTTCAAGGTCCCTTCCAATCCCTCGTGTCCTGTGATCCTGTGGAACCCCGACTTCCCTGGCACAGCAGAAGGTTACCTGAGCCTTCGTGAGATTCAGAGCCTCCTGAAGAAAAACCAGGGTGGAGCTTTGGGCCAGGAGCAGGGAATCTGCAGCAGTGCTGCTGACAAGGTCATCCAGCGCATCCACCTGGCACTTCAAGCTGTGGAGAGTCCCCTCTGTCTGCCGCTTCCCCCTGATTAACACTTCCACTTGCTTGGCCATGCACTGCCAGAGCTGAGCCTAGAGAAATCATCAGCACTAATTACACCCGGCCCGTGGCGCTCGCAAGGCTGGACTGAAACAGTCTGATGGCCTTAAAGTCAACCTGCAGGGGACACAATGCTGAGTCTCTGATCACAAGCACTGGGGCTGTGGATTCTCAGCTGCACCAAGAGTGATCGGGGTGGGCAGGCCGGTGTCAGTGAGGGAACACTCAGACATCCCACTAATTGAGGCCACCCGCCCCATCCCCACCCACAGACAGCCTGGCGCTAGTTGCCCTGTTCAGAGTGGACTGGCCAGAGCTGGAGGAGGTTCTCCCACACCCCTGGGTTGCGCAGGGACCCAGAGGGCACACTGGTGGGACTGGGAAGAGGTGGATGTGGTACCTTCAGCCGATCTTTGTGGTGCTGCAGCTTTTCTCGGAGAGCCTCTCCCCGCCACTGCTCGTCCTGTGGGAAAGGAAAGCAGGCTCAGGACTGAGGGTTCCAGCTGCAGGCAGCAGCTCAGCAGGAGCACGAGCAGCAGCTGCTCCCCAAGACCTTTTTACCATTAAGACGACTTGAGACAAATCCAACTTCTCCTGCCATGAGAGGAGCCTTCTGTCACCAGCAGCAAACAGCCCGGTCTCCTCCAAGTTACCAAGTTCACGCTGCAGAGCTCCCTGGCTGGGAGAAGATGCATCCAAGTCCTCCAGCAGTTTGAAAGAAGAGGGGCTTGAAGATTCAAACTCTGCCTTGATTTCATCTTCAACCTGCAGTTTAAGCAGTGTTGCTGCAGTCTCCATTTCAATTTGTCTCTTCTCCAGGTCTTCCTAAGGTTGAACCAGCACCACAGAACAGCTGGGTTAGAAGTGAATCATGAGGCCAGAGGGACTCTCCTGAGAAACTCAAGGTTATTTCTGAGGTGTTTCAACTGCACCCACTGCAATCAGAAATCACAAACTCCCTCAACAGATCAGCCCCCAGTCTGACAAGACCTTTGCCTGCAAAGCCCCTGGGAGGGGAAGAGACAACTGAAGTCACCAGAACACAAACTTGTTAACTTGCTCCTGCTGCAATCTTGTATAACCCTCCTCCAACACTTTCCAGCTGGAGGACCCTGTCTGTCAAGGTCTCAGAAACGGTTCTTGAAGGATTTATTAAAGGACTAGGAGTCAGACTGACACTCCCAGGGAAAAGGAGATCCCAAGAGATGAAAATGTGGGCCCCAGAGGCCTCCCCGGAAGCTGCCTGGGTTGGCTGCAGGTCCTTGCAGTCCTGTGGGACACGGCCAAGGTCTGACACGAGGAGCTCTGTTGCAGGATGGCTGGAGAGCCAAGGCCACG